>CM050164.1:18185209-18612709 GCA_027410445.1 Discoglossus pictus
GCTGAGTTATGGTGTTATGTGGAGACGGGTGATGCTGGGTTATGGTGTTATGTGAGGCAGGTGATGCTGAGTTATGGTGTTATGTGAGGCCAGGTGATACTGAGTTATGGTGTTATGTTGAGGCAGGTGATGCTGACTGATGGTGTTTATGTGAGGCAGGTGATGGCTGATTTATGGTGTTATGTGAGGCCAGGTGATGCTGAGTTATGGTGTTATAGTGAGGCCAGGTGATGCTGTGTTATGGTGTTATGATAGGCCAGGTGATGCTGATGATGGTGTTATGTTGAGGCCAGGTGATACTGAGTGATGGTGTTATGTGAGGCCAGGTGATACTGAGTGATGGTGTTTTGTGAGGCCAGGTGATGCTGAGTTATGGTGTTGTGTGAGGCCAGGTGATGCTGAGTTATGGTGTTATGTGAGGCCAGGTGATGCTGACTGATGGTGTTATGTTAGGCCAGGTGATGCTGAGTTATGGTGTTATGTGAGGCCAGGTGATGCTGAGTTATGGTGTTATGTGAGGCCAGGTGATGCTGAGTTATGTTGTTATGTGAGGCCAGGTGATGCTGAGTGATGGTGTTATGTTGTTATGTGCAGCCAGTTGATGCTGAGTGATGGTGTTATGTTGTTATGTGCAGCCAGTTGATGCTGAGTGATGGTGTTATGTGAGACCAGGTGATGCTGAGTGATGGTGTTGTGTGAGGCCAGGTGATGCTGAGTGATGGTGTTATGTGAGGCCAGGTGATACTGAGTTATGGTGTTATGTGAGGCCAGGTGATGCTGACTGATGGTGTTATGTGAGGCTAGGTGATGCTGAAGTTATGGTGTTATGTGAGGCCAGGTGATACTGAGTTATGGTGTTATGTGAGGCCAGGTGATGCTGAGTTATGGTGTTATGTGAGGCCAGGTGATGCTGAGTTATGGTGTTATGTGAGGCCAGGTGATGCTGAGTTATGGTGTTATGTGAGGCCAGGTGATGCTGAGTTATGGTGTTATGTGAGGCCAGGTGATGCTGAGTTATGGTGTTATGTGAGGCCAGGTGATGCTGAGTTATGGTGTTATGTGAGGCCAGGTGATGCTGAGTTATGTTGTTATGTGAGGCCAGGTGATGCTGAGTGATGGTGTTATGTGAGGTCAGGTGATGCTGAGTGATGGTGTTATGTGAGGCCAGGTGATGCTGAGTTATGGTGTTATGTGAGGCCAGGTGATGCTGAGTTATGGTGTTATGTGAGGCCAGGTGATGCTGAGTGATGGTGTTATGTGAGACCAGGTGATGCTGAGTGATGGTGTTATGTGCAGCCAGGTGATGCTGAGTTATGGTGTTATGTGAGACCAGGTGATGCTGAGTGATGGTGTTATGTGAGGCCAGGTGATGCTGAGTGATGGTGTTATGTGAGGCCAGGTGATACTGAGTGATGGTGGTTTGTTAGGCCAGGTGATACTGAGTGATGGTGGTATGTGAGGCCAGGTGATGCTGAGTTATGGTGTTATGTGCAGCCAGGTGATGCTGAGTTATGGTGTTATGTGCAGCCAGGTGATGCTGAGTTATGGTGTTATGTGAGGCCAGGTGATACTGAGTGATGGTTGTTTGTGAGGCCAGGTGATGCTGAGTGATGGTGGTTTGTATAGCCAGGTGATGCTGAGTTATGGTGTTATGTGCAGCCAGGTGATGCTGAGTTATGGTGTTATGTGAGGCCAGGTGATGCTGAGTTATGGTGTTATGTGAGACCAGGTGATGCTGAGTTATGGTGTTATGTGAGGCCAGGTGATGCTGAGTTATGGTGTTATGTAAGGCCAGGTGATGCTGAGTTATGGTGTTATGTGAGGCCAGGTGATACTGAGTTATGGTGTTATGTGAGGCCAGGTGATGCTGAGTTATGGTGTTATGTGAGGCCAGGTGATGCTGAGTGATGGTGTTATGTGCAGCCAGGTGATGCTGAGTTATGGTGTTATGTGAGTCCAGGTGATGCTGAGTTATGGTGTTATGTGAGACCAGGTGATGCTGAGTTATGGTGTTTTGTGAGGTCAGGTGATACTGAGTTATGGTGTTATGTGAGGCCAGGTGATATTGAGTTATGGTGTTATGTTAGGCCAGGTATACTGAGTTATGGTGTTATGTGAGGCCAGGTGATGCTGAGTTATGGTGTTATGTGAGTCCAGGTGATGCTGAGTGATGGTGTTATGTAAGGCCAGGTATACTGAGTGATGGTGTTATGTGAGACCGGGTGATACTGAGTTATGGTGTTATGTGAGACCGGGTGATACTGAGTTATGGTGTTATGTGAGGTCAGGTGATACTGAGTTATGGTGTTATGTGAGGCCAGGTGATATTGAGTTATGGTGTTATGTTAGGCCAGGTATACTGAGTTATGGTGTTATGTGAGGCCAGGTGATGCTGAGTTATGGTGTTATGTGAGTCCAGGTGATGCTGAGTGATGGTGTTATGTGAGGCCAGGTATACTGAGTTATGGTGTTATGTGAGGCCAGGTGATGCTGAGTGATGGTGTTATGTGAGGCCAGGTGATGCTGCGTTACGGTGTTATGTGAGTCCAGGTGATGCTGAGTGATGGTGTTATGTGAGGCCAGGTGATACTGAGTTATGGTGTTATGTGAGGCCAGGTGATGCTGACTGATGGTGTTATGTGATGCCAGGTGATGCTGATTTATGGTGTTATGTGAGGCCAGGTGATGCTGAGTTATGGTGTTATGTGAGGCCAGGTGATGCTGAGTTATGGTGTTGTGTGAGGCCAGGTGATGCTGACTGATGGTGTTATGTGAGGCCAGGTGATACTGAGTGATGGTGTTATGTGAGGCCAGGTGATACTGAGTGATGGTGTTTTGTGAGGCCAGGTGATGCTGAGTTATGGTGTTGTGTGAGGCCAGGTGATGCTGAGTTATGGTGTTATGTGAGGCCAGGTGATGCTGACTGATGGTGTTATGTGAGGCCAGGTGATGCTGAGTTATGGTGTTATGTGAGGCCAGGTGATGCTGAGTTATGGTGTTATGTGAGGCCAGGTGATGCTGAGTTATGTTGTTATGTGAGGCCAGGTGATGCTGAGTGATGGTGTTATGTTGTTATGTGCAGCCAGTTGATGCTGAGTGATGGTGTTATGTGAGACCAGGTGATGCTGAGTGATGGTGTTGTGTGAGGCCAGGTGATGCTAAGTGATGGTGTTATGTGAGGCCAGGTGATACTGAGTTATGGTGTTATGTGAGGCCAGGTGATACTGAGTTATGGTGTTATGTGAGGCCAGGTGATGCTGAGTTATGGTGTTATGTGAGGCCAGGTGATGCTGAGTTATGGTGTTATGTGAGGCCAGGTGATGCTGAGTTATGGTGTTATGTGAGGCCAGGTGATGCTGAGTTATGGTGTTATGTGAGGCCAGGTGATGCTGAGTTATGGTGTTATGTGAGGCCAGGTGATGCTGAGTTATGGTGTTATGTGAGGCCAGGTGATGCTGAGTTATGTTGTTATGTGAGGCCAGGTGATGCTGAGTGATGGTGTTATGTGAGGTCAGGTGATGCTGAGTGATGGTGTTATGTGAGGCCAGGTGATGCTGAGTTATGGTGTTATGTGAGGCCAGGTGATGCTGACTGATGGTGTTATGTGAGGCCAGGTGATGCTGAGTTATGGTGTTATGTGAGGCCAGGTGATGCTGACTGATGGTGTTATGTGAGGCCAGGTGATGCTGACTGATGGTGTTATGTGAGGCCAGGTGATACTGAGTTATGGTGTTATGTGAGTCCAGGTGATGCTGAGTGATGGTGTTATGTGAGTCCAGGTGATCCTGAGTTATGGTGTTATGTGAGTCCAGGTGATACTGAGTTATGGTGTTATGTGAGGCCAGGTGATGCTGAGTTATGGTGTTATGTGAGGCCAGGTGATGCTGAGTGATGGTGTTATGTGAGACCAGGTGATGCTGAGTGATGGTGTTATGTGAGGCCAGGTGATGCTGAGTGATGGTGTTATGTTGTTATATGCAGCCAGGTGATGCAGCGTTATGGTGTTATGTGCAGCCAGATGTGGCAGAGCCAGGGCTGGATTTTGGAGCCCTTGTACGTGAATATGCATGGCATTCACGGGCCCATTTTTGCCTTTTCTGTGCATGTAAGTTCCTTTTCCTGTTGTAACTCTCTTGTTCTAGGTGGTTAGCAGACTATAAACTACAGCATTTTATTCTTTTAAGCCCGGGTACCTTTTTATAAAAAAAAGTGGCGCCCCTCAAAGGAAAAAGTCCCTGGGCTGCTGCCTAGTTGGCCTAATGGGTAATCCGGCCATGGGCAGAGCCATGAAGTTTTGTGCAGCCGGTTGATACCAAGTTACTGTGTAATCTGAAGCCAGACAAAGCAGAGTGATGAAGGTTTGTTGAGTTGTCAGGTTAAAAAACAAACATTTACAGCCCTATTAAATTGTAGCTATGTTTTAAAACATAGCTCGTAACTCCAGATTTACGTGTTACGGCTATTAAATTAGCACCGTAACGTTGCTCGAAGCGGACTTGAGTGTTAACACGCAGGATGGCCGAGAATAGGCTACGTTGAACTTCGCGCATGGAAATACTTTGAGCTGTGCAGCCCGTAACCGCTACTTGTTCAATTCAGCTATTAAATTGCAATGTGGTCGCTCGCGAGCAAGTACGTAACACGCAAACGGAGCCCAAAGTCCTACGTGTGCTCGAGAGGACCCGCAAGGGGGGTTAAGTCCAATACGAAGCACTACGTATTCAAATAAAAATGTATTATAAGGGAAAGTGTTCATATTTTGTGTCATACCAATCCCTGCAATCAATGTGTTACTACATATACTGTAACACGCATGTAATATAATATCATATTTATTACTTTATTAATATTGGACTGTGGGTCCGATCGCAAACTGTACTTGAAGCGCGTAGGACATCGAAATCTACCCTCCCTTTTTCAGTGACGTAACGCTAACGATCTCCTTTTCCATTGGCTCCATCCGAACCTGTAATTACGTAATTGCTTAAGTGTTTGTGTTCGAGCACGCAACCCCGGCGGCTGCAAACTGGTTTACGAGATAGCGTCTCTCGCTCATAGCTTGCAGCCCATTAATTTAATAGCAACGTAAGTAGGGCAAATTTCGACCCCGCAGCCGTTGCGTCACGTTGGACTTACGAGGCCTGAATTTAATATAGCTATTAGTTAATTAGACCATATAGAACACATTCAAACACAAGGATCATTTTGAACAGGATTTATGCTAATTATTTGTCAAAAAATAATGAAAAACACACAGAAATGTTAAGTCCAGCAATAAATGTGTTTAGGTACAAATATGAGCCGGATATCCCTCATGTGTTTAGCAGCTATAAGAAATTGCACACTAGGTGAATATTTTAATTACATTTATGATCTCATTTGCCTCTCCCTCCATCAATATGTGAGTTATTTATCAGAAAACATATAAATCAGACGCAGATAGCAAATTCTAAACAATCTCATTATAAATAAAACGTTTGCAAAAAAATCAATTTGCTTGAAAACAATTAAATGAAGGCAAATAAAAATAATAATGCTGCTACTGTTCTGATGCTAACATTATGCTGCAGGATCTGTTTGTTTTTCCTTTCAGACTTTAGTAATTATTGCCCTGTTAATTTACTACTAAAAATAAAAATCCCACATCAGGTGACGGAGGTGTGTGAAATTACCAATAAGTGGTTATTTTCATTTATTTAAAGGGATATGGAAAGCTCCTTGATTTTACTAGGAATATAATATCCCTGTGTATCTATTTAGTTTGATATACATTATTTTATTAAGAAATGTAATCAAACAATTAGTCTTTGTATGGGACTGCCCTCTGCAGCTCATGAAGACACAGGCTTTCTAGTACTTGCTGTGCTGTTTCTCATACTAACCAATCAGCGACCAGTCCTCAGCACAATGTAACATGCTTCTAAAAAGTGGTCCCTAATAGGCTTGGACACTACACTGCAGATCCAGCCCTACAGAGTCTGTGCTTGCATACAATGCAGTGAGTAGACGCATAGAGGAACTATATGTTTGGTTTTAGGCAGTGAAACAGAACTTAATAAAATAAAGTCCATAAAAGTAAATAGATACACAGTATATTAAATACCTAGTAACATCCAGGAACCTTCGTTATTCCTTAAAAGGATGAATGCAAAGGAACCAAGGGCCTCATTCAATTACGATTTGGCCAATTGAATAGGGCTCTATATAAGCACAGAGCATATTTTTTTACAGAAGGTTTTAGTTAGTGAAGACCTTGCTTTTGGATAGAAGGCCACTAACTGAAAACTTCTGTGAAAAATATGCTCTGTGCTTAAATAGAGCCCTATTCAATTGGCCAAATCGCATTTGAATGAGGCCCTAATTATGGAAAGAGTGAAATATCAATTCAGTTGTGTTTGTAATAGAAGTTATTAAAAAATATAAACTAGTAACAGAAAAACAGCTTTGAATTTACAATATTGCGGCTGTTACTCAATTGAAGAGATCCATCCACCAGGCGGGTCATCTTATCAGTACCTCGTTAGCTCATTTCTGGATTAATGTCTTCATTTTGCTTTTGGCATCTTTTCAATAGTGTCTGGCTGTTCACAGATGAATACATCAGAAGCCATGAGCAAAAGGAAGCTATTAATCCAGGGATACATTCACTGGTCATGGGACTAATTAGGTACTGATAACAAGACCAGTCCGCTAGTAGGATCTTTTGAGTGACAGCCATAATGTATTTTGAATCGAAAGTATTTTTTTTTAAATAAACTAAATTTTTTAAAGTGCTGTTTTTCATTTAGTAGAGAGACGCACGATACAAATATTAATAATAATAGCGTCTATTGTTTATAAAATAAATATAACTAAGGTAGAGAGAAGAAGAATAAGGGAGGGGAATAAAAAGGGAGGGGAGGGGGAATAAAGGGTAGGGGGGATAATAGGTTAGGGGAGTTCAATAATAGGGAGGGGGAGTAGAATAAAGGGGAGGGGGTGAAATAAAAGGGAGGGGAGGGGAATAATATGGAGGGGAGGGGTAATAATAATTTAGGGGAGTTCAATAATAGGGAGGGGGAATAATATGTTAGGGGAGGGGGAATAATATGTTAGGGGAGTTCAATAATAGGGAGGGGGAGTAGAATAAAGGGGAGGGGTTGAAATTAAAGGGAGGGGAGGGGAATATTAGGGAGGGAAATAATAGGGAGAGGAGGGGGAATAATATGTTAGGGAAGTTCAATAATAGGAAGGGGGAGTAGAATAAAGGGGAGGGGTGGAATGAAAGGGAGTGGAGGGGGAATAATAGGTTAGGGGAGTTCAATAATAGGGATGGGGAGTAGAATAAAGGGGAGGGTGCAATAAAAGGGAGGGGAGGGGGAATAATATGGAGGGGTAGGGAATAATAGGGATGGGAGGGGAATAATAGAGAAAGGAATAATAAGGGGAAAATAAGGGGAGGGGGAATAATAGGAAGGTGAAGAGGAATAATTGAGAGGGGGATTAATAAGGAAGGGAATAATAGGGTGGGGAAGGGGAATAATAGGGAGGGAAAGGGAATAATAGGGAGGGGAATAAAAGTAAGGGGAAGGGGCATAACGGGGGTAAAATGGAGGGAAGGAGAATACATGGGAGTGGAATACAATGGGGGGGGGGTGAAAGGTTGTGGGAGGGGAATAAAAGGGAAACACTATAAGGAATCTCATAATATCCGGATGTTACAGACGTAAGTTTTGTTAATAAATATAATTTCTTTGATAGAAAATACAACACATTTTCTACCTCTGTATTCCAAATTACGGCACAACAAAAACCATCACATATATAGTTGTGAGCAGGCGAGCCAGCCAGAGCCGTTGCTCCCGCTTGCGGGCTCCTTGCCAGCAACTGCGACCCTCGCAAACTTTACTTTGTAACGCAAACAACACGACACATCAACTACGACCCTCGCAAAGTTTACCTCGCAACGCAAACAACATACGAGACACGTTAACACACATTACGACCTCGCAAAAATCAGCCGCAACTCACGAACATGAAAAAAATCAAAACACAATAAATACACACAGCACATACATAAAAAAGCTTACCTATAGCAAGAGGGAGCATCCAGGACCTCAAAAAAGCAACTTACATCTTCATTTCATTCAAAATAAAAGAGTTTAGAGACTAAAAAATTCTCTAAGCGACAGAAAAAATGGCCGCCGAACAAAACGAAAACGAGGCTACAGCGCTCTAACCACGCAAAACACCACAAGAAACTTGCAAAACACCACAAAACACCTACGGATATTCCGCTAAGACGTATGCCACACATTACTCGCCATTTTACGACAATGCGGAAGTACACGACTACGCTAACGGTTTGGTCTCGCGCACGCACACTGTTACACTGCACACATTCAGCACGCTTACACAGCAGCTCCACAGCACTGATGCAGCAGCAACATCAAAACAGATTGCCAGCTCTTCAACACAATGCTTCAAAATAGGTAAAGTATATTCATTTATTAATTGTATTATATATTTCATTATTATACACCAAACAGCATTAGCTACCTTACAATGTCATTGCCGTCATTTTTTGACGGGCAATTCACTAGTAAACTATATTTTTTAATAGCTTTTAATTACAGGTATTAATGTATTATTGGTACAATTACTGGGGCTTCTGTTGTGGTCCTTGAATTCAAAATGTATGTGAAAGTATAACACAATAACACTGAAAGGAAGTGAAAGATTTGAACTGTAATTACATTATTCAAACCTTACCAAGGCAGTCTAATCAATCTTTCATTTCCTTTCAGTAGTGCTCAGTACAATGAAAGAGTTGGGGTTGGGTACATCAGTGACTATTAATGAGGTATACTGTGTTTTTAGATGATATTTTCTGGCTAAAGCTTTGATTTGCTGTTGTTGTATTTTTAATGTTAATACATGGTGAACTAAAATAGATTGGACATGAAAAGTGTGTGCACTGGCCCTTTAATGCCTATCCTTTTCTTTTTGCACTCCCATTTTCTTGAACCACCTTCTCCGAATGTCCTTTAGAAATATACTCTGAGGCTTCACTCCCTGCTGTTTGCAGATCCTTACATTTACCCCACCTAAAGACCCCGCCACTGATCTAGAGCACAGAATGGGGGTGACATAGGAAGTCTCCATGTTCATCAACGCATCTCATGGCTTCCAGTAAAGAGTCCAAGCCACGTTTACTAAACGGTGAAGTGTTGAAGAACTCTTGGAGATGCCAGATCTTAGTACAAAGAGCCCATAAGAACAGAGACATTCTCCAGCTCTATATTTGGCCCATATTTACAGAGAAAACTTAAAGCTGTGAAGGCCATTACCAGGATGTGGAGACCATTGTAGACACATTTGTTGTTGTTTATTCATTCAGTCATCTACGATTCTCTGTGACTCTATGGACCACAGCACGCCAGGTGCATCTCATAGTCACTGCCTCTCAAGTTCATGTTCATTGCTACAGGGACCTCATCTATCCATCCCCACCTCTGTCTTCCCCTTCTTCTTGTGCCTTCAATCTTCTCCAGCATCAGAGTAATTTCTAGGGAATCCTGTCTTCTCATGATGTGGAATACCATAGTTCGAACTATGTGGACCTTTGTTGATAGCTTAATATCTTTACTTCAGATAGATAGAGAGATGGATAGATATATAGATAGATGGATAGATAGATAGATAGATACAGTGGATATAAAAAGTCTACACATCCCTGTTAAAATGTCAGGTTTCTGTGCTGTAAAAAAATGAGACAAAGATAAATAATTTCAGAACTTTTTCCACCTTTAATGTGACCTATAAACTGTACAACTCAATTGAAAAACAAACTGAAATCTTTTAGGTGGAGGGAAGGGGAAAAAAAAGAAAAATAATGTGGTTGCATAAGTCTGCACACCCTCTTATAACTGGGGATGTAGCTGTGTTCAGAATTAAGCAATCACATTCCAAATTGTGTTAAATAGGAGTCAGCATACACCTGCCATCAGAGGCCTACAACAACATTAAAGGAGCTGCGGGAATATCTGGCAAGTACTGGCTGTGTGGTACATGTGACAACAATCTCCCGTATTCTTCATATGTCTGGGCTATGGGGTAGAGTGGCAAGACGAAAGCCCTTTCTTACGAAGAAAAACATCCAAGCCAGGCTACATTTTGCAAAAACACATCTGAAGTCTCCCAAAAGCATGTGGGAAAAGGTGTTATGGTCTGATGAAACCAAGGTTGAACTTTTTGGCCATAATTCCAAAATATATGTTTGGTGCAAAAACAACACTTCACATCACCAAAAGAACACCATACCCACAGTGAAGCATGGTGGTGGCAGCATCATGCTTTGGGGCTGTTTTTCTTCAGCTGAAACTGGGGCCTTAGTTAAGAGAGAGGGAATTATGAACAGTTCCAAATACCGGTCAATATTGGCAAAAAACCTTCAGGCTTCTGCTAGAAAGCTGAACATGAAGAGGAACTTCATCTTTCAGCATGACAACGACCCACAGCATACATCCTAATCAACAAAGGAATGGCTTCACCAGAAGAAGATTAAAGTTTTGGAATGGCCCAGGAAGAGCCCAGACCTGAATCCGATGGAAAATCTGTGGGGTGATCTGAAGAGGGCTGTGCACAGGAGATGCCCCCGCAATCTGACAGATTTGGAGTGTTTTTGCAAAGAAGAGTGGGCACATCTTGCCAAGTCAAAATGTGCCATGCTGATAGACTCATACCCAAAAAGACTGAGTGCTGTAATAAAATCAAAAGGTGCTTCAACAAAGTATTAGTTTAAGGGTGTGCATACTTATGCAACCATATTATTTTATTTTTCTATTTTTTCTTACCTCTACCTAAAAGACTTCAGTTTGTTTTTCAATTGAGTTGTACAGTTTATAGGTCACATTAAAGGTGGAAAAAGTTCTGAAATGACTTATCTTGGTCTCGTTTTTTTACAGCACAGAAACCTGACATTTTAACAGGGGTGTGTAGACTTTTTATATCCACAGTAGATAGATAGATAGATAGATAGATAGATAGATAAATAGATAGATATAAAGACACATATAAAGACTTGTAGGTTAAAGGACAAGTGTCATTTAAGACAAACTTTATATGTATGTGGCGTATATAATACACTAACAACATTAGCACATTTTTAAAGGCATCATTAGGGAACATCTTACATTTAGGAGACTCTGCTAGTCTTATGGGCACTTACATCTTTGACTCAAGCCTTGAATTTTGGTTCAAGATTCGGGCCTGTAGCTTGAGGGGGTTATCCTTTTGAGACTTACTCTTTCATGACATTGTATTGTCAGCTGGCTATGTAAAATGTGAGTTTCTCAGCAGAACTTATCTGACTCCACAGTTCCTCCCATTCCTCTCAGTTGCGTAATCCTGTTAGCAACAAAGGTAAAACATCTGTTCCAATTAAAGCAAAATTGGATACAACAGTTAAAAAATTAATCCTGTAATGATTTATTTTAAATTCTCTAAACATTTTGCACATTGTTGTGTTAGACCCATCAGATCATGCTATTTGATACTTAATGCTAGGGAATGTATGAGGATCAGTAAACTTGGTGGAATCATTCATGATTGGCTGGAGTAGGGATTGTCAAGTGAGAGATGGTCGATTAGAGAATGCTACAGTAATCAAGATGGGTTCCCTGGTGGTCCAGTGGTTAGGATTTGGTGCTTTCCCTGCTGTGACCTGGGTTTGATTCCAGTCAGGGAACCAAGAGGTCACACCACCCAGAAGCTGAGCAGGGTTGGGTCTGGTCAGTACTTGGATGAGAGACTACTAGGAATACCAGGAGTTGTATGCTGTGGCCCACTGAAGAAGGAACTGGCAACCCATTTCAGTATCCCTGTGAAGTGGAATGGATGGTGTGTTTGGTCCATAAAGTCACAGAAAGTCAGATATGACTGAACAACACAAACACACAGTAATCAAGAAGCGTGGTGGAGAGGTATAATAAGGAGGGGAATAAAAGAGAGGGAAGGAGAATGAAGTGGAGGGGAAGGGAATAAAAAGGGAGGGGATAAATGGGAGAGGAATAAAATTAATGCACAATAAGAAATCACATAATATCCAAATGTTACAGACATAGCTTTTGTTAGTCAATGGTTCAGAAAGGGGCGAGGAAGGGGAGGTGAATAAAAAGGAGGGGAGAGGAATAAAAATGAGGGGGAGGGGAGTGATTTTTTTTGCACTGGGCCCTCTACTCACGAGCTCCTCCGTTGCCTGCAGTTCAATGTGTTACAGGTCCTTTTAGGTGTCTAAAATATACTATCCATCCTTACTTACAATACCTGCCGGCAAAATAGTATTCAAAATATGTTAAAATGAAACGTGTATAATGTTATAGGAATTGTACATAAATACTTCCTTCATACATCTCGGTTTTAAGCTGGTTTGTGATAGTGTTTTTTCCACTGGGATGAAAGAGATCGCTGTGACCTACTGATCGGCCTCACACAGGGGGTATTCACAGGCCAGGAATAATTAGTGGATATTGTTGTGTTACAGACGTACACAGAGAGACACAGGTAGATAGACACAGACAGAGACAGATATATATACATTAGATAGTCAGAAGGGTTATCAAATAATTTTTCACATAGATAGATAGATACATACATACTACAGTGATAGCTTGATCGATAGATAGATAGATACAGACAGCTAGATATAGATAGATAGATACATACATACATACAGTGATAGATAGATCCCTAGATAGATAGATTGACAGATAGATACATACAGTGATAGATAAATAGATATATAGATATAGATAGATAGATAGATAGATAGATAGATAGATTGATTGATTGATAGATAGATAGATAGATAGAGAGATAGATAGATAGATAGATACAGACAGCTAGATATAGATAGATAGATAGATAGATAGATAGATAGATAGATAGATACATAGATAGATAGATAGGTAGATAGATAGATACAGTGATATATATATATATATATATATAGATAGATACATACATACAGTGATAGATAGATACAGACAGCTAGATATAGATAGATAGATAGATAGATAGATAGATAGATAGATACAGTGATATATATATATATATATATATATATATATAGATAGATAGATAGATAGGTAGATAGATAGATAAACACAGACAGCTAGAGATAACAATTACTCAGTGCATTATAGTAAAGATGAATAATTTCTGTTAAATTGTATAATTATGTATTTATCTTGTCATTTTCCAATAAAAGCAAAATTGCTTCCAAGAACATTGTAATTTCCTTTAAATATTTTCTAGATTTAAGATTACTCAGTTTAAGAGAGCTTCTATAATACTCTTATGGAGCCCGTGGCTGCTGTCCGTGGTGCTGTAACCTGTGACACCGCACAGTATGGGTGTAGGAGCCAAAACCAGTCCCTGCACCATGCTGCACAGCACTTGGATATAACTATACTCAGTATCACTATCTCCTTCTCTCGCCATATCAGTGTTTGTATAACTGGAAAAGCATTTAAATAGCAGTAATTTATATATAATAATGATGCAATTGATAACATGTCTGACTTTAGTTTTATCATCTCCAGCATGAGAATAACCTAACAAAGGACCGCGGTATTATATGACAGACTTCACATTTGTGATATATGTAACAAACTAACAACATTAGCAAAACATCCCATAACACTATTTTGCTTATGTGTAGACATGTCCTTGTCTGACTCGATAGCTTGGAGTCTGAGGGCATGTGCCTATTTGACACCTACCCCGTTCCCTTTTAAATGCTCAGAACAGGCCTTGTCCTACAGAGATGTAAACAACCTTTTGTACCACAACCTTCATCAAAGTGTTATGGATTCCTCTAGGCTCCAGCAGATATCATTTTTTTTATAACCCCCCCCCCCAAAGCTTTCTGACATTAGTTCCTGCCTAATTATGCTCTTAGATGCATTATATGTATTGTTTAGCTATTCAGACAAGCCCAACTCTCTGTGACCACGGGCGTAGGAGGTGTGTTAGAGAGAAGTTTTTTTTATTACACATATATCAATACATTTAGTACACAATATATATATAATAAATAAACAGTACATTTGTGTTCACATATGAATGTTTAAAACAAGTTAAAAACCTTGTTTCATGCCCAGATTTCCCAAAAAATACAGTTATTACACTGCATTCTGGGAAACTTGGCAGGGACATGCAAATGTGCCCACAATGGCTTTGCTCTTGCAATCCATAACCATTATTTATATATATATATATATACAGGGAGTGCAGAATTATTAGGCAAATGAGTATTTTGACCACATCATCCTCTTTATGCATGTTGTCTTACTCCAAGCTGTATAGGCTCGAAAGCCTACTACCAATTAAGCATATTAGGTGATGTGCATCTCTGTAATGAGAAGGGGTGTGGTCTAATGACATCAACACCCTATATCAGGTGTGCATAATTATTAGGCAACTTCCTTTCCTTTGGCAAAATGGGTCAAAAGAAGGACTTGACAGGCTCAGAAAAGTCAAAATAGTGAGATATCTTGCAGAGGGATGCAGCACTCTTAAAATTGCAAAGCTTCTGAAGCGTGATCATCGAACAATCAAGCGTTTCATTCAAAATAGTCAACAGGGTCGCAAGAAGCGTGTGGAAAAACCAAGGCGCAAAATAACTGCCCATGAACTGAGAAAAGTCAAGCGTGCAGCTGCCACGATGTCACTTGCCACCAGTTTGGCCATATTTCAGAGCTGCAACATCACTGGAGTGCCCAAAAGCACAAGGTGTGCAATACTCAGAGACATGGCCAAGGTAAGAAAGGCTGAAAGACGACCACCACTGAACAAGACACACAAGCTGAAACGTCAAGGCTGGGCCAAGAAATATCTCAAGACTGATTTTTCTAAGGTTTTATGGACTGATGAAATGAGAGTGAGTCTTGATGGGCTAGATGGATGGGCCCGTGGCTGGATTGGTAAAGGGCAGAGAGCTCCAGTCCGACTCAGACGCCAGCAAGGTGGAGGTGGAATACTGGTTTGGGCTGGTATCATCAAAGATGAGCTTGTGGGGCCTTTTCGGGTTGAGGATGGAGTCAAGCTCAACTCCCAGTCCTACTGCCAGTTCCTGGAAGACACCTTCTTCAAGCAGTGGTACAGGAAGAAGTCTGCATCCTTCAAGAAAAACATGATTTTCATGCAGGACAATGCTCCATCACACGCGTCCAAGTACTCCACAGCGTGGCTGGCAAGAAAGGGTATAAAAAAGAAAATCTAATGACATGGCCTCCTTGTTCACCTGATTTGAACCCCATTGAGAACCAGTGGTCCATCATCAAATGTGAGATTTACAAGGAGGGAAAACAGTACACCTCTCTGAACAGTGTCTGGGAGGCTGTGGTTGCTGCTGCACGCAATGTTGATGGTGAACAGATCAAAACACTGACAGAATCCATGGATGGCAGGCTTTTGAGTGTCCTTGCAAAGAAAGGTGGCTATATTGGTCACTGATTTGTTTTTGTTTTGTTTTTGAATGTCAGAAATGTATATTTGTGAATGTTGAGATGTTATACTGGTTTCACTGGTAAAAATAAATAATTGAAATGGGTATATATTTGTTTTTTTTTGTTAAGTTGCCTAATAATTATGCACAGTAATTGTCACCTGCACACACAGATATCCCCCTAAAATAGCTAAAACTAAAAACAAACTAAAAACTACTTCCAAAAATATTCAGCTTTGATATTAATGAGTTTTTTGGGTTCATTGAGAACATGGTTGTTGTTCAATAATAAAATGAGTCCTCAAAAATACAACTTGCCTAATAATTCTGCACTCCCTGTATATACTAGCAAATTGCCCATCAAAAATGACGGGGCAATAAGATTGTAAGGCAGGTAATGTTGGTTGCCATACAATGTGAGGCTTTTGCTCATCGTTGTTTTTTTTTTCCAAAGTCCTGCGTGCCTGGCGCTGGTGGTGTAAGGGTCACTGTTTTTGTCGTCTTTTATTTTCCACGTTTTGCGATCCTGGCGTTGCTTGAGTTTTTCGTCTGCCATTTTTTACCTCGCTTAGGCGATTTTCGTGTGCGAAAAATGCCAAATATCGGTGTAATTCGCTTGCAACCTCACTCCCAGTCTTCCTGTGTCTCCCTCCATGCTGTGTGTGAGTGTGTTATAATTTTGTGTACATTATTATTTTTTTTTGGTGAGTTTTTAGAGTTACGCGGTCCACGGCTGCTTCGCGAGAATTGCATGTGTGATGGCGATGACTGGAGTGCTGCATCTATATGATCACCAAGTGTTGGACACGACTGAAGGACTGAACAACAACAATATATATATATACATATTTTAAAACTCCGTCCCACAGATTTTTCTGATTCCTACGCCCTTGTCTGTGACTCTTTGAACTGCAACACACCAAACCATAAGGGTTTCATGGCAAAGACGCTGGAGTGGGTGCCAGTTCCTTCTCCAGTGGTCCACAATTTGTCTGACATCTCTGCTATGACCTGCCCATCTTAGGTGACCATACTTGGCATTGAGGTGCACAAGCCCCTTTACCATGACCAGGTAGCGATCCAGAAGGGGACATATATATATATATATATCATTATTTTCATCATACAGAATTCCTTCCCATAATATTTATACTGATAGATATAACACTGATTACTGTTAAATAAAAAATAAAATGTATTTTCATAGTGCTTTATAAATGTTGTATATTTTACTTAATTTTATTTCTTACACAATAAATTCCTTTTACCTATGACAGTCATTGCACCTGGCCGGCGTCTCATATTCTGGATATAATGTATATTCCATTTAAATATTACTGCCGTTTTCAGGTTCCTATTAAAGTGGATAGAATAAAAATATAGTAGTTGTAAAAAGATAACTCTGAATAACTTAAATCATGTCTTTTAGGTCTTTTATGGGTAACATCATTTTGCTTTTTTATTTTTTTTATTTTAGTGATTAGGTTTCCGAGTGAAGTTGATTTTAAGGCTAAATATATTATTTTCTTGTATGTTAAATATGTAATTTTATCAGTTTTAATTCATGTTTCTACATCCTAGTAATATTTTTATGTATGTTGAGTTTCTGTTGTTATGGCTTATAGTGGTTTAAGAACAGCTATTGCTGGTGCCGCAGGTGCAAAGCACCAGGGCCCACAACGGGATAAGGGCCCTCTGCTACTGCTAATAATAATGGAGGAATCTGTATGAAACTGACCTCTGCAGCTCATGAAAATACAGACTCTGTATTAATGACTATACAGTGTCTAATGCTAACCAATTAGTGATCATCTCTCAGCAATATGCTGCTGAGATGTGGTCCCTGATAGGCTAGGACACTACACTGCACATCCAATCCTGCAGAGTCTGTGCCTTCAAATGCTGCAGAGGGCAGACCCATACAGTGACTATTTGATTTAGGCGGCAAACCAGAGCTTATATGAACTTCTTAATTAATAAAAGTACATAAAAGTAAAAACAAAAAAAATCAATTCCCTCCTGATCCCAGACAATGGCGACCAGACTTCTCCCTGGATCAATACTGCCTCTCTAATTATCCATGATCTGCTGGTTACAGGGCGGAAGAACCCTTTGTCAAAATTTGAACTCCGTCGCCATAAGTTCTTTTATCTGTCAAGCCTGTAACTGTTATGTTCGAAAATCGCTATTAAATTACTACGAATCCACTGGCGTTCAAACCCGGAACCCGCAAATGGAGACAAAAAGCCAACGTGTACTAGAAAGGACTCGCAAGGGGGTTAAAGTCCTATCCGTAGCATTGTGAATGCAAATATACACACACTACTGTACTTATATTAAAAGGGAAAGTGAATTTGCAAATTTGCAATATAAAATACATTATTTCATGTTTAATTTCCGTGTTATATTGATCCCAGCAATCAATGTGTTAATACATATAATAGAACTCACTAGAATATAATATTTACTCATTCATTAATATTGCATTATTTCTGGAATGTGGGTCCGACCGAAACTCGTAATTGAAACCCTTTGAAATCTAACCTCAATTTTTCAGTGATGTAATGATGACGATCTCTTTTGCCATTGGCTCCATCTGAGCCCGTAACTACAATTTTGACTAATTGATCATGTTCACGGACGCACATGCAACGTATGCAAGAATGGTTTACGGGTTTGCGTCTCTGGCTCATAACTCACGGCATTGTTGAATGTAATAGCTCTGTAACACAGCAGAATTTCAAGGCCGCAGGGTTTGCCGTTGCAGCTACGGGCTTGGAATTTAATCAAAGAAACTCAGTGGATGTAGTTTTTGTAATTTGATTTTGCAAAGGTTTCTGATACAGTGCCACATGGAAGACTATTGTGGGATGCAGGAATTGCAGTAAATATCTGCTCAGGGATTGAGAGCTGGCTAAAACATAGGAAACAAAGGGTTGTTGTAAATGGAACATACTCCGATTGGACTAATGTGGTAAGTGGGGTTCCTCAGGGTTCAGTATTAGGAGCCCTCCTTTTTAACATACTTATTAATGACTTAGAAGTAGGATTTGAAAGTATTGTCTTCCTTTTTGCTGATGACCCAAAGGTGTGCAAGGTAATTAAATCAGAAAACTATGTTCTTTCCCTCCAAAGGGATTTACATAAATTAGAGAAATGGGCGACTAAATGACAGAGGAGATTTAATATAAGTAAATATAAAGTTATGCATTTGGGAAGGAAAAATAGCCATGTAACTTATAACCTAAATGGAGCAAATCTAGGGGTATCTGATATTGAAATGGATTTGCAAGTATTTGTGGACAACCACCTAGGTAGCAGTGCTCAATGCCAAGCTGCATTTGCAAAGGCAAGTAAACGATTAGCATGTATTAAGAAGGGTATAGAAGCCAGGGAAGCAAATATAATTCTGTCACTATGCCCAGTAGGAGCAATGATGGAGCATTGTCCATTATTAACAGAGCCCGCAGAGGTAGTTCTTTTTCCTGCAAATGTTTTTTTGCAGTGGGGCCAAACACTTTGTTCATCCATTTGATGTAAAACATTCTGGTTACCCAGACTTTGCTGTTGGCCTCCAGCCTCTACAGTACATACTCTCTAAACTCCTGAACAAAGGTTTCGGCAGCTTCTTTGTCTGCCTCATTACATTGTGAATAGCCTTCTTCAAACTCATGTTATAAGCACAAGCTACACTTGGGATCTTGTAAGCACAGGCTGCGCTTTGGTTCTTATAAGCACAGACTACACTTTGGTGCTTATAAGCACAGGCTGCACTTTGGTTCTTGTAGGCACAGACTGCTCTTGGTTTGTTATTAGCACAAGCTACACTTCACCACAATACTGCATTTATAACTTCCTGGACAGACAGGATGTAGGGTGGCAAAAGCGCAATGAATACTGAGAACGCATCAAGTGCCAAAGCATTTTTTTTAATCAAGACTCACCAAAAAAGAAATTTGAGGAGTTTTAAGGTAGACAAGTACTGAGGTATCACTGTATGTAACTGTGTACCTATCCACTGTATCTTATTACTGATCCATTCACTCATTTGTAGTCGCTCATGTTTTTCTGTGGTAGCCTAGGGGCCACATTCAATTCTAAGCCCGCAACTTGATCTCTGTAGGTTGTATGTCTGCACGTGTGTTGTGGGCTCCCATTCATCTCTGATTGCGATGCTATTCAATTGAGCAAGGGCGTGAGTTACGGGCTGAAGCCTCAAGCCCGCAAACAGTTACCTTCCCACCACCACCAGCAGAGAGACAGCAGCCGGCCATGGGGGATTTGGGCCCTGTGTCTAGGAGGAGGAGGACCTAGGGGCTGCGGACATGTCTGTGCCTTCTCAACAGCACTCCTGAGTGACAATCTATTAATCACAATGTTAACCTAATGTTAACAATGTTAACCTGGATCTTGGCCTATGTGATGGAGATATTTTGTAAGCAGATGGCTATCTACCATTACATGGTCCATGATCCTCTTCTCTTTGGACATGTAGGGTTCTGTTGAACATGTCACCAATTGATGGTCACTGAATAATGCTGTTGAGAAGAGATGCTGCAGTCCCTATAATTTTTAAGTCCTTATTTTGTAGGTTTTGTCGTTTTCTTTTCTTGCATCTGCAAGCATGGTGAAGGATGGTGAAGGAAATGTATGAGGTGTAAGGTTTTCACAGTGCCTCTCAGGTAGACAATACTTCAATGACGCCCCCCCCCCCCCTCTTAACATGTAGCTCCCACAATCTTAAAGCTATAATATAGCCAGATATCTCAGACATGATTGTTGTTAGCTTAAATGTAGACTAATACTGCTATGGTGGTGGACTTGCAAAGTGTCACAATGGCAGGTTAATGACAGCCAGCATTAATATATGAACTAGTGAAGCATGTGATCCTGACCTCAATATAAGTGTGAGAACAGACCCTTGAGTCTGATGTAAGTAACAGTGAATCTGGCTGCTGACCTTTGTGTCCTCTCCGTATTAATAGGTATTTGCCCATATTTCTGATTATCCAGAGACCTAGCTAATAATTAGTAATGCTTGCAGATGGGAACAGGTGAATTGGTATATTGTCACAGTTACAGTATGTAGCACTGTACTGTACATGCATGTTGATTAGTTGTTTTATCCTCCCCCGCCTTTTTTTAGTTGACCATTTTTTTTCCAGATTTTTGTTTTTGTTACCACACTACCACACTGTATGTGTAAAACTGGATCAGATTACACAGTTCAGAGGTTGAATCATCTGTTTCATTGAGCAGATCTAGACACGTTGTAAGTGCTATGCACATTAATGGTTTCTTCAGTTAAATGGAGTGATTTGTGATGAACCTTTTTTTATCAGATTCCGGCTGCAGGGGTGTATTGACCACATGTGACCCTGGTATGTGCTATGCATCATGCCTATTCTAGACTATGACATCCACATACATTACATTTGTGTCACATTCCTATATATGTACAAAGGCGCTCAGCGCGAGGTTCGCATCGAGCCACGAAGGTGCTCAGAGGACCAAAAGCCTCACATTGTGTGGCAAACAGCATTGCCAACCTTACAATTTTATTCCAGTCATTTTTGATTGGCAAGTTCCTAGTCATATAATAATATATATGATATATAATCAAAATAAAGAATTAATACACAGGCAAAGTCCAATTAGTGATACTGTGGAGTATCAACATTCCCTTGAGGGCCTGCTAACAATATGACAGGTGATACTGGAGTGGGTGGCCAGTTTCTTCTCTAGTGGACTGTGATTTGTCTGACCACTCTGCTATGACCACCTACAGTGGCCCTATAGCTCATAGCTTCATTCAGGAACACAAGCCCCTTCACCACCACCACTTAACAATCCAGAAGGGGACCAGGGGAACATACACCACATTTATGTAACACCACACTTATGTATGGTCACTAAATGGGAATGGGTATACATCATGGCACATGGCCACCAGCAATGGCGTGGGACTCTACAGGATGGGCGTAGCAGAGATGGAGGTGATTTGCTGTTGATACACGTGCCTTTGCATAGCCTCCATGTGTTTTTTCAGCCCCTCCTGGTGGGTTAAAGTATATTAGTATGGTGTATGTCCCCTTCTGGATTGCTAAGAGGTGGTGGTGAAGGAATTATACTATGTTGTGATTATAATCACATATTATAGTTGTCAAACTACGAATCGTCGTCACATGAAGCGAGGGACGCAGTTTGGTCCGCAAATGCAGACCCTCACGTAGCGAGGGGCTGCATTTGCGGAAGGTGGAGGCTCCAACGTCGGCTGCAATGAGCCGAAGGCTCATTACAGGCCACAAATGCAGACCCTTGCTAAGCAAGGGGCCGCATTTGCGGAGGTGGAGGCTCTACGTCGCCTCACACTCGGTTACAAGCACCCACACAAGCGCCACTTTACCAAAATAGATCTAACACGCAATCACCATATACAGACTTACACACAAAAATACGAAACGTTACGTAAACATTATGACCTCGCAAAAATACGCCCTTCCGGCCGAACCGCGCACACCTGAAAACATTAAAAAACACAATAAATACACACAAAAAATACATAAAAAGCTTATCCACAGCAAGGGGGGGGGGGGGGGGGGCACCAGGACCTCTGCAAGTGAAGTTACACCTCAATTTAAGTCCAAATTCCCGAGTTCAGACACACGAAAATCCCCTAAGCGAGAGAAAAAATGGCCGCCGAAAAAAACGAAAACGAGGCTGCAGGACCCTAAACACGCAAAACACCACCCAGCACATACAGCTTTTCAAAAAAGCCGTATGAGGTAAAGATACACTTTTACCAAGGTCGCAACATCATCCACAGCCGCGTACCACATACACATTCGCCGCCATTTTACATACACAAAAAAAAAAGCCGCAAAACACCACCAAGCATATACAGATTTTCAAAAAAGCACTAAAGATACACTTTTAGTATGGACGGAAAATCATACACACCAGCGTACCACATACACATTTGCGCCATTTCACAACACTAACTTACACAATAAGGAAGTACACAGCTACCCTAACGGGTTTACCTCGAGCATGCAGCATATTTACACTACACACTGCACACATTGCTGACACTTACACCTCAGCTCCAGAACTGTGCAAATCTACATTGGATGCTGCAGGAACATAGAAACAGATTGTCAGCTCTTCAGCACACGTTTATTACTTAGAAATAGCTAAAGCATATTAATTTATTAATTTACTCATTATTTCATTGGCCTAAAAGAATACATATACACAAAAATGCATCAGGGGACATCCTTGCAATCAGCCCAGATCTTACAATGACAGCAAAAGCCCCTGTAATAACAAAAAACAACAGCCGCGCAATGAGCGCCAAAGGTGCTCATTGCGAGGCATGCGATGAGCGCCGAAGGCAATGAGCGCTGAAGGTCCTCACGGTAAAAACTGTTTTACATTATGTCTAAAACAGCATTCCCTGGCTTACAATTTCATTCCCGTCATTTTATGACGGGCAATTCGCTAGTTAATTATAATTATTATTATAATTATTGTAATTAATAATGAGATCAGACCATTGCATATCACTTTCTTTAATATATGAAGTGCTCTCCAAGCTTGAATAAAGAAACCTGATTGACGTCCTGGTTTCATTCCTTGATTGAGTGTTGATTATGGAGGAGGAACTGGAAAGGAGACATTTTCCCATAACAGTGTCTTCTGCTAAATTCTTGTGCTGTGACACACAAAAGCCTCTATATTTATATCATCAGAGCCCGAACCTTTCAATGTAAATACTGTTTTCATTAAGTGTTTTTGCCTAACTGAGAAAATCACGCTGCAGCATTTCTAAACTTGCAGTAATTAGGTTATAAAGCAGACGTTGGAAAATGCACAGTGATGAATGAGGGGAATTTACATCACTGCTAAAAACTGTTTATGTAACATAAAAGTGGGACTGAATCTTTAACCCTTTCAATGACAAGCATGGATCTAATTTTCTAGAACATTTTTGTTTTTAGATTTCTTTAAATTCTTTTGCAAGTTGAT
The DNA here is from genome assembly GCA_027410445.1 of Discoglossus pictus. Taxonomy (NCBI): domain Eukaryota; kingdom Metazoa; phylum Chordata; class Amphibia; order Anura; family Alytidae; genus Discoglossus; species Discoglossus pictus. The sequence continues at coordinate 18,208,728 of CM050164.1, forward strand.
ATATTGTATACATGTTGTGGACAGCCAACTTTAATTTAATCAAGTGTAAGTTATCTAAATTATGTTAAATTTGTTTTATATAACCACCGTACAAAAACCCTACAATTCTAAGTATAGCTGTTTGGATCTATCCTGTAATGTGCACGCACGGCACAGGAAGACTCCTGGTTCCTCATGCGCTCGAGTCCCGATGTACTCCCTAAGCCCCTAACCCTAAGCACCTAACCCTAATCCCCTACACCCCTTGCCGGCCCTAACCCTAAACCTAACCACCTAATCCTAACCCTAAGCCCCTAACCCTAACGCCCTACACCCCTTCCAGTCCTAACCCTAAACATAACCCCCTAAACCTAAGCCCCTAACCCCCTACACCCCTTGCCGGCCCTAAACCTAACCCTCTTAGCCTAACCCTAACCCCCTAAAAGTAACTTCCTAACCCCCTACACCACTTACAGGCCCTAACCTTAATTCTAAAAACCCTCTAAATCTTACTTGAAAACCCCTAACCACTTACTGGCCACTTAGAGACAGCTACATTGGGACTTCCCGTGCATGCACATAACAGGATAGGTCCAATCCCTTTAACGCTGTGTTTTATTACAGACTTCTTTGTAGCCATTTAAGGATTTAAGCATTGTTCTATATTTTAGGCACATCTGTCAGCGACTGCCACTCAAGCTCATGTTCATTGCTTCAATGATTTCAGCCATACATCTCCACTTCTGCCTCCCCTTCTTTTTGTGCCTTCAATCTTTCCCAGCATCAGAGTCTTCTCTAGGGAATCCTGCCTCCTCATGATGACAAAATATTTGAGCTTCAGTCTCATTAATAATCCTTCCAGTGAACAGTTTGTCTTGATTTCCTGCAATACTGATTTATTGGATCTTCTTGCAGTCCAAGGGACTCTAAGCAGTTTTCTTAATCCCACAATTTCAAGGCGTCAATTCTATGGTGCTCAGCCTTCTTTATGGCCCAGCTCTCACATCCACATGTTACTACTGGGAATACCATAGTTTTAACTATGCAGACCTGTGTTGATAATGTAATATCTTTACCTTTTACTAGCTTGTCCAAGCTTGCCATATGTTTGCTTCAGGGGAGAAAAGCTATTTCATGGCTACAGTCACCATCTGAAGAGATCTTGGATCCTAGAAATATAAAATCTATCACTGCCTCCACTTCTTCCCCATCTATTTGCCAGAAACTGAGATTGCTGTTTGCCATGATCTTCTCTTTTTTAATGTTGAGCAGCAGGCCAGCTTGTGCACTCTCTTCTTTTACCCTTTTCAAGTCCTTTAGTTCCTTCTCACTTTCAGCCATCAGAGTATTATCATCGGCATATCTGAGGTTGTTGATATTTCTTCCAACAAAATTAACAGTGGCTTCTAGGTTCTTATACAGGTTCCTCAGGAGGTGAGTATTCCTCAGGATCTGGTACTCCCATCTCTTTAAGGACATGCCACATTTTGTTGTGATCCACACAGTCAAAGGCTTTAGAATAGTCTATGAAGCAGAAGTACATTTTTTTGGAACTCTCTTGCTTTCTCTATTATGCAACGGACATTGGCAATTTGATTTCTTGTAATTTTCCTCTGCAGAACCCGGCTTGCACATCTGGTAATTCCAAGTCCATATATTGTTTCAGTCAAGCTTGTAGGATCTCATTAGCTTGCTGGCATGTGAAATCTGTGCAATTGTTCGATAATTGGAGCACTCTTTGGCACTGCCTTTTTTTGGAACTGGGATGTAGACTGACCTTTTCCAGTCTATTGGCCATTGTTGCGTTTTCCAAATTTGTTGGCATAAGGCAAGTAACACTTTCAAAGCATTTTTTGGTGGATTTTGAAAAGTTCAGCTGAGATTCCATCAACTCCTGCAGCCTTATTATCAGCAAGGCATCCTAGGGCCCATCTCGCTTCACTCTCCAAGATGTCTGCCTCCATCTCCTTGGACAAACTAAGTCCCAAATTAAGTCCCTACTATATTTGTCTTTTATCACGTCCACTTTGGCATGAAAGATTCCTTTGAGATCCCCAATTTTCTTGAAGAGATCTATTTACTTTCCTATTAATTTATCTTCTTCTATCTCTTTAAATCTCTCATTATAGAATAAGTAATATTTGTTTGATTTTAAGCAGTTTATAAGCGCTTCTTGATAATATAAAGTACATAAAATTATATATGGTTATATCACATACCTAGTGAAATCTAGAAAACTTCCTTATTCCTTTACAAACATGTACAGTTTTTCCTAATCAAGTGTGCTATATCATACAAAAAAAAATCACTTCTGCCTATTGAAAGAATACCAACTAAAAGTCTCCTTGAGCTATGACAGGCAGTGGCGTTGTAATCCACATATTTAAAATTAAAGTCATGTAAATGTAAGGACATATAGGGAGATAAAAAGAGAAGCTGCCGCCTCATTTCCGAGCACAGTATCTACATAATATTTCTTGTTTGCAGATTCACTTAATAAGACAGCTGGTTAATAGGATTACTATGCTGTAGTGTTAGGCCCTGCACAGTAATACTCCCGTTAATGCATATACAGTAATGGGAGGAGGAGAAAAGCACAGCGAGATGGAAGGCATTAGTCTGGCTGCATTTATGGCAGATTAAAGGTTCAGGGAGGATTTGCAGACTGAAATCTTTTTTTTTTTTTTTTATTCCTTGAGAATTCTGCAGTGCCATCTATAACTCTGACATTATTGTCTGGGTGCCAAGGCAGTGCCAGGTGACTGTGCAAACTTATTTGCTGAACGCCTGATGTAAATGTGTCTGGGTTTGTGTTTTTCCAGTTGACTTAGTAATGAGGGGGACGCCAGATTGCCAGGAAGCCCTCTAAGCGATGTGCAGCGCTGTACTTGGCACGACTGACTGATACGTTGAGCTGTACTGATAGTGGAAAACACAACACACAAAAAAACATCAAAGAACAAAATGTCTGGGGTCTTGGTAGGCTGATTATCAGGGGCTACCAGCTGGAGAGCTGGGGCAACAAGTCACCAAATGTATCATCCAGAGAAATGCCTAGTTCTGGAATAATATCTAAAATTATGCACTGTAAATAAATATGTATAGTGTGTTAGTAATTATATTTTTATAATATAAAACATTGCATTTTACAACTTTGCTTTTTGATCTACTATACTGTGATAATTTAGATAACTTACACTTCTGCATCCCAATTGTAGCAAGGCAGTATATTTTTTTCACACATCTCTCTGCATAGAGTGTTGAGCCACAGCTGACATAACAGACATCTAGCAGCTGCTTGTGGTTTTATGGATTTGTGGGGATGAACTGGGCAGTTGCTCCGGGCCCTTATGTGGCAATAAAAGTGAGGGATCAGCATGTTACAGAATGTCGCTGAGAGATGGTCACTGATTGGTCTGTATGAGATGCTGAAAAGTCAATACTACAGAGTCTGTGTCTGAGTGAGATGAAGAGGGTAGACACAAGCAGGTACTATTTGTTTGATTTTAGGTAGTAAAAACAGATTTTATAAGCACTTCTTAATGAATGTTGCCCACTCTGAATTGGACGTATTTTCCTGTTAGGAGTAACGCAAACAGCTCTAAAGCATGTGATCCTGGTTGGATGAGGAGTTTGCTGATATATGCCCCAAGTTCCTTGGATTGAGTAATTTCCTGTCCAGCCGGAAATTCCATTTCACCCATTTCAGCATTGGGAACATGCTCGTCCGGATACCCATGAAAGTTATATATTTTCTTGCTTTTAGAAATTTCTTCTGTGACCATCCTCTAATGATTGTTTTCAACTGGATCTTGTTCTGCTGAGGAAGGTTGACTTCTGACTTGACAGTGTCAAAGTAGAATTCTAGAAAGGCGAATCTCAGGGATGCGGATAAATAACTATTTCCACAATTTATGACCCATCCACAAAGACGTAGGAATTCGAAGATTTCTTCCTTTTGCTTCAATATCAAAGCTTGATCTTTATTGAGGAGAACAATGTCATCTACATAGTTGAATATCCTTTGCCTTCTTTTCATCAACTGTAATATCAGCCATGCCAGGATATTAGTGAAGACCCTTGAGGATTTGTCTAGACCGAAGGGTAAGCAATTGATATGAAAAAGTTGATTGTCCACGCAAACCTCGTGTATTTCTGGTGATCTGGATGAATCAGTGTATTATTATATGCAACATTCAAGTTCAATGGTTCCATCTTGAAAGTTCAAGATGTTAAATAACCCATTTAGATATTTTAAGTCTATAATAGATCTCCATTACCTATTTGATTTTTGGAATGCAAAAAGTTTGAATAAAGCCCTCTTCCAATCTGATGAATCGGGATTGGAGCAATAACGTTTTGCTTGACTGATTTCTGAATAATGAGAGTAGAGCGCTGGGTTTTTCTGGTATACTGTAGCTCAAGGCCTTGATTCATGAAACCTCTCTAAGACACGAGCACTCCATTTAATGGGATAGTGAAGACCTTGTTTTTGGATAGAAGATCACTAACTAAAAACTTCTGTAAAAAAATATGGCATGTGCTTATATAGAGCCCTATTCAATTGGCCGAAACACAATTTAATAAGGCTGTTAGTTTCTTCCCTTCTTTGGTAGGATTGTCACATCCCTTCCTCCATAATAAAATGAGGACTCACCATAACCATGGAACCTTTTTGTGCGACACTTTATGGGCAGTATTAGAACTTAATCTTCTTGATCCTACATAGTAATAAATACATTGTTAGCGATAACCATACACCTGTATATGTATATATATATATATATATATATATTTATAACAGAGAAACATATATTGGACACATAGCATCCTTTAATCAGAATTCTACACCTAATGTCATCCCCACACATGCTTACAATGAAAAAAAATGACCCTGTAGTTCACAGGGAACTTCCATATTGAAAAACAAATTGCCTACTGCTATTACACACACATAATTGTGCATACCCCCACCCCCTATATCCTCTATGGCAGTGATAATCAACCTTTGGGGGTTGACGATTTGCCAGGGGTCACCTGAAACCATCACAAATGTGTTTTTTTGTCTATTCTAATTTGTAATTTTACTGTTAGGGGTCACCACAACTTGGGAAATGTTATCAAAGGGTTGCGGGCGTGGCACTAGAAACATTAAGAACCGCTGCCCTATGGGGATAGAAAGCAGATCCTAAATTATAGCAGCAAGGAAAGAGAAACACTCAGGGAGGAAGTGGCAGATACATGGACCCAAAGGAGGAGACCCTGGCACATAGTGCAGCAAACAATCTAACAATCTAATTATTATTATTATTATTATTATTATTATTATTAACTTGTATTTGTATCTGGGATAAGAACAAGGGAAAAACAATATTAACAAATGCAGAAATTGGAGGGCCCAGGTATGCAAAAATATTAGATAAACAATACTTCTAGATATGAAGGAAGCAGATCGAGCCATGATCTTGGATCTTGTGATTTTTACCCTGCTCGAATAAAGAGAAAGGATCCTTGGGTCTACACCAGAGACCAATTACAGGCCTATTACAGGAAGAGAGTGGGTATACCTATCTGCTAAAAGGGTCCTTGAATCCTGATATAAAATTAAAGTTCCCATCTAGCAGAGGACAAGAACATGACTGGTATGTCCAGAGGCAAGAGGTCTTTTATAGACAAAATCTTAGTTCCTGTCCTGTGCAGATGGATATTGCTGCCAAGAAGTTTCAGGAAGTATGTGTGAGCTAGGTACCATTATTATTGTATAGTATAAAATGCTACATATCTTTTTTGCTATCACTATGGTACACAGAAGATACATATGCCTAGCATGGCACAGTCTACTTCTTCCTTGCTCTCTAATAAAGCTTAAACACGCCATAAGATTGTAAGCTCTTAGGAGAACCCTACACTCCTTCTGTACCAGTATGTATATGTTTGTCAGGTTTGTCTTACACATTCAGTGTAACTTAAAGCTGCAAAATATGCCAGCCCTTTACAAAATCAGTGACGGTAATAATAATAATAATAATAATAATAATAATGATAAACAGCAGTTTCAGGGAGAGATTCGATCATTCTGCAATGCACAACTTAAATGTTTCTGACAATTCAGTAGCAAATTCAAAAAGGAAAACATTTTATCTCTGTGATGTTGCAAAGTACAACTGGTGAGTACAATGACAGCTTAAAGAACCACTGCAACATCCTAACAAGAGGAGCTAGTTGTTTTAATTATGCATTGATCATTAATAACCTTATTATTTAATTGTTATTAAATACTTTTTATAAAATTAAATTTCAGTGATTACAATTTCAGCCTATGACTGAGCTATTTGTCTCCACCTTGATAAGGTCACCAAAGTAGAATGAGGTTTGCTGAGAAACAAATATTTGATTATCTAAGAGGCCAAGCAATTATTCAATGGCTGCCGCAACAGCACAAGCTCATTGACAGGGAAAACCACTTTAACAACACAATTCTCCAGCCAATGGAGATCACTGGATTTATATAACCTTGTGCCTGAAAATTTAGCAGGTACCTGCTAGAATAGGGTGCCTCCATTTGTCTCGAAAGTGGGCAGAGCTCAGCAGCAGAGTCATTGAAAATTTTATTAATGATCACTGCTTAATTAAAACATCTATCTCATGTTATTATGGCATTACAGTGGCCTGTTAATGATAAAGGAAAATAAGAACCTCTGTGACTTCCTTTCGTGCTCTGTGTGTTTTCTCTCATTGATGGTGTTGAGTCTCCATAGGCAAGTTCATAGAGATTAGCACATTTACTTCTAGGGGGTGGAAGCTATGGCAAGCCTGGCCTAGCTATTAAAAATGTAAGGATATATCAATACATTTACGCACAGTTAGAAGTATGGTATGGTATGAGTTGGACCATAAAGAAGGCTGAGCACCTTAGAATTGACTCCTTTGAATGTTGGTGTTGGCGAAAACCACTGCAAGAAGATCCAATCAATCAATACTGCAAGAAAACAGGATTCCCTAAAGAAGACTCTGATGTAGGAAAAGGCACACGAAGAAGGGGATGGCTGAGCAGGAGATGGATATATGAACATGAGCTCAAAGGGACAGTGGCTGACAGATGTGCCATAGGGTCGTGGAGAGTCAGACATGACTGAACGGCTAAACAACAACAGCATGGCAAATCCACAAATTGATTTGTTTCAAATTTATGTACATTTTCTTGTTTTATATAAATATATATATATATATATATATATATATATATATATATATATATATATATATATAAAACCCTTTTAATCTTTAAACATTTTATGTTAATTATTTTTTAAGACTCTACATTTGTTAAGACCTTCAAGAACCAAAAATCACCCGGGCGCTCAAATGGCAGTTGTCATGTTTTTTTCAACTGTTATTCTTGTAATAAAAATATGTAAATTTATTCGATGATTTATTTCGCCATTCTAAGCTCAACAGCACAACTATATAATATATTATTGTAGTAAAGATAAAGGGAGCTTGTAGTTTATAGTCCATTCAGGACCAGAGAGAATGTGCTTATCAGGAAAAAAACAAATTGTGAGGTGCAGGAAACTGGCGCAGGTCAAATAAACAGAAAGAGCGCCATAAAGGCTAACAAGGCAGCATTTCAAAACAATTGAAATGGTGGAAAAAGATTAAAATGATTTTTTTTTCTGCACATATCCTACTTGCTTTTAACTACATTTATTATATTTTGTTCATCTACTAATATTGTTGCTATTAAAAAAAACGAATGAAACCCTATTGTATGACCATTCTGGCAATATGTAACAGCACTGCAAGAACATGTATAGATTGGCAGGATGCTGCCCCCCAGGGGGTGGTGCTGTGAGGGACTGCCCAGGGTGCACTACCCAAAAGCAGATCATCACCACAGGCTAACAGCATGCTACAGGGCAGCTCACACACTCTCTGTATTAGCCAGAGAATGTTACTCATGAGTTGCTCAAGATATTAATAGAACAATATACATTGCAAGGTTCAGAAATGGCAGGAATATTTTTAACAAAACTTTAATAAAATCTCCAAAAAAAACTTTAAATATAAAACAGTATCCTGAAAGGTTGCATTACTAAATATAGCTATTCTATATTACAAAAGTAATAATGAAATAATCATAATATATTATTTATACACAATGGCCATAGGGGATGGATAGAAGTGTGTAGGAGTGTAATATATTATATATATATATGTGTGGATATATATATATATATATATATATATATATATATTAGACTATCCATTATCCAGAACTAACTCAAGCAACCAGAAAAAAAAAATTGAATCCTGTACTTTAAGTAAAAAATTTAAATTTACAGGGCTCAACAAATGCCAGGAGCCAGGTTGTCCGGCCACATAATGCTTACAGGCACCTAGATATCACCCTCTGTACGTCTCTGCAATTCAGTTTTACCTGGAAGCAGACAGGCATGAGTGACTGAGCCAGGGCAGTGCTAGCGCTACATTCCCCGGATTCAGCACCGCACCCTCCAGCCGAATGTACCTGTGTGTAAGTGAGGAGTGAAAGCTGCTGCTGCTAGAACAGCCCTCACTGACAAATATTCATAGCAGAGCATCCTATGTGCAGCTAATCTAGGCCTCTCAAGAAACCAGAAACTACATTTATCCGGTATCTACTAATCCCCATGGTTGCCGGTTAACTTAGATTCTACTGTATTTTATATATATATATATAATGTCTCTATCTGAACTTCCAGCATATATATATAGTAATTTAGTAATTATTAATATATATATATATATATATATATATATATATATATATATATATATATATATATATATAATGAGTATTGCAGTATGTTGTGATACCTTTTTATTGGTCATATACCATATTTATATTGGCGAGCTTTCGAGAGGTTAAACCTCTCTTTATCAAGACTGAAGCAAAACTAACATGAGATGAAACCCTCAGTTTGAGCGTATAAGGGCAGATGCAGAGAGAGTGGAGACAGCATCTGACATCATCAGGAAACATATATACACATATTATATACACATATACACCAATATATATGAAAAACCAGAGTACTGTAGTCCACAGTGATATCCTTCCCGTTGGACAAACACCTCACTAAGAATGACAAGCCAGTTATTATAAAATAAGAAAAAAATAGCAAGAAATTCTGATAATGTGTTTATATTCACACTGAGGGTTCCATCTCATGTCAGATTTGCTTCAGACTTGATAAAGAGAGGTCAGACCTCTCGAAAGCTTGTCAATAAAAATAAGGAAAAAACAGAGAGCTAAGAGGAGAAGAAAAGTGCTATCCTCGACAAACACCAATTCCTACCTCCACCAACCAGAGAGAAGGTACAGAATATTTTCTTTGTTCCCTTGTTTCTCATAATGTTGTTGTTAATAGTCTAATAAAATCTACATCAATTGTATTTTTCTTTTTACTGTTTTACAGACAATGTCTGAGCGCAAAGAAGATCAGGCCAAATTGAAGTGCCAAAGCATTTCTCTGGATATGAAAATGCAAGTGCTTGGAAAAATGAGAACGCCAAGTGGACATTGGAGTGGATTTAAAGTTGCCAACCTCCACAATAGAAGAGTAGAGGACAGAACAAGTATCCTTTGGATTATTAGTGCACACCCTCTGCCCTAGTAGAACCCCTGATGAAATCCTCAGAAACGTGCGTCGGGTTGCACGTACAACGCCGCGAATTCGCTCTATGACGTCACACGCAGATGCATAGGCGACACAAGGTTAGTTGTTTGGAGCTAAGGTGCTTTGTAAAAACACAGACCAACCATCTATGAAAAACGATTTAAAAATATCATCCACATTTAATGACAATTCAACAAATTATTACAAAACTAATACTATAATGTGGATGAAATTGGGTAACTTAGCTCCATAGATTGTGTAGGGGAATACACAATCATACTACAATTTTTGTAACATAGGGACTTTCCTTATAATATAGGACATCATATATGCATTGATAAAAACCCAAATATCCCCAGAAAGCACTAGCACTATATTTATTGTATCCAATAATATTATATTACCATATTTATTTATTTATTTATTGAACCTATATTGGCACTAAACACTTTATGCAAGAGTAATATACACTACAAGAAGGTGCAATATTTATAAGTGCAATTTTCTCATTATCACTATAAGCACGAGTCACTTTTCTTCAAAGTGTAAATATATATCAGTGCAAACACATAGGCCTCAGATCCAGACCTATGTTATTTCAACTCATTTGTATTTCACTACACTGAATGCACTTTGTTCACTTTATGCACTTTACTATATTATCACTCTAGACCAAGAGGATATAGGGCTTATTTCTACCTATTTAGTCTCATAATCCAAGCCAAAATACAAGGAAGTCCATTATAATTTCCATTCCCCTACCAACTTTATCTCGTCTGAATTTCAATATTTTAATAACAATTTGTAATAATATCAATAAACGTTAAGTTTTATTTTTTTGCTCTATATTGTTACTAGGGCAGAGGGTGTGCACTAATAATCCAAAGGATACTTGTTCTGTCCTCTACTCTTCTGTTACTTCGTAAATTATATCCTCAAGTAGCACCCCTTCCTTCCATCCCAGAATCTTTTGATACCTAGAGCCACCTATTTTTCTCATTCTGTACTCAACCTCCACAATATCCTGAAAAACAAGGAGAAGATCAAGTCTTCGGCAACCACCAGCATCGCATCTTCTGTGAAGAAGATTACCTGATCCAGATACTACAACCTGGAGGAAATGGAGAAGCGGCTTTCCATCTGGATTGATGATGGAATAGAGCGCTACATGCCTCTCAGCCAAATCATCATAATGGAGAAGGCCAGAAGCATCTAAGGTCATATCCAAAGGCATATACCACATATGAAAGTGAAAGCTTTTCAACCAGCAGAGGTTGGTTTATCCGCTTCAAGAAGAAGAACAACCTCTACAACATCACGGGAGAAGTGGCAAACTGACACCAAAGCTGCTGCGGCCTTTGCAGCCACTTTGAAGGAAAAAGGCAATTATTCTCTAGAACTGTTATCTAACATCAACGAGACAGGATTGTTCTGGAAGTGAATGCCAAGCTGCACCTTAATTTCAGAATGAAGCGCTGGTGTTCAAAACAGCCAAAGACCGACTAACCCTTCTTCTGGGGGGGGAGCACCAGTGACGACTTCAAGACCATTGCTGGTGTACCATTCAAAAACACCTACGCCATGTTGGGGATTGCAAAGTCCACTGTGCCAGTCAATTGGCAATTTAACCGGAAATTATTGGATCATAATGGGAACTTTCAAAAACTGGTTCAGCGAGCATTTCTGTCCATCGGTACTACAGGCATAAAGGGATTGAGGCCAAAGCGCAAACTACCAACTTGTCTGAGATCCATTGCTGCATCCCAATGGAAATAGTTTTCCTGCCACCCAACACTACTTCACTCATCCAGTCAATGGATCAGGGGGTCATTGCGATCTATTATCTTCGCCTCACATTCCTTCAGCTCAAACAGATAGCGAGGGCAAACAATCCATGAAGGATTTCTGGAAAAAGTATACCATCATGCACGCCATAACTAACATGAATTTGTCCTGGTAGGAAGTGACACTGCAATGTTTCAAAGCTGTGTGGAGCAAGAAAGGACTGGAGGTGCAACCAAAACAGCCCTTCATTAAGGAGATAGTAGACCTGGTCAATACGGCTGGACTGTGAGATGCAGATGCCCAAAACATTGAAGATTTGGTACAAGCTTCAGACGAGAGCCTGACAAATGAGGACCTCCAACAACTGGCAAAACAGGGCATTGAGGAAACCCAGGAAAGCAGTGACTCTGACACAGAAGAACCAAAAGAACTTCCAACCAAGTTTCTCCCCAAGAGTTTGCACGCCAATGTTCAGGACACTGTGAGGAGCAGAAATGTGAGACGCAGCATTCTTGGGGCAGTGTCTTCTACCAGCATCTGCTGGATGGCCGTAGGAAGCAGAGACGGATGTCCTTGTGTCCAAAAAAAGCCAGAATGGAGGAGGAGCCTGAAGCTTCCATATCTGCGAATTAAAGTGGACTGTTTCATTTATGTGTGCTGTTTCTTAAAATGTTCTTTTTGTGTTGTTGTTATGTTTGCAGCGTCTTAAAAGTTACTATAAAGTCAAAAATGTAAAAAAAAGTTTTTGCTCTTGTGTCTTTCTTTCCATTAGTTCCCCTATCACTATCTATACTATTTTAAAATGACCCAGATTAGCGCTGCCTCGCTTAACACTCCTTTCACCCGGAACCGATCTATAGTGCTAAACGGGGTATTCCTATATGTTTATTTATATTATGTCAGAAAGTCTCAAGTGCTCTTACAGACAGAAGTTCCCTAGCATATCGGCGTTTCTGTGCATATCCAAACATATTTCAATACACTGTGCGGCTGCCCCCTGAAAATGTAATGCCCTAGGCCTGAGCACACCAGGGTACACTTTGTACAGGGTACACATAGTGTACATATACAAAGTCAAATGAACAAAGTACTGAATGAACTGGACTGAGCACACAAACTGGACGCTGACCATATACAAAGTGTATTAAATTGTTTTTTAATAATTGGACTTTGGGATATTATGTTTTCAACCAGAGGAGGGCCCCGGTGCACGTCAGTGGCTCCGCCCCTTATTAGAAGCTACATAAATTTTTTATGTTCTAAAACAAGATCTCAAACACAGGTCCTTTTAAAAAGATGCCATAAATAATATAATTATGTCTGGCATCTTATTAATATTAGTGAATATTGCCCAGTGAAAGAATATAATTCTGATCTATTTTAAACTGCTGTCTTTGAGTTGGTTTCTCGTAGTGCGCTTTCTAACCTTTTCTACGCTTCAAGATCTGTCTGGTACATTGTACAATTGATATTCATGTCTGGAGGAGATACCCGCACATCTTAGCCACATTATAAGCATCGTCTGCTCCCGGTTTATCGAGCCATGTAAGAATTCATTTCTTGCCTGTTTTCTTCCAATATTATTTTGCTCTCAAACCACCTTACAAGGTATAATACTCCCCAACTCACCGCCGCACAATGCTTGTGAATAAAGCAGTTTCTCTCTCTATACAGATTAATTTGAAAAGTTCATCTTAGCTATTTGAGTTTCCATGACAACCGAACACATCAAAAGTATTCTTGGAAACTCATTCTACATCTGTGCTATAATTAAACATGCTCATTTTTTCTTATCTATGATTGGATTTCTGCTTTTATTTTAATACACAAGACAGGTTTATTTCTCCTGTCTCGGCTAAAATAATGTAATTTTTTTTTTACACTGACTAAATGTTAATGATCTTTTATTCTCCTCCTTTGAGCTACTTTTTGCTAAATGTATATATATAAATAAATATATAAATATATATATATATATATATATATATATATATATATATATATATATGTATGAAAATATGTAAATACATACATATACATATACAGTGCCTTGCAAAGGTATTCACCCCCCTTGGCATTTTTCGTGTTTTGTTGCCTCACAACCTGGAATTAACATGGATTGTTTGAGGATTTGTATCATTTCATTTACAGAACATGCCCACAACTTTGAAGATGTTTTTATTTTTTATTTTGAAGCAAACAACAAATTGGACAAAATAACAGAAAAAGTCAATGTGCAAAACAATTCACCCCCCTAAAGTCAATACTTTGTAGAGCCACCTTTTGTGTCAATCACAGCTCCAAGTCGCTTTGGATAAGTCTCTATGAGCTTGCCACATCTTACCACTGGGATTTTTGCCCATTCCTCCTTGCAAAACTGCTCCAGCTCCTTCAAGTTGGATGGTTTGCGCTTGTGAACAGCAATCTTTAAGTCTGACCACAGATTTTCTATTGGATTGAGGTCTGGGCTGTGACTAGGCCATTCCAACACATTTACATGTTTCCCCTTAAACCCCCCAAGTGTTGCTTTAGCAGTGTGTTTGGGGTCATTGTCCTGCTGGAAGGTGAACCTCCATCCTAGCCTCAAATCACGCACAGAGTGGTACAGGTTTTGCTCAAGAATATCCCTGTATTTAGCAACATCCATCTTTCCCTCAACTCTGACCAGTTTCCCAGTCCCAGCTGCTGAAAAACACCCCCACAACATGATGCTGCCACCGCCATGTTTCACTGTGGGGATGGTGTTCTTTGGGTGATGTGATGTGTTGGGTTTGTGCCAGACATAGCATTTTCTTTGATGGCCATTTTAGTCTCATTAGACCAGAGCACCTTCCTCCATACATTTTGGGAGTCTCCCACATGCCTTTTTGCAAACCCAAAATGTGCCATTTTGTTTTTTGCTGAAAGTAATGGCTTTCTTCTGGCCACTCTGCCATAAAGCCCAACTCTATGGAGCGTACTGCTTATTGTCGTCCTATGTACAAATACTCCAGTCTCTGCTGTGGATCTCTGCAGCTCCTCCAGGGTTACCTTAGGTCTCTGTGCTGCCTCTCTGATTAATGCCCTCCTTGCCAGGTCTGTGAGTTTTGGTGGGCGGCCGTCTCTTAGCAGGTTTTCTGTTGTGCCATGTTCTTTCCATTTGGTTATGATAGATTTGATGGTGCTCCTGGGGATCATCAAAGATTTGGATATTTTTTTATAACCTAACCCACTACTTGTCAACAACATTCTCCCTTACTTATTTGGAGAGTTCCTTAGTCTTCATGGCAGTGTTTGGTTAGTGGTGCCTCTTGCTTAGGTGTTGCAGCCTCTGGGGCCTTTCAAAAAGGTGTGTATATGTAATGACAGATCACGTGACACTTAGATTGCCCACAGGTAGACACAATTTCACTAATTATGTGACTTCTGAAGGTAGTGGTTGCACCAGAGCTTTTTATGGGCTTCATAACTAAGGGGATGAATACCTTTGCACATGCCAATTTTCTGTTTTCTATTTTTAGAGAGTAGTTTTATCTATAAATGTTTCTCATTTCACTTCACCAACTTAGACTATTGTGTTCTGATCCATCAAAAAAAATTCTGATTAACAAAACATTTAACTTAAGACTGTAATGTAACAAAACAGGTAAAATTCAAGAGGGGTGAATACTTTTGCAAGGCATCTGTGTGTAATATGACAATCAGGTGCACCAGGAGGGCTAGTGCAGGAGGCCACTAGAATCCACTAGATAATATTTAAGTATATACCGGTAATATATAATAAATGTCTTATCACCCTTGTGTGTCTTTGGCCACCCTAGAATGAGCTAGACTTGTTTTAGCCACTCAGAGGGTTAAAGGAGCGCTGTCACAGCAACAAGACACTGGTTTCTTCTTTAGCAAGTATTACAAACTGTCTATACTTTGTACTAGCTTTTCTTCACAAGAAATGATTCCTAAGATATTCAGAATTGTTTGTGCATCTCCATTATGCTAATGTCAGTATATTGATTTATGACTCCAAATGTTTGGTAACGTGGGTGCGGGGATCTAACTGCATTATATCGTTAGGGAATATTGTTTTCACCATTACACAGATAGACAAGCACAAGCACATAAAAGCAGCAAACTAATATAAGGGAGTCACTCATTTACATAAGAATAGCGGAGAAATAATGCTCATATATCAGGACTGATTCACTTTAGAATCAAATGCCTAGTACAATGTGTTGCTAGTTTTTCATGTTCTTTGTAGTGATAGAGTCAATTTAAAGGGACTCTCTAAATTATCTTATTATGTTTAATTAATGTTTTTCTCCTCAATGTAATTATCCAAAATGTATACCTCACTTACTTTTAAAAATCAACTAAATAACAGTCTGTCAGCTTCTGGAACCACCTACTGTCCCCCTGTATGCCCCCCTGCATGCCGCCATGTTTAATCTGTGCACATGCACATGGATACCACTAGTGTGTCATGCTGCAAATACAGTTTATATTAGAAGGGTTTTCTTTTTTTTCATTATTATTACAATTTTAAATTATTAAATATAATTATAGGAAGGTGTAAATCATAGCAATATTATGAGTTTTGGAAGAGGTTATATTGAATAACTAAAATACTATTATACCCTTTCCTATAATTTATCCTTTTTGGTCATAATCATTTCATTAGTAATAAAACATTGCAGATATAGGGCCCCATTCTAATGATGGTCGCAAATGGCCGTATCTCTGCAATCCCTTGCGAGGGTGCTGCGGCTCCTCGTAGCCCTACCATTATTTGATATTCAAAGCAAAGGGACCGCAAAACACCCCTTCATGCAGACGATTGCAAGACAGGCAATCTGCTGTTAGCTTTGGCGGGCTTGTACCTGATCGCGGGAGCCCACAGATCAGACTTCAAAGCCCGCCAAGTCTAAAATAAATTCAAGGAAGCAGTGTACAGCACTATAAATGATGGGGTACACATTGAGGGACATGAGGATGACATGTACTACATTGGCTAGCTGGTACATTGCCGCTCGCCAATACTGTCATTTGTGGCGCAGCCCGGCCGGCTTGAAGATCGAGTTGCTGCCTTGGAGGTCATCCAAGCCTGGGACTACAGGCTTGAATGACCCCCAAGGCAAGAACCCTTTCTCCAAGCATGGCGGACTTGTGGCCCCAAATGACAGTATTGGCTAGCGGTGATGTGCCAGCTAGCCAATGTACTTCATGTCATTCTAATGTCCCCCCCAATGCCTTCTATCAATTATAGCGCTATACAGTGCTGCATTGAATATATATTTAGCCCTAAAGATACCCAAGCCCGTACGAGTCCCGCTGCGGCTTCTTAAAGGGATTGCGACACACTAATGGTTACCCCAAGGAGGAGCTCAGTTTCTTTTTTCTTTTTTTTTAAAAAGGGCACAGCCGGGGCAGAAGAGGACAAGGACGTGGACATCGCGCCAAGGAAAGTTTAATGTATATTGTATTTATTGCTCTTTATTTTGAACATAATTGTTGTACTAATGTGATGTTTATTTTTTTACAGGGGCACCAGCCGGAGAAGACAAGAAGGACGGTAACATTGCGAAAAGGTACGTTTATTATTTAGAATTTTTATTTTTACATGTTGTGCCTATTTTTTTAATAATGTGATTTTTGTTTTGATTTTAGAGGGTGTGACTTGTGCTAGGAACACCATCGCCGCTGAAGGGACATCTGCAAATGTAAGTGGTCTTATTTATTCTATTTTAGGTTAGATCTAGGGATTTTTTTGCATGTAGATAGGGTTTAATGTAATGTAGATAGGGTTTAATGTAATGTAGATAGGGTTAAATGTATTGTAGATAGGTTTAATGTATTGTAGATAGGTTTAATGTATTGTAGATAGGGTTAAATGTGTTTTAGCTAGGGGTAATGCTTTATAGATAGGGGTAATTTATTGTAGCTACAGGGTTAATAGTATGTAGTTAGGGTTATATTTGTACTGTATTTATTCATGTACTGTAATGTTATGTATATTTGTTTATGTATTTTTTTGGCAGGTGCATAATTTCTTTTTTATTTTTTGTAGTTGGGGGTTGTGTAATGTTTTTTTTAAAAAATTTTTAGTGGGGGTTGTTTAATGTTTTTTTTTTTGTCACATAGTTCTTTTTGTTTTTTGTAACTTATCTTTTTTTATTTTGTGTAATTAGTGGGGTGGGGGGTTTAATATGGGGTTAGGTAGGTAGTTTAGGTGTTTATAGGTTAGGGTATGTGTTAGGTAGGTAGGGGTTAATAGGTTATGGTACAGGGGGTTGGTTTAGATTTTGTTGTTTATTGGGGGGAATAGTGTAGTGTAGTGTTTGTACTTAGTGTCATGTGGGTCCTGGAGGATTAAATAGGCCCAGTTATGGTTATTAGGTCCAGATAGGGTTAAATAGGCCCAGTTAGGGTTATTAGGTCCAGATAGGGTTAAATAGAGTTTTTTGACCCTCATGAGTTATGGGGTTAATTTTAGGTGCCGGGGGGTACTTAAAGTAACCATTAGGGAGTAACCATTAGTGGCGGGAAATTCAAACCCCAGAATTCTCCAGGCTTGAATTTTGAATTGAAGCCCGCGGACATGGACCCACCGCGGGAAATGTAAATTCCGTAGATGCTGTGGGTGTCCCACTCTGTGACGATCGGGACCCTCTGCAGCAAGGCAAGGGGTTAGTGTGGGGAGCCTGCAGGGGTCCAGATCAGACCCCTGCAGCAAGGGTTATTGTGTGCACGTTGCAGGGGTCCCAATGGTGAGCCCTGCATTATAGGGTTAATGTAGGGACACTGCAGGGGTCCCAATCTGAGGCTTAATTGGAGGGTAGGCAAGTGCTTCACAGCCCTTGCGACTGCTCCAGGGTGTATGTAAGCTGCTGCCATTTTTGGCCGTTTTACAGAGCCCCAGTGCATTGCACCATGTGCACCAGCGGTAGATCCGCCTCTACTTCCTGTCCTGGGAGTAGAGTTGAATTATCCCCCCCAGATTTTGGGGGGCTCCTACACCCTTGGCCGAATCACACCGTGCGGGCGCAAAATCCAAAAAGCGATACCTTGGACATGGGCAAGGCAGATTGTACAGTTTATTAGGGCCAAATCAGCTACTTACCCATTTTTTTCTGGAACCATGACTCCTCCAGCGGTGTAAAACCCTTGCGATCATGGGTGCAGGAGGTCAGACGACGGCAAGTGCTTGAGAGACCTTAGAAAACAGGCATGAAATGGGCCAAAAACTAACGAGACAAGCGTAAAGTGGCTAAAAAGCAGCATGAGGGACAGGCTCAGTAAGCCAGGGAGGAGAGAGCTAAGGTGTACCCTATAGGCACAGACCCAGAAATGAACTGAGTGTGCAAAGGAGAGGAAGTGCTTATGAAACCTGAATAAGGCCCTCCCACTGAAGAGGCGGAGCCAGAGAGAGGGTCCTGACCACAAATATATATATACTAGCGACTTGCCCATCAAAATTTCACGCCATGGGAATGCTGTTTGACACAGAATGTAAACCGTTTTGGACTTTGAGGACCTTCGGCACTCATTGTGAGCCTCTCCTGTTGTGTACTTTTGGTCCTCTGAGAGAGAGATATATTTCTATGTATATGTAGTTAAGTAATAATGAATGATTTCTTAAATCAATTAATATACTTTAATTATTTATAATTGATATATGCAGCGAGCAATAGGCTGAAGAGCTAACAATCTGTTTGTATTTTGCGTCTGCATAGAATATACATTGTGAGTGTCAGTGCCCTGCTTATAAAGTGTAATGAGTGTTCCAAGTCTGCAGTATAAATAGGCTGCGTGCGCGAGGTAAAGCCGTTGGTTTATTGTGTAAAGAGGCATTGTATAGTAGTAATGTTATTAACGCGTCTTGTGAGCATTTTCCGGCTTTTGTAATAGTGTATTTTGTAGGTCGTAGGTCGTAGTGTAATGTGTAAAGTGCTACGTGTTTGGCAGTGTTTTGCGCGGTCCAGGGTAGTGTAGCCTCATTTTCATTTTTTCCGGCAACCATTATTTTCCTTGCTTAGGCGATTTTCGAGTGGCGAAAATCTTCTAAATCGAGTTAAATTCACTTTCCACCTCGCTCACAGATGTCCTGGTTGTTGCCCCGTGCTGTCTGGGATTTTTTTGTAATTTTTTGGGGTGTATTTAGTGTGTTTTTCTGTTATTTCGGTTTTCGTCGTTCGGCCACTAATCTAGTAACTTTTTGCGTATTGTATCTTTTTTTTTCTAAGTCCTGTGTCTCGTTTTTTTTCTTTCTAAGTCCTGCGTCTCGTATTTTAACGTCTCGCCTCGCTTTGTGAGGCTCACAGCAATGAGCGCCTTCGGTGTTCATCGGCTAAATGCTACGGTTTAACGACTTGCTTAGCAGCCATGAGCGCCTTTGGGGCTCATCGGCTAAGTCCTATGCGTTAACGGCTTGCAAGCGATGATCGCCTGTGGCGCTCATCGCCTAACTCGTACGCACCTCGCAAAGCGTGACAACGTTTCGCAGTTTGACAACTATTATATGTGATTGATATATATATATATATATATATATATATATATTGTAATTATTTTTTTCTTTTATATTCATGTGCACTTTTTCAATTTGAAGGACCACTGTAGTTTGGGAACATTTCATGTCTGTGATGTATGTAGCAACGTAACAACATTAGCAGAGGTGTAAGTCATGAGCAGTTCCTTGGTGGTGCAGCGGTTAAGATCCATTGCTTTCACTCATGTGACCTGGGTTCGTTTCTAGTCAGGGAACCAGGAGGTCACACCACCCTGAAGCCAGACCACCTAGGAATACCAGGAGCTGCATGCTGTGGCCCACTGGAGAAGAACCTGCCAACCCACTCCAGTATCATGGCCATGAATACCAAATAGATCAGCATGGTGTGTTGCTTTCCATGAGGTCATAGACACAACTGAACGACACAAGCCATTGTATGTCTAGTTGACTCTGCTTGTGTCATGGCTGCAAATTAGTCTGTATCCCGAGGGGTATCCTACTGGGACCATCTCTTCTATTTAGTTATTTCAACAGATTCCTTATCTAAATCCATGACTTCTTCCATTACCTCCCAATTTTCTAACCGTGTTAGGAACAAAAGCAAAATGCCCCTTGCCATTAAAGAACAATTAAATACATTAGCTAGCATTTAAACTGGGTTTTTATTTTTTAAAACTATGTAAAAGCATTTTGGCCATTCTGAAGTTAAGTTCTTCATAAAACCATACTATAAATATGAAAATATGGTGATCCCTTAACCAGCAGTACTAAAATCATGTTTTGTGAACCTCGGAAGTGGGACATTGCCCCTTTAATCGTGTTGTGTACTCTCTGAAATGCAGAAATCCTTATTGCTCATCTGAGACCCCGGTGGATATGCTGTTTACAGATTACCAAATGTACCAAACATCACTCAGTTTCCCCTGTTGACCATTAACATTTCAGATTAAATGCATCTCTGCAACAAGTACACAGATGTAACAACATGTACCCTATCAATTATTTAGTATTAAATACTTCTGAAAGTGTCTCCAATGTTATAAATATATTTGATGCACTCAGAGAAGTTTGGAAATACCAGGACAGCAGCTTTTAACCAGGTATTTAATCTAGTCTTAAGACAAAGTTACAATTTATAAACTTCTCAATATCCCAATATTAAAATGACAATATATTATATTTTCTGTCCATTCATCTTTTGCAAGTAAAACAATAAAGGAATTATTTTATTTAAAAAAATGTGTTAAAATGTTTTTTTTTTCATTCAGCGAGTTAGGGAATTAGGTAGAATTGACAGGATTTGATCTGTGATTGGCTGTGTAGCCTACAGGGGACATTTATCTGTGAAGAAAAACAGACAAGGGGAGGTGGCATCATGTATTCAGTGCTTTATCTTTGTTGTTTAGTCATTCAGTCATGTCCGACTCTCCGTGACCGTATCGACCCCAACATGTCATGCACATCTGTCAGCTATTACCATGCTACATGAGAAGCATGCTCATTGCTTCAATTACCTCATCTATCCATCTCTACCTCAGTCATCCCCTTCTTCATCTTTTCCAGCATCTCTAAGGAATCCTGTCTTCTAATGATATGGTCAAAATATTTGAGCTTTGGCCTCATGATCAAACCTTCCAGTGAACAGAACACCAAAAATAACCCTACATAAAGCTATTATCATCAAAGTTATAATCCAGGTGTCTTAAGTAAACTGTGCAGGCAGATCTGCTTTGCCAGGTCGCCTCGGACTGGGGAGCAAGAGAGAACCATAACACATTTCTTTGTGGGATCTTTAGGACATTTGCTCCCTAAGCTGGTTTGATGCTCCTGTTTTTTTGTATCATCTTTACCAAAATCTGTACCTGGATTTGAAAGTAAGACCATCTTTTTTTGGATTAAACTTTTTACTGGCAGATGCCAAAAATGCATTAATTTTGCAATGTGCTGAAAGCCCCTTTGCCAGACCTACTGTATGCACTCCACCTAGGTTCTGGTGTCACCAATCTGAAGCCTGACACTGAAGCCTTGAATATGCAATTATGTATTTATATACCGGTAAGTACCGTACATTTTAATCATTTGTAGTCACTAAAAAATTTGACATTTACATAGAAATAAGCACTGCATGAGTTAATGATATCCTTTTAATTCTTGTATAAAGTGATTTTGGAACAAATTCAGGCTTTTCCCGTGATCTCGGTTTAGCTGTGTCAGTGGACGGGCTAACTGATTTTTCAACAGAGTTCCATACTATGGCAGTGACTGGACACAACCTAACCAGAGTAATGGCGGACGACGTGCGTCCTGAATTTATCCCCAAAAATTAATTTGCAGAGTGATTGAAATAAAATTTTATAATACTTGCAGCACTCAGTTTTATAATGTTTAAATTTAATTTTTATAAAATGTGTGATGGTAAATTAGTGACACTTTAAGCTAGAAAGTACTCCAGTATTAAGATTGCAACTTTAAAAAAAATCATAAGTGATTTTATTTAGCATTTATACTTGCAGAAAAGTTGGATTTAACCATTTAGCACTGGCTCTCAGCCAGCACCACTGATAATCCCTTGATGACTTCAAAAGGGTGGAGATAAGCCGCTGAACTGAAGGCATAGAAGCTAATGCTTAAAAGTAAATTTAATATTGAATACTGCTTCTTTCATTTTATTAGTGAACAATTCCTAATTAAACATGAACCTCATGTTGTTACATAATTAAAGTGGTGATTTAATTGCGAAACGCGTGAACATCAGTCAGTATTTTGCAATGTGATGGGACGGAAACATTGATGTTGCTGACTGAGCAGATTTCCGAACATATATCAGATAGGAGTGGGAAGAGAAAGTACTGGAAGATATTTTGCTTTGTAATTCACTGCCAATAAGAGCAGCCTCAGTTCATATTTTTTCGTTATTAGATTAGGTAGTGAAGCAGTATGGTATTGATTGGTGATGTTGTGTTGGAGCATGTCCTGACAATGCATAAGGACTGACAGGAGGACACAATGAAGCAATAGATCACATCCATTAAATGGTATTGCATGCCAACTGAGCACATTCATCGAGAGCCCCCGACTGCCAAGAAAATGCCAGTAGAATGAAGGCCGTTTGGAATCACTTTTTATGTAGTAGTGGGTGGTTCTCAAGATGTTTGTCAAGAAGCACAGTATTAATTTGTTTGGGTTACATTTACTCACATTAAGTGTAGCTATACCATTTTATATAGCATCCAAGGCTGAAAAATGACAACTGTATAAAACAGTAGCTAGATATACATTGATCAAAAAAAAAAAAAAAATTAATAATTTAAATTAAAAAATCAATATTATTCTTACTTTCAAGGATCATGCTCGAGCCAATTAGGGGAGAAGGCTTTGACTAGCAGGCTGTGCTACATTTTCAAACAATAAGTCATATCAATACATTGTTCTCCCTTGGTTATGCTGTGAGAGCAACTTATGACTATTTGTTTGGTCTCTTATCTAATCAGATTGTTCTTAAAATCCTTCAACCTGTTTCTTCAACTCGCTTCCAACTTTGACGACCTTATCAGTGGAAACAATCAGATCATCTAGAACCTGAGACTCTGACCTGTGAAAGTGAATTGAATATTGAATATTGCTAAATATGAATTTTTATTAATCATCATTACATAATTGACTCAACTAGTTCATCTTATTAATCTTCATTAGAGTCTCCCTTTAAGTCCATCAAATTCTACTTAGTCCCTTCTAATGCTTGAGACATTATCTGTTGTCAGGTTGTAGAGTGCAGTGAAGATTATGGTGAGAAAGAGATAAAATGAGGAGAGACGTCAACATATAGATGCCAATAGTCCTCTTCAGGAATGTCTGTCCTAAAAAACATGTCACTACCATTAAGTAGAATTCTAGGTATATTAAGAAATAATTACACTTACTGTAGCTTATTTTCCATTCAAATTGGAGCAAAGCAAAATTAAAAAGTGTCTTCTGCATGTATTATGACCATATTCAAACTAGAGTGGGTCTTGAAAGTGGTCAAACAATGGATTAAGCAGGTTCCATCCAGTCCCTGGTATTAAAACAAATTATAAACTTACAGTTTGAACCATTACCAACATTTTGCATTAACAAAATTCTCTACAAATACAAAACAAACAATTACTTTGACAAATGGATCCCAGATTCGTATTTAAATAATGTTCATGTGTCATCAACATCCTACTGGTAAAGGTTTTGTTAATATTAGGCATGACCTCTGGATAATGTAATAATAATGTAATACATAAAATATACTCATTTAAGTGCACAAGAGAAAAAATGTATGGCTACAATGTCTCACTAGAAAACTCTTCACCCAACACAATATCCACCATTGGGGTCAAGTTTCCCTCTTCCTCCAGGTAAGGTGCAGTCTGAGGAGATGTCACTCCTTGTGAGGTCTACATTTCAGTTACAGATCTGCACTAAAAAGGCTAAATTGCAAAATGTCCTACTGTCTCTTTCCATAAACTTGCCACCCTTTCTCTTCATACAGCCCACCAAATTCATCCTTTCTTCATATGCATTCACTGTCCACTCACTGACTACCTCTCTCTCCATACCCACTCAATGCCTCCCTCTCTCTCCATACCCACTCACTGCCACCCTATTTCTCAATAAAGTTCATCAAAATCTTCCCTCTATCCATATCTATCCATATCCACTCAATAACCACTTACTGTCTCCCTCTCTCTCTCAATACCTACTAACTGCCACTCTCTCCTTCCATACCCACTCACTGCCTCCATTACTATACATACACACTTACTGCCTCTTGATCTCTTCATATTGACTCACTGCCAACCTTTCTTTCCATACACATTAACTGTCTCCCTGGCTCTCCTTACCTACTCACTGCTTCCCTCTATTTCCATATCCACTCACCGCCACCCTCTCGTTCCATACCCTCTCATTGAATCCCTCTCTCTCCATAACCATTCACTTCCTCATCTCTCTTTCCATACCCACTCAACGCCATCATCTTCTCTGCCATTCTCTGATACTGAAGTTGCTACACTGCATAATGATACATAGCATACGGAAAATGCATACGGAATCAGCGATACGGTGATGTTGGCGCATTATAAATAAATGATAATAATAATAGCATACATTAACTGATAATAAATCCATACTAGCAACTTGCCTGTCAAAAATGATGGCAATAAAATGTGAATCCTGTTTGCCACACAATGGCAGCCTCTCCCACTCTACTTTAGTGGCCTCGCGATGAGCGCCTTCATCATCTCACTGCGAGTCTCCTCCTCTACTTCCTCCCTTGTGTCTCATTTCCCCCCTCCTCTCCCTCCATTGTGTCTCCTCCCCCCTTGTTTTTACCCCCTTGCCTCCCTGTGTCTTTCCCCCCTGTCCCCCTGTGTCTCTCTCCCTACCTCTCCCTCCCCTGTGTCTCTTGCCCCTCTCCTCCCCTGTGTCTCTCCCCCCCTGTGTCTCTTTCCCCTATTTCTCTTCCCCCCTCCCTCATGTCTGTCCCCCTCCATTTCCCTTCCCTGTGTCTCTCCCCCCTCCTCTCCCTCCCCTGTGTCTCTTCTTCCTCCTCTCCCTCCCCTGTGTCTCTTCCCCCTCCTCTCCCTCCCCTGTGTGTCTCCCCCCTCCTCCTCTGTGTCTCTTCCCCCTCCTCTCACTCCTTTTTGTCTCTCCCCTCTCACTCCCCTGTGTCTCTCTCCTCTCACTCCCCTGTGTCTCTCCCCCCTCCTCTCACTCCCCTTTGTCCCCCCTCCTCTTCTACCCCTTTGTCTCACCCCTCCCCTGTGTCTCTTCCCCCCTCCCCTCCCTCTCCTGGGTGTCTCCTTCCTCCTCTCACTCCTTTGTGTCTCTCCCCCTCCTCTCACTCCTTTGTCTCTCCCCCTCCTCTCACTCCCCTGTGTCTCTGAAGTGAAATGTGAAAATATATACATAAAACAATTTTTTAGAAATAGTAAACAGAAAATTCGCATGTGCTTATGTATTCACCCCATTTGTTATGAAGCCCATAAAAAGCTCTGGTGCAACCAAATTCCTTAAGAAGTCACATAATTAGTGAAATGTTGTCCACCTGTGTGCAGTCCAAGTGTCACATGATCTGTCATTACATATACACAACTTTTTTGAAAGGCCCCAAAGGCTGCAACACCTAAGCTAGAGGCATCACTAACCAAACACTGCCATGAAGACCAAGAAATTCTCCAAACAAGTAAGGGACAATGTTGTTGCGAAGTACAAGTCAGGGTTAGGTTATAAAAAAATATCCAAATCTTTGATGATCCCCAGGAGCACCATCAAATCTATCATAACCAAATGGAAAGAACATGGCACAACAGCAAACCTGCCAAGAGACGGCCCCCACCAAAACTCACGGACTGGGCAAGGAGGGCATTAATCAGAGAGGCAGCACAGAGACCTAAGGTAACCCTGGAGGAGCTGTAGAGTTCCACGGCAGAGACTGGAGTATCTGTACATAGGACGACAATAAGCCGTACGCTCCATAGAGTTGGGCTTTATGGCAGAGTGGCCAGAAGAAAGCCATTACTTTCAGCACGTTTGGCACGTTTTGAGTTTGCAAAAAGGCATGTTGGTGACTCCCAAAATGTATGGAGGAAGGTGCTCTGGTCTGATGAAACTAAAATGTAACTTTTTGGCCATTAAAGAAAATGCTATGTCTGGTTCAAACCCAATACATCCCCCAAAGAACTGGGACTGGGAAACTGGTCAGAGTTGAGGGAAAGATGGATGGTGCTAAATACAGGGATATTCTTGAGCAAAACCTGTACCAGTATGTGCCTAATTTGAGGCTAGGACGGAGGTTCACCTTCCAGCAGGACAATGACCCCAAACACACTGCTAAAGCAACACTTGAGTGGTTTAAGGGGAAACATGTAAATGTGTTGGAATGTCCGCAAAGGGTGGCTCTACAACGTATTGACTTTAGGGGGGTGAATAGTTATGCACATTGACTTTTTCTGTTATTTTGTCCTATTTGTTGTTTGCTTCACAATAAAAAAAACATCTTGAAAGTTGTGGCATGTTCTGTAAATTAAATGATGCAAATCCTCAAACAATCCATGTTAATTCCAGGTTGTGAGGCAACAAAACACGAAAAATGCCAACGGAGTGAATACTTTTGCAAGGCACTGTAAGAGACAGAGGGGCAGGTAGTCTTGTGGAGGTCTGGACTTAAATTTTATTGTGTTTTTTCTTACCAGACTCTAAGGGTCCTTGTTTACACTTCCTCTAAATTCACTGGTAAAACAAAGGAGACTCATACACACTGTTTTTTATCTGTTTTGTTGCTTTAATGCTAATTTTATGAAAATTATATAATTTATTTTCATGAAATCAGCAACCTTTGTAATGTATGAAGCATGTTCTTTTAAATGTATGTTAAGAAGTTTTGGACCACAGTAGGTCTTAAAAGCATGAGCTTGATGGAGCTCAGAGAGGCAGTGGCTCACAGATGTGCATGGCGTGCGGCGGTCCATAGGGTCACAGAGAGTTGGACATGACTGAATAGCTAAACAAAAACAACAGCAAGCTCTTGAAAGAGGGTCCAGAGATGTTTTGTATGATAGACCTTTTTCTACTCCAAGAACCACTGTTCTAGTCTGCAAAACACATAGGAGCCTATTTATTAGTATGGCGTCTAGAATTTAAACTTGGAATCTATTATGGAAGTCACATCCCTTAAATTAAACATTTCTTTACTCTTATCTGGTAAATGAGTTGGCTCATTCACACTCCGCAGTGCTATTTAGTGAGGATGACGTAGGTTCCTTAGCAACATCCTCATATGCCTAACACCTTGCAACAACAGGTACACTTCACTCTTCTGATAAATATAACTCCATCCCTAGGGGGCTCAGCACTTTCTAAAACATAGTTCCAATAAATGCTTAAGTAATGATGAGATTTGCTGACAGTAACATTCAAGTCAAGTGCAGATATATTTTTAGCAGATACAGTGCACTACTTGATAATTTCTCCGGTTGTCATATGTTTTCTTCCGCATTGTTTACTTAATATTTTTACATAACAAATTGACCGGTGTAGAATTCACTTAATATCAGTATATATGTGTTTGATAGTGACTAAGTATCATGAGTTTGGGCCAAGTAATGTGAACCTTAGAACATTTATTAGCAATACCCTATAATTGAAAATGTAGCCTTTATTATATAATATTAAAATTGTCTTATGAAAAGGACAATAATGGGTAAACTATAAAATTGGGTCCAATAAATATCAAAAACACAAACTCCATTCTATAACATTATTATATATTCAATTCTACCTATATAGTGTTAATTAAATAAACGGGCGATCCGGTATACTAGTATAGTTGTTGTCGGTGTAATTCAGTCATATCTACATAGTAACCAAGGTTGAAAAAAATACTTTTAGTCCATCAAGTTCAACCTTTTTAGATCTCCTCTGATCTGCAATATGCGGATTAATTGTTAATTGATCCAGAGAAAATAAGAGAAAATAAGTTTAATTTGGCTTTCTTCATAAATTAGGCCTTCCATTCCCCTTATTAGTTTTGTTGCCCTTCTCTGTACTTTTTTCAGCTCTAAAATGTCCTTTTTATGAAGTGGTGCCCAAAAGTGTCCTCCATATTCCAAATGAGGGCGTATTAGGGATCTGTATAGTGGCAGAATTATATTTGCTTCCCTGGCTTCTATACCCTTCTTAATGCATGCTAAAACCAACCTTAATAGGTTAGTTCTATAGCCATGATAAGCTACTCTGAGAGCAACCTCTTTTAGCTCACTTGTGCCCTTCACAGGGAGAAATATCCTGTAGTATGTCAGTCTGGTCCCACTCAAAAGAGTAACCCAGCCCGAAATACCAGGCAATTCTACCCTGAACAGGAGAAACAGCAAACCCCAGACGCTTTTCGGCCTTTATGGGCCTCGTCAGTGAGGTGCAGCTGAACTCCCTAAGGCACAGTGAGCAAGGGGTCCACGTCTGGAGTCCTCTATTACCCTTAGGGAGACTAAACCTTAAAGGTAATTTGCATATAGAAAACAACAAAGTCAGAGGTGCTCATCAGAGAACGAACCAATCTTAATAGGTTAGTTCTATAGCCATGATAAGCTACTCTGATAGCAACCTCTTTTAGCTCACTTGTGCCCTTCACAGGGAGAAATATCCTGTAGTATATCAGTCTGGTCCCACTCAAAAGAGTGACCCAGCCCCGAAATACCAGGCAATTCTAGCCTGAACAGGAGAAACGGCAAAGCCTAGACGCGTTTCGGCCTTTATGGGCCTCGTCAGTGAGGTGCAGCTGAAGAACTAACCTATTAAGGTTGGTTCGTTCTCTGATGAGCACCTCTGACTTTGTTGTTTTCTATATGCAAATTACCTTTAGGGTTTAGTCTCCCTAAGGGTAATAGGGGACTCCAGACGTGGACCCCTTGCTCACTGTGCCATAGGGAGTTCAGCTGCACCTCACTGACGAGGCCCATAAAGGCCGAAATGCGTCTGGGGTTTGCTGTTTCTCCTGTTCAGGGTAGAATTGCCTGGTATTTCGTGGCTGGGTCACTCTTTTGAGTGGGACCAGAGTGATATACTACAGGATATTTCTCCCTGTGAAGGGCACAAGTGAGCTAAAAGAGGTTGCTATTTGTCTTCAACTTGTCCTCCAGCTCTCACCGTTCTCCTTAACAGTCCCTCACTAATAATGTAAATCTGTTGGTATCTTTATAGAAGAACCAGTATTTGCACATGGCCAGCTGTATGTTGCATTCTCAAGATGCCAGAATCCAGAGGCTATTAAAGTTTACATTGAAAACAACGAAATTCAAGGTGATTTATTAGATGATGGACGCATTTTTACAAAAAACATTGTCTACTATGAAGTATTATAACTTTATTTCAACAACATATAACAATACAAGACATGGCACAGACCTAAAAAAAACAACAATTAACATCTATGACAGTGGTTTAATTTCAAGAACTAACTTTTAAGTCACTCAAGCTCTTTTTAGAGGACCACTATTTCAATAAGAAACTCTATAATATGGCAAAAAACGTAGAGAACAGTGGTTTTACTTCCAGGAAAAAAATAGATATCTCTGGGACTCTTTTACGAGGACCGCTATTTCACATAGGAAACTCTATGTGCCATTTTCAACAAATAATGAAATTTCTACAACAAATGTACAACAAGAAACAAACACAAAATATAGAGAACAGTGGTTTTATTTCCAGAATGACATTTTATGTCACTCACACTCTTTTTAGAGCACCACTATTTCCATAAGAAACTCTATACAATGGCAAAAAACATAGAGAACAGTGGTTACACCCCGCGGACGAACTTTAATGTCTGGCGTTCTCTTTTTAGAGAACCACGATTTCACATAGGAAACTCTATGTGCCATTTTCGAAAATCGCAACAAGAACAACGAAATGTCAACCATTAAAAATCAACAACAAAATAACAAATTATCATTTTCTGCAAGTTGCCTTGTACCATGATTAGCCCCACAAAACACTTTGCTTGCATTTTACTACTATAACAGTTGAAATTTTACTTCATTATGTTACTGTTCATAATATTATTATTTTTTTGAAAAAAGGACAAAGTGGTTTAATTGCATATATTTCAAAGTTCTTGTTAAGAGAAGGAGGAGCTTTTGTTTTACAATTTAAATGTATCATTCAATGCAAAATGTTAATCCAGGGAGTAATACCATCACCAGTTAATGGGGTCAGGAAGGAATTAATTTTTTCCCCTATTGATACATATTGCTAACTTTCCATTGGGGGGGTTTACTGTTTGCCTTCCTCTGGATTCAATACATATTTACTTTACCAGTTGTTAATCTACAAGTTGCATGTTAGAAAACATTATGTCATGTTTACAATTCTCATTAAAACAATGTTGACCTGTTCTTACATTAAAATGTTACTACTCTGAAAAAAAGATCAGTTACCAGTTGGTACCCTACAAGTTGCATGTTAAAAAAATAAACATCTTTTATATAATATTTGTACTTCTTTATAGATAAGAAAACGTTATAAGTCTCAACTACACATATTACCTGGAAAACAGAATTCAAAACATACTGTACATGTTTAATTGCCGTCATTTTTTGACGGGCAAGTCGCTAGTATATTTTATAATAGTCATTAAAGGTGTTAGTTAGGCACAACTCAAGACTGCCGGTAAATAGGGTTACCACTGCATCCATTCACCAGCTGATATTTACGCTACTAGACAATTTGCTATTGGCACGACTCAAGACTGCCAAAAATAGGGTTGGAATTAACACATTTGCCACACTCTATTTTTTGTGATCAGATATTTTAATAGTCCATTAGGTATTGACTAAAATTACAGCTATAGCAATATTTTTCTATATTATGTTATACAGACTATTACTAAGTGGATCACTATGAAGTATTTATTTAGTGTGTTTTTATGTTTATTGTTTTTTTGTTTTTTTCGTGCTTTACGATTTCTGCGATTCGGCCGTTAAATTAGTATTTTTGCGAGGTCGTTTTTTTTTTTGCCCCTGAGATTACAAAGTCAGTCCTGGCTAACTCGTATTTGCCTGGCGGTTATTTGCGCGCTTTGGTCTCCTTTAGC
The DNA here is from genome assembly GCA_027410445.1 of Discoglossus pictus. Lineage (NCBI taxonomy): Eukaryota > Metazoa > Chordata > Amphibia > Anura > Alytidae > Discoglossus > Discoglossus pictus. The sequence continues at coordinate 18,240,253 of CM050164.1, forward strand.
TTCAATTTAATTTTTTCTATCCACCATTTTTTTCTTGCTTAGCCGATTTCCGAGTGCAGAAAGTAAGCAAATTTGGCTTAATTTCGCATGCAACCTCAATCCCAGGCGTCCTGGCGTTCCCCCCGTGCTGTGTGTGAGTGTTTATTTATTTTATTTTCTAATTTTGTCTTGCTTTTCGTGTTTTTAGATTTTTGCGGTTCGGCCGTTAGAGTCATATTTTTACGAGGTCGTTTTTTTGTTCCCGAGATTCCGAGATTGGATTATAATTTTTTTCTAAGTCCTGCGTTCCTCAACTGCTTGCAGCCCAAGTAAGTCTTGTGTTTCTTAACTGCTTGCAGGCTAAGTCCCGCGTGTTTCAATGCCGTGTTTTCAACGGCTTGTCGTCATTTTGGACGGGCAAGTGGATATATATATATATATATATATAATTTTAGAAGGAGATGTTATCTATTGAGCATGTTTCTATTAGCAGTATGCCATTATTTTAGTTTATTGTCTAACTGACAAATGCTACGTAAGTTTTAATTAATAAATAGTCTACAATTCAAATTATTATCCATTCATTATTATTAGAAGTATATTGGGATCAGGAAGAGACACATACAATATACTGAATATGATTGGTAATTGTGTATGCATTAATTCAGGTTATTATGTTCATGCTTATTGTGAGGTGGAACATTATTATAATAAAACCAAACTTTACAATTACTATTTATATTATATACCTGTTAGAAGATCTTTATTGCATATGCCATTAATTCTGACCATCGTTAATTTTTTTATCTTAAAACTACACTGTCTTCATGAGGTGCAGAGGGGAGAAACCAATTGGGAACTAGTTGTAGGGTTTTAGTCAGAAAAAGCAAAGCTTTTAAATTATTTTTAATTTAAAAAAAACACTAGATATTTGGATTTCCATACATATTGACAAGTAAACATTGCAAAATCAATGTAAGTTTGCAGTAAGGATATTTTGTTTCTTAAAAAAAAATGATGAAGTACTTGATATTACCTATAATTTATTACATGATATATTATAACTTATTATAAAAATTATCGAAGCTCAGCTTTGTTGCTTTAAGTGATAATTATTCTACATGGCACGTGCCTATGATTAGCTTTTCTTGTGTCATGCCTCACATTCTCACTTTCTATAATGACCTTTAATATGAAATCCCCCTGTGTATGAATATTCTGCTGCTTATATCTCTCTCTTTTGTTCTGGGCCTCTGATTATGAAGCAAAACTCATTATTGGATCTTTTCTGCATAAAACCTTTTATTTGGTGGCATTTAAGTTAACAAAAGCCCATTAATACCATACATAACCGTCTCCACTCTCTACCCTTCTCCACAATGCCCCAAATAACTGAAGTCTCTTACCTAATGTAAACATCTTCCTTACAATTACTGCACACTGTTGAAAGCTAATTATCAAGGCTTCACAGAACTTATCTTGGCTTTAGAATCACATTTTGAAAAATGCCGTCATCAATACCTTCCAAGCAATGTATGGTCATATAACTTAACTAACATTAGCAAATTAAATGGGCAGTGAATATAGGAAGCACTTGGGAATAATGTCATGGATGCATTCAAGTTAATCTTATGAATTAAAAAGTATCTTGTTATTGGTTTCCCCCAACCATTTGGGTTATTATATTTAAAAAAAATGTAAATCTTTAAAAAAATCTAACAAACGCACTATTTTCTTTGGCCAGGTTGTGATTATTATTACTCTTCAACATAAAAAGAAAAGGATAACTGAAGTGTCATATTTATAGTATACTCATATAAATATCTCTCTTCAGATGGTGATTGCAGCCATGAAATAAAAAGACGCTTACTTATGGGGAGGAACGCTATGGCAAGTATGGACAAGCTATTCAGTAGTAAAAATATATCGTCAAAGATCATCGCGAGGATCGCACGACTTTGCTGCAATGAGCACCAAAGGCGCTTATCTCAAGGCACGAACAACTTTGCTGCAATGAGCTCCATTGCAGGAATCGGAATTGTGCCCTTTCAGGATCCCTCTAAGGGTCACCTGTCCCGTCATAGCTGTAATCTGCCCAAGGACGCTCCACCAATGGAGGATGGAAAGAGATTGAAGGCGTGCATGGCGATGCCTGCGATCAGCGCCAAAGGCCGTAGGCATGCAAGACTTTGAAAAAATTATGGCTTTCTTTGCAACCACGTAACTCAGAAGACCGCTAAAAAACGCCACATCATTTAAAAAATAACTCACACACAGCTCAGGGGGAGGGGTAGGGAGCCTGTGAGTGAGGTTGCAAATTAATTTGAGGCTTAATTGCTGTTTTTCTGAGATCAAAAATCGGCAAAGTGATGAAAAAAATGACTGCCGTAAAAGCATCAAAACGAGGCCAAAGCCCGTAACGCTTAGCCCAACAACGCAGGGCACACAGTACTTTTATAATACAAGCAACGTCGCTCATGAGAAAAGCAAGACTTTGAAAATAACAGAAAGACTTAAGCAGAGACAGAGAGGACAAAGACACAGGCAAAGGGAGTGAGGAGAGAGGGTGGAAAGAGAGGGGTAAGAGAGGGGGAAAAGGGACACATGAAGGTAAATAAGGGGAAATAAAGGGCAGGGAGAGGGGGAGGGAGAGAGGGGGAAACAGGCACATGGAAGGGAGAGGGGGAAACAGACACAGGGGTCAGAGAGTGGGGAGAGGCTCGCAATGAGTTCCGAAGGCGCTCATTGCAGGGCTCGCGATAAGCAACGAAGGTGCTCATTGCGAGTCATGAAAGTGGCGGGTTGGACGAGGCCTACAATGAGCTACAAAGCCGGTCATCACAGGGCTTGCAATGAGCGCGGACCATAAAGTAGATGGTGGGAGAGGCTCGCAATGAGCGCCGAATGCTTTCATTGCAAGCTTGCAAGTTAGAGGTAGGGAAGCCTTGCATTGTGTGGCAAATAGCATTGCCAGCCTTCAAATTTTATTGCCGTTATTTTTGACGGGCAAGTCGCTAGTTCTTAATATTTTTATGCATATAAAAATAACAATCTATTTAGAGTATATAATGAGGTTTTGTATATTACCTTGTTTTCTTTTACACCCCAAATAAATACATAAAGAAATATTTGACATTATATTTGTATATTAAAAAACAGTAAAAAAATACATATATGTGCTTAATTCGTTCCGCACGTCACAATGCAAACCAACAAGCATTTCCTATAGGAATCAATATAAATTGAAATAATTCATTCCAAATCCCAGATATTTCACATTTTATTTAGAACTGATGGTCTTTTTTTTGGATACAAAACCTTAAACTAAACAGGCATCAATGAAAAACAATTATTACATCAAATAACAGAGAATTTAACGTCACTTTAACTGTACAGTGCTGAGGAGACCAATGAGATAGTGGTGATGTAGAGGAGAATAAGGAGGAGACAGTTTATTGTTTGGAAGGGGAGTCCTCTTTCATTACAACATCAGGCACTTGCACAGGGGATATTTGTCCTTTCTATCTCTTAACACCACTGCACCCTGCTGGAGACTCTGCTGGAGACTGTGATGTAGGCCGTTTCACTAGAAACCTATCAACGGAAACTTGCTTCTGCCTTGGTTTCAAAATGTTTCTGAAGTGAGACATTGCTTAAACTAGTCCACAAAATGGGATGCTTGAGCTTTTGTCAGGGTCTGTGCTCATCCACTAACTCTTCAATGTCCCCAGTACTGACCTCCAGACCCATGGACTTGCCCAGAAACACAATATCCTCCACTATCGGGCTAAGTCCAGCCAACAAGTTCCTCAGAGTTACAGCTAGAGGTGGGAATTTCCTCCAGCCGCCGCTCATGGTCTTGAGAGAGACCTCACACCAGGTCTTATCTATCAGAGTGACACAGTGGAGGATATTAAAATGGTCCTTCCAGAAGTCTCTCAGTGTCAACTGAGTATCCAAGGTCATCTCAAAGCCCCTCTGGAAGATACCCGTGATATACCGTTTCCTAAGTTTCATATGACCTTCTGGTCCATGCGCTGTATCAGAGGAGTTGTGTTAGGAGGCAAGAATTCACAGTTATAAAATAAAAGTTCTCCAGCAAGTGGTCCTCCAAGCCTGGAGGGCGGGCAGGAGCATTGCCCATTATCAACATCAACATATAATCAGATTTAAAAGTTTTCTGGATAAGCATAATGTGACCCTGGCAAATAATTAAGATAGGTTTTAGATAGAAGGTGCACACTAGATAGGTGTTTTTATTATTATATTCCCCCAAATGTATGTTTATATGTGTTTATTCAGATTTATTTTCTTGATAGGGGCCAAGCTGCAATTATTGTATTGAAGGGGTTAATTATTCCCTGCTATGTATCTCAGCCACCTATCCATTCGAATGAGGAACTGAGCTGTCCTTTTTTCAGCCATTCTCCTGCAGGACGCTCTAATTTTTTGTGACATAGCTTTCAGATTCTATAATTCTTGGGTGTCCAGATGAGTATGGCTGGCTGGCGTCCGCGCCCGGGCTCTGCAGTTGCTATGATATCTTGGCTGGGGCTCTGGTATCTGGCACAAGCAAGAGAAGGGGGAGCTTTAAAACTGTGCCATACCTAAATAAAATATATTACAATTTTTTTATGACCACAGAAGCTGTTATTTAGGATACAAGGGCAATAAACATCACTTTTGGGTTTCAAAAGATCAGAGGAGATTCAGAAATGCCGAACTTGATGGGTTAAAAGTCTTTCTTCAACTTCAATTACTGTGTGATTATTATTTCTGTTTATTTTCAAAGCACCATATTTAGTAGATTATGGCCCCTATTAAACTGTCCAAATTGTAGTTACTGTAGCCCGTAATGTAGCCTGCAAAAGTTACTGCTATTAAATTGGCGTTTTTTAGCTACGCACAATCTATTTGTGGTTTACAGGATGAAAATCCCTGCGGTTGTCAAAATCGTAACTCCCACCCAGCTATGCCTTTGATCTGTCAAGCCCGCAATCACTAAAATAGCAAATCGCTATTATTACAATTCCTCAAACCCGCAATTGTTTTTACACCTGTAAACGGCAAATGTAGGTGAAAATACTATGGTGGCTAGAGATGACCCACAAGGGGGTTTAACCCGTAGCACTGTAAAAGCAAATAAAAATCAATACTGCACTGTAAATTACGGGAAATAATTTTTTTTGATGTGTAATTTACGTGTTATAACGATCCCAGCAATCAATGGGTTAATACATATCATTGAACTCGCATGGACTAGAATAGTAGATTTATTGACCTTTTTATATTGTAAAATTTCTGGATTGCGAGTCCGATCGCAAGTCGGACTTCTAAACACTAATTGATTGATATGTAACCTCCATGTTTTACTGACATCATGATAACGGTCTCATTTACTATTGGCTGTTTCTAAATCAGTAGTTACGCTCTGAAAATGCTACATACGGTTACATGATTTATGGATTTGGTTTCGGCCAGGTAGCTGCGGTCTTGTTCAATTTAATCGCTCTGTAACTACTGCAAATTTCTAATTTAATAGGGGCCTATGTTACAATGTTACCATTTTTTGTATAAATCCTCATATTTATGAAATGATTAGAAAAATATGGAGTGGATCAAATTGATTGCAAAATTACAATCTTGAAATGATCCCAATAAAGCCGTAGGATCTTTCCTGCTATCTGCCTGCCACTGTTGTTAGCATTAGGGGAATAAAACAGGAAAGATCCCCTAACCCCTTACCCCTAGCAGGAAAGGTCCAAGTCTTACTTTATTTAGGATTAGCGTGATTTCCCGCTCAAGAGTGTGCATTGACTATTATTATTAGTCTTGTATATCTCCCTTCAAAAAGTTATACAATAAATAAGATCCATAGACCTTTCCTTTAGATGCAGTGTTGATTTGGGCTTATTTGCACCTGGGCTATATAGACCTGCTACCCCAGAGTCTCCCTGTCTGGTTGTCCTTGTTCCTCTCTGGTTCCCTGGTATCTGCCTGTCCTGGATCTTGTTTGGTAATCTTTGTATTTGCTTTACTACCCTGATTCCTGCACAGCATGCTGCTGCTGAGCACCTGCCTCCTTGCTCACAGACTTACAATCTAATGGGTAAGGGTGAGGTGCAGTGGAGATAGATGCATTGTGCATATTAATGATGGAAGTGCTTTTTTAAACAGATGGATTTTTAATAAGGTTTGGAAGGTTTTAATACTAGGGGAACAAGGCAAGGAGTTCCATAGAGTAGGGGCAGCACGAGAAAAATCCTGCGGGCGGAGTGAGAGGAGGCGATAAGGGAGGTGGAAAGAAAAAGGGCATTAGCAAAGCTAAGAAGGTGGTTGGAGGTTACTACTACTTGGCTTTACGCCTGTACTAAAGCTCATGTCCACTGTTTGACACCCATCCTGAGGTTGGGCTATCCTGCTGCTGAGCTATTGTATGTCCATTGACGGGCTACCAGCATAGCTTTCTGGCTACTACACTCCTGTAATACTTGTCTTTGTCTTCCTTGGCCACAAGTAGACTATGGGCTTTATTTAATTCCAAACCTACAGTTGCCTTCATACAGGCCGTAAATCTGCGGGCTTGAAAATTGCAACAGCTACAGAGCGATTTAATTGAACAAGCCCGCAATTACAGGGCCAAAGTCTAAAACCGTAAACCATGAACCCGTACGTAGCATTTCAGGGCATGATCATGATCAATTAAGCAAGCCTGTAAGTTACGATTTAGAAAACAGCCAATAGTAAATGAGACGTCATCATGACATCAGTAAAACATGTTGTTTAAAAGTCAATCAATTAGTGTTTAGACGCCCGATATGCGATCGGGATAGCAATCCAGCATGTAAAAATAAATAAAAATGAATGAAGAAAATGTTATAGTCCATGTGGGTGGGCTGATATGTATTAACTCCTTGATTCCCGAGATTGATATAACATGGAAATTAAAGGTAAAAAAAATATGTTTTTATTGCAGAATTGCGAGCTTGAGACTGTTGTGCGATTAATTCTAATGTCTTACATCGCTTTCCCTGTATTTTAATGTCCAGTTTTTATTGGCTTTTATAGTGTTAAGAACAGGTGTTTAACCCCCTTGCTAGTCCTCTCTAGTACTCGTAGCATTTTTTGCTATATTTGCCATTTACAGGTTTGAAGGCAATTGCGGGTTTGTGGAAATGTTGCAATTAAATTGCGATTTGCGATTTTAGTGATTGTAACATTTGCGGGCTTGAATGATCAAAGGCTTAGATGGGTCAGAGTTATTTTGACAACCGCAGGAATTTTCAGCCTGTAGCTCGCAAATAGATTGCGGGTAGCTAAAAGACACCAATTGAATATCTGTAACTTTTGCAGGCTACATTACGGGCTTCAGTAATTGTGATTATGACAATTTAATACGGCCCTATGTTTCCAGAACTCATGGGTATGATTCCTTTGTCTTTATGCTTCCTATGCTATATTAACCTCTTCTTGACTACTGTAAGAATTTAAAAGAAGCATCCTCAGTCCTCAAGTGGCATCTTGGACTTAACTTTGAAGTATTTTAACCTCTTCCTGACTACTGTAAGGATTTAACAGTAGTATCACAGTCCTTGAGTGGCGTCTTAGACTTACCTCTGAAGTGTTGGTCTGCAAAGCCTTATTTTCTTCTCTAAGGGCCTCATTCTATTAGCGGCCGTAAATCGGCCGTAAGGCTGCGATTCCTTGCGGGGGTTCAGTTAACTCGCGATTCTATTATACGGCCCCGCAAGGATCTCCTTTTACGGCCGGCCGCATATCTTGGAACCGGCCGTAATCTGTGAAATATAAAAACTCAAAAATAAATTCAAGCCTGCACTGTACAGCTCTGTAAATGCTAGGGATCATATTGGGGGACATGAGGATTAAAAGTAACCCACTCTCAAGATTGCACATCTGCCCAAACCCGAGTTCAAATTAACTGTTTATTTTCCGGCTGCGGCGTGGGCAGGTCTGAGGTGCTCCAAGCCCTATGGACTTTTTACATGGATATTTTACGGATATTAAAAATAAAATATTTTACGGATTTGAGTATAGGATAATTATGTGCTATTTTTTCTAACACCTAAAATCCCTTTATAGTCTTCTCAAAGTGCAGGATGGCTTTATTTGAGCTATTTTATGTGCTTAATTGGTGCTAGCGAGACCTCTTTCCTGCAAGTAAGCAGCGGCTCGTTTTTAGCCTTGCAGAGAGGTTTCCCGGAGCAATTGAATTGCAAATAGGAATTTCTTACGGCCGAAACTCTTGCGGCCGTTTTAGATCAAAGGCTTTCCTCGGCCGCAAGAGATAGCAAGGCACCGGCCGCAAGCCTGCCGGAGCACCCGGCCGTAAGGGAATAGAATAGCCGAATAGCTTGCGACGGGTCCTTGCGGCCCCGCAACGGCTGCGGCCGCTAATAGAATGAGGCCCTAAGTATCTGCATGAGTTCTGGTTCTGGTTTCTGCTACTTCTCCATCTTTGGGCTTAAAAGCAGCTGGGATTCTAACCTTACCAGGAGGTCTCTGACCAAACAATTATATGTTTTATGCAACAGCACCATTTTTTCAACCACTAATTTCTCTCATGGTAAAAATTGGGCAGTTTGGCAAGTTTTCCTAATCTTGAATAAAATGTGAATTTGCCTTTAATGATGTTATAATGTGCATCATGTTAAGGACCAGATGGATTTTACTTAGTTTCCTTCCATGGTAACATTGAGACAGGATTTAATGTGCTTCAGAGCAGGAGAAACTGAATTCTTAGCAATAAAGGACTATTTATTTATTTTTTGTTCTATATGAATCCAGTGAAATTATGATATACAATTTACACTTCACTTATAAAAGATTTTCACTTTTTGGAGCCTCCAACTATCTTCCTGTTCTCTCTCATGTTGCACAGCTCTTGCACAGCTGTGACCTAAAGTCAAGCCTTCCTGGAAGAGATCTTACACTAAAAGGGTATTGTGCTGCTAACCAGCAGACAGTAGCATGCTGCGTGTCTGAGAAGCATGCGACCTTGCTAGTTGCCTTTACAGCCTTTACTTCTTTGCAAAATGGTAGCCAGCATAAGAGTAAACAGAAAGAAAGAGGAGGCTCCAGAAGATACAGAAGATGAAAATGTGTTTCTCTGTAAATATTATACCTAATTATATTGAGGGGATAAAATTATGACCTGCCCATCTTGGGTGACCCTACAAGGTATAACTAATGGGTTCATTGAGGTACACAAGCTCCTTTACCACAACAAGGTAGCGATCCAGAAGCATATGCTAATGACGTGACGTCACATGCTCGTCACGTCATTAGCATTGGCCGGGTCCCGACGCAGCCGGAAGACGCGCGAAGGAGCCGAGGAGCAGCTGCTGATGGAAGATAAGTGAGGGGAAAGGGAGAGGGGGAGGTAATTAGAGGGGTAAAGTTAGGAGGGGGGTTGAGGATGAGGCAGGGGGGTTGAGGAGGGGGGTTGAGGATGAGGAGAGAGCTTGAGGAGGGGGGTTAAGGTTGAGGAGGGGGGTTGAGGTTGAGGAGGTGGGTTGAGGAGGGGGGTTGAGGATGAGGAGGGGGGTTGAGGAGAGGGGTTGATGATGAGGAGGGGGTTGAGGAGGGGGGATGAGGGGGAGGGATGAGAAGGGAGGATAAGGATGGAGGTTAAGGATGAGGAGGGGTGTTGAGGAGAGAGGATGAGGAGGGAGGATGAGGAGGGAGGATGAGGAGGGGGGTGAGGAGGGGGGTTGAGGAGGGGGGGTTGAGGAGAGGGAGGGGGGTTGAGGAGAGAGGATGAGGAGGGGGTTTGAGGAGAGAGGATGAGGAGGGGGGTTGAGGATGAGAAGGGAGGATGAGGAGGGCTGTTGAGGAGGGAGTTGAGGAGGGTGATACGGGAGGGGGAGGGAAAGAGACACGAGGGAGAGGGGGAATAGACACAGGGGAGGGAGAGAAGGGGAATAGACACAGGGGAGAGAGAGGAGGGGAAGAGACACAGGAGAGAGATGGGGACGCAAGAAAGGGGCACAGGGGGCACACAAGAGGGGGACACAGAGGGCACAAGAGGGACACAGGGGGCAGCACATTTCCCACCCTCGGCTTATACTCAAGTCACTAAGTTTTCCCAGTATTTTGTGGTAAAATAGGTGCCTCGACTTATACTCGAGTATATGCAGTAATAAAATATTTACAAAAAATGTCAGGGGTGTACTCACTTTTGTGGAATATATGGAAGCAGGTTTTTTAACTTGTTTTAGACATTGAAATGTGAACACGGATGTACTATTTATTTACTGTACTACTGTACGGTGGAGGCTTCTTTTGCCCACCATATTATAAATGATTGTTGCGGTGAACTACCTACTCATAAGGTCCACAACCCAAGCTGAGATCCCGCTCCATGCTGATGATAGCCAGTAAGCTTGAAACAGCTGTACATGGATAGGATACAGCATGCATAAGCTTAAAAGGAAGCCATGTTTGATAATGGCTATGGATTGAAGAGCGTGGCATTTGTGGGTACATTTGCATGTCCCAGCTCAGCTTCCCAGAATGCAGTGTGATAAGTGTTTCTCTCAGGATTCTGAGCTGGAAGCAGGTTTTTTAACTTGTTTTAGACATTCAAATGTGAACACAGATGTACTATTTATTTACTATATATATATATATATATATATATATATATATATATATATATATTTATATTTATATCAACAATAATAATTGTGAGGCATTGTTGAGGCATTGAAAAATGCGGGACTTAGCCTCCAAACAGTTAGGAAACGCGGGATTGCACTCGAAAATCCGCTAAGCAAGGAAAAAAAAGGGGGTCCGAAAAAAATTAAAACGCGGCTACAAGACCCCGAACCGCGCAAAACAACCCAGGAACGTATGAGGTACAAAATACACTATTAGAAAGGACGGAAAATGCTCAAGAGCTGCGTAACACATAGACAATCGCCGCCATTTTACAACACTAACTTGTAACTAATAACATTACGAATCTAAAATGGCGATTTAGCCTTGCGCACGCAGCCTATTTATACTGTACAATTGGCACATTGCTGACAGTTTCTCCTCAGGTCAGCCACAGTCCAAATGTACATTGTATGCTACAGGAAAATCAAAATAGATTGTTAGCTCTTCAGGATATTGATTGCGGATATATTAATTAGAAATAGGTAAAGTATATTAATTTATTAAGTAATTAATTAATTTATAGTAAAAAAAATATATAAAAATAAAACGCTAAATAGCATATTTTACACTGGCGTTACTTTAGGAATACATTAATGCTTCGCACTTCCTAATACATTTGTTCATTTAGAATTACTTATTAACGTACATTAATTTAATAAGTATTAATTAGTAATGAAAAATAAAAAATTATAATTTTAATTTTTACACTGCAGTTATATATATCGCGCAGAAGGTGCTCAGAGGAGCAAAAGTAAATGAGAGGAGAAGCTAGCATTGAGCGTCGAAGGTGCTCAGAGGAGCAAAAGTAAATGAGAGGAGAAGCTAGCATTGAGCGCCGAAGGTGCTCAGAGGAGCAAAAGTAAATGAGAGGAGAAGCTAGCATTGAGCACCGAAGGTGCTTAGAGGAGCAAAAGTAAATGAGAGGAGAAGCTAGCATTGAGCGCCGAAGGTGCTCAGAGGAGCAAAAGTAAATGAGAGGAGAAGCTAGCATTGAGCGCCGAAGGTGCTCAGAGGAGCAAAAGTAAATGAGAGGAGAAGCTAGCATTGAGCACCGAAGGTGCCCAGAGGAGCAAAAGTAAATGAGAGGAGAAGCTAGAATTAAGCACCGAAGGTGCCCAGAGGAGCAAAAGTAAATGAGAGGAGAAGCTAGCATTGAGCACCGAAGGTGCCCAGAGGAGCAAAAGTAAATTAGAGGAGAAGCTAGTATTGAGCGCCGAAGGTGCTCAGAGGAGCAAAAGTAAATGAGAGGAGAAGCTAGCATTGAGCGTCGAAGGTGCTCAGAGGAGCAAAAGTAAATGAGAGGAGAAGCTAGCATTGAGCGTCGAAGGTGCTCAGAAGAGCAAAAGTAAATGAGAGGAGAAGCTAGCATTGAGCGTCGAAGGTGCTCAGAGGAGCAAAAGTAAATGAGAGGAGAAGCTAGCATTGAGCGCCGAAGGTGCTCAGAGGAGCAAAAGTAAATGAGAGGAGAAGCTAGCATTGAGCGCCGAAGGTGCTCAGAGGAGCAAAAGTAAATGAGAGGAGAAGCTAGCATTGAGCACCGAAGGTGCCCAGAGGAGCAAAAGTAAATGAGAGGAGAAGCTAGAATTAAGCACCGAAGGTGCCCAGAGGAGCAAAAGTAAATGAGAGGAGAAGCTAGCATTGAGCACCGAAGGTGCCCAGAGGAGCAAAAGTAAATTAGAGGAGAAGCTAGTATTGAGCGCCGAAGGTGCTCAGAGGAGCAAAAGTAAATGAGAGGAGAAGCTAGCATTGAGCGTCGAAGGTGCTCAGAGGAGCAAAAGTAAATGAGAGGAGAAGCTAGCATTGAGCGTCGAAGGTGCTCAGAAGAGCAAAAGTAAATGAGAGGAGAAGCTAGCATTGAGCGTCGAAGGTGCTCAGAGGAGCAAAAGTAAATGAGAGGAGAAGCTAGCATTGAGCGCCAAAGGTGCTCAGAGGAGCAAAAGTAAATGAGAGGAGAAGCTAGCATTGAGCACCGAAGGTGCCCAGAGGAGCAAAAGTAAATGAGAGGAGAAGCTAGCATTGAGCACCGAAGGTGCCCAGAGGAGCAAAAGTAAATGAGAGGAGAAGCTAGTATTGAGCGCCGAAGGTGCTCAGAGGAGCAAAAGTAAATGAGAGGAGAAGCTAGCATTGAGCGTCGAAGGTGCTCAGAGGAGCAAAAGTAAATGAGAGGAGAAGCTAGCATTGAGCGTCGAAGGTGCTCAGAGGAGCAAAAGTAAATGAGAGGAGAAGCTAGCATTGAGCGTCGAAGGTGCTCAGAGGAGCAAAAGTAAATGAGAGGAGAAGCTAGCATTGAGCGTCGAAGGTGCTCAGAGGAGCAAAAGTAAATGAGAGGAGAAGCTAGCATTGAGCGTCGAAGGTGCCCAGAGGAGCAAAAGTAAATGAGAGGAGAAGCTAGCATTGAGCACCGAAGGTGCCCAGAGGAGCAAAAGTAAATGAGAGGAGAAGCTAGCATTGAGCACCGAAGGTGCCCAGAGGAGCAAAAGTAAATGAGAGGAGAAGCTAGCATTGAGCACCGAAGGTGCCCAGAGGAGCAAAAGTAAATGAGAGGAGAAGCTAGCATTGAGCACCGAAGGTGCCCAGAGGAGCAAAAGTAAATGAGAGGAGAAGCTAGCATTGAGCGCCGAAGGTGCTCAGAGGAGCAAAAGTATATGAGAGGAGAAGCTAGTATTGAGCGCCGAAGGTGCTTAGAGGAGCAAAAGTAAATGAGAGGAGAAGCTAGCATTGAGGGCCGAAGGTGCTCAGAGGAGCAAAAGTAAATGAGAGGAGAAGCTAGCATTGAGCGTCGAAGGTGCTCAGAGGAGCAAAAGTAAATGAGAGGAGAAGCTAGCATTGAGCGTCGAAGGTGCTTAGAGGAGCAAAAGTAAATGAGAGGATAAGCTAGCATTGAGCACCGAAGGTGCCCAGAGGAGCAAAAGTAAATTAGAGGAGAAGCTAGTATTGAGCGCCGAAGGTGCTCAGAGGAGCAAAAGTAAATGAGAGGAGAAGCTAGCATTGAGCGTCGAAGGTGCTCAGAGGAGCAAAAGTAAATGAGAGGAGAAGCTAGCATTGAGCGTCGAAGGTGCTCAGAGGAGCAAAAGTAAATGAGAGGAGAAGCTAGCATTGAGCGTCGAAGGTGCTCAGAGGAGCAAAAGTAAATGAGAGGAGAAGCTAGCATTGAGCGTCGAAGGTGCTCAGAGGAGCAAAAGTAAATGAGAGGAGAAGCTAGCATTGAGCGTCGAAGGTGCCCAGAGGAGCAAAAGTAAATGAGAGGAGAAGCTAGCATTGAGCACCGAAGGTGCCCAGAGGAGCAAAAGTAAATGAGAGGAGAAGCTAGCATTGAGCACCGAAGGTGCCCAGAGGAGCAAAAGTAAATGAGAGGAGAAGCTAGCATTGAGCACCGAAGGTGCTCAGAGGAGCAAAAGTAAATGAGAGGAGAAGCTAGTATTGAGCGCCGAAGGTGCTTAGAGGAGCAAAAGTAAATGAGAGGAGAAGCTAGCATTGAGGGCCGAAGGTGCTCAGAGGAGCAAAAGTAAATGAGAGGAGAAGCTAGCATTGAGCGTCGAAGGTGCTCAGAGGAGCAAAAGTAAATGAGAGGAGAAGCTAGCATTGAGCGTCGAAGGTGCTTAGAGGAGCAAAAGTAAATGAGAGGAGAAGCTAGCATTGAGCACCAAAGGTGCTTAGAGGAGCAAAAGTAAATGAGAGGAGAAGCTAACATTGAGCTCCGAAGGTGCTCAGAGGAGCAAAAGTAAATGAGAGGAGAAGCTAGCATTGAGCGCCGAAGGTGCTCAGAGGAGCAAAAGTAAATGAGAGGAGAAGCTAGCATTGAGCACCGAAGGTGCCCAGAGGAGCAAAAGTAAATGAGAGGAGAAGCTAGCATTGAGCACCGAAGGTGCCCAGAGGAGCAAAAGTAAATGAGAGGAGAAGCTAGCATTAAGCACCGAAGGTGCCCAGAGGAGCAAAAGTAAATGAGAGGAGAAGCTAGCATTGAGCACCGAAGGTGCCCAGAGGAGCAAAAGTAAATTAGAGGAGAAGCTAGCATTGAGCACCGAAGGTGCCCAGAGGAGCAAAAGTAAATGAGAGGAGAAGCTAGCATTGAGCACCGAAGGTGCCCAGAGGAGCAAAAGTAAATGAGAGGAGAAGCTAGCATTGAGCACCGAAGGTGCCCAGAGGAGCAAAAGTAAATGAGAGGAGAAGCTAGCATTGAGCACCGAAGGTGCCCAGAGGAGCAAAAGTAAATGAGAGGAGAAGCTAGTATTGAGCGTCGAAGGTGCCCAGAGGAGCAAAAGTAAATGAGAGGAGAAGCTAGCATTGAGCACCGAAGGTGCTCAGAGGAGCAAAAGTAAATGAGAGGAGAAGCTAGTATTGAGCGCCGAAGGTGCTTAGAGGAGCAAAAGTAAATGAGAGGAGAAGCTAGCATTGAGGGCCGAAGGTGCTCAGAGGAGCAAAAGTAAATGAGAGGAGAAGCTAGCATTGAGCGTCGAAGGTGCTCAGAGGAGCAAAAGTAAATGAGAGGAGAAGCTAGCATTGAGCGTCGAAGGTGCTCAGAGGAGAAAAAATAAATGAGACAAGAGGCTCACAATGAGCGCCAAAGGCGCTCTGCGCGAGGCTCGCAATAAGCACGGAAGGTCCTCAGAGTAGCAAAAGCTTTACATTGTGTCACAAACAGCATTGCCATGGATTCAAATTTTATTGCCCCGTCATTTTTGACGGGCAAGTGGCTAGTATACTTATAAAGAGTGAGGGAGCCGTGAGTGTCCAGTAATCTAGATGAATAATCAGAGTATTGTAGAGTATTGCTTCATAAGCCGGTCCACCAGAAAAGTAGAAAATATCCTCTTGAAAAAGTAGTTGCAGAATGAGCTTAGAAAATTGAACCAAACAATAACAAATAATTATATGACAGTTTTAAATGCAAATGCACTGGCCATAAAGAAAACAATGACCACAGAGATCCTTTAATAATTATATATACTATTGAAATAATGTCTTATGTTTTTGTAATAATACAATATATGACTCAACATTTTAAAATGATGTGTCATGTCTTGTAATTGTTACCTGCTCATCACCTCTACACCCACTATCTATTGTTCTCATTTGTAAGATTAATGACTCATGTCTATTCATGCTCATTATCCTGGGTTCTGTCATTGTTAAGCTCGTGTTTTTTCTCTCTATACACTTGATGAAAAATTGCAATAGATTTTAAATAATCACTGACAGATGGTGACAGTAACTAATATATTCTATTACCTTTGAGTAACAAATACATTTATAACAACAACACAATTAGAGGTGCTCACTCTGAGAGAGGACAATACCTGAGGTAGGTTTGTCCTATAGGTCTGGTTACCTACGCAGAGAGAAATCTCTTTAAGCTCACTTGTGCCCTTCACAGGGAGAAATATACTGTAGTATATCAGTCTGGTCCCACTCAAAAGAGTGACCCAGCCCCGAAATACCAGGCAATTCTACCGTGAACAGGAGAAACAGCAAACCGCAGACGCGTTTCGGCCTTTATGGGCCTCGTCAGTGAGGTGCAGCTGAACTCCCTAAGGCACAGTTAGCAACGGGTCCACGTCTGGAGTCCCCTATTACCCTTAGGGAGCTAAACTCTAAAGGTAATTTGCATAAACAAAACAACTAAGTCAGAGGTGCTCATCAGAGAATGAACTAACAGGTTAGTTCTATGGCCATGATAAGCCACTCTGAGAGCAACCTCTTTAAGCTCACTTGTGCCCTTCACAGGGAGAAATATCCTGTAGTATATCAGTCTGGTCCCACTCAAAAGAGTGACCCAGCCCCGAAATACCAGGCAATTCTACCGTGAACAGGAGAAAC
Organism: Discoglossus pictus; assembly: GCA_027410445.1. NCBI lineage: Eukaryota > Metazoa > Chordata > Amphibia > Anura > Alytidae > Discoglossus > Discoglossus pictus. Next base: position 18,256,729 of record CM050164.1, read on the forward strand.
AGCAAACCGCAGACGCGTTTCGGCCTTTATGGGCCTCGTCAGTGAGGTGCAGCTGAACTCCCTAAGGCACAGTTAGCAACGGGTCCACGTCTGGAGTCCCCTATTACCCTTAGGGAGCTAAACTCTAAAGGTAATTTGCATAAACAAAACAACTAAGTCAGAGGTGCTCATCAGAGAATGAACTAACAGGTTAGTTCTATGGCCATGATAAGCCACTCTGAGAGAAACCTCTTTTAGCTCACTTGTGCCCTTCACAGGGAGAAATATCCTGTAGTATATCAGTCTGGTCCCACTCAAAAGAGTGACCCAGCCCCGAAATACCAGGCAATTCTACCGTGAACAGGAGAAACAGCAAACCGCAGACGCGTTTCGGCCTTTATGGGCCTCGTCAGTGAGGTGCAGCTGAACTCCCTAAGGCACAGTTAGCAACGGGTCCACGTCTGGAGTCCCCTATTACCCTTAGGGAGCTAAACTCTAAAGGTAATTTGCATAAACAAAACAACTAAGTCAGAGGTGCTCATCAGAGAATGAACTAACAGGTTAGTTCTATGGCCATGATAAGCCACTCTGAGAGAAACCTCTTTTAGCTCACTTGTGCCCTTCACAGGGAGAAATATCCTGTAGTATATCAGTCTGATCTCTCTCAAAAGAGTGACCCAGCGCCAAAATACCAGGCGATTCTACCGTGAACAGGAAATTGTAAGTAGCGAGTTTCCAGTCTTGTAGGGTGCTTTGGGATAAAGCACTTTCTGCTAAGATTCTAAGCTCAAAACAGGGCGCTTCAACTTTTGAATTTGTTAAACTTGTATTTCCCCTGTTCGTATCCCCTGTACAGCGCTACGGAATATGTTAGCGCAATACAAATAAAAGATAATAATAATAATAATAATAATAATAATAAACAGCAAACCCCAGACACGTTTCGGCCTCTGTGGGCCTTGTCAGTAAGGTGCAGCTTTACTCCCTAAGGTACAGTGAGCAAGGAGTTGACTTCTGGTTCCCCCTGTCACCCTTAGGGGGAGAAAAAACCCTAATGGTCATTTGCATACACAACAACAAATTTAGAGGTGCTCACTCTGAGAACAGACAATACCTGAAGTAGGTTTGTCCTATAGGTCTGGTCACCTACTAAAATCATGTAGTAGATCCATGTAGTCTCATTCAAAAGAGTGACCCTGACTGATATACTACAGGATATTTATCTCTGTAAAGGACACAAGTGGCTAAAAGAGGTTGCTCAATGAGTAGATAACCAGACCTATAGAAGAAACCCACTGAGGTATTTTTCATTCTCAGATGACCACCTCTACTCTATTTGCAAAAATACATTTATGCCTCTTAAAGCATTCCTTATATAAGAAATCATGTTTAATTTCATTTATATTATTGATGTCATGTGCTTTTAATATTCAGATGCAACACAAAGCAGTCATTGCAGGATATTTTTCTACCATACATAGTAGAATACATTCTGAGTATGATTTTTTTCAGCAACAAAAATTGAATCTGATTATGGTCACCTATCTTCAATCAACCCTTATTAATAAGACATTTCTACCTTAACTGAGATGAATACATTATTATGTTGGCCCATGTCTACTTAAAGTTATATGGAAGTTTCCCTGTTTTTAACTTTTTCCAGCGCAGCATTCCCTGAGCTGCTTCCTTATTTCAGAGTGGTGGGAACAAAATACTACACATCCCAACATATTTTGCTGCAGAGAACGAATCCCCAGAGATTCCAACAACATTGTAGCTGCCTCTAATTGGCAACAATGAATTTATCAAAATCTACTTTTAGAAAACTGAACACATTTGCAAACTTTAGAGTGAGTTTATTAATGTTTATTTCATGTTTTAATCATTAGAAAAATCATGATTTTGGATACCTGCAAGTTAGATTCTGTGTAAGAGAGAATCCTTACCAGGTCAGCTGGAGCTACCAGCAGATCCCAAAATCCCCAGGTTCCAGGAGAATAAGCCCTTAGTAAGAGTGCTTTAACAATTGAAAAATTATACTTCTCAATCAAGGAATACAACCTGAATGACACCTACTTTTTCTGTATAGTGAAACACAAAAAAAAATCCATACACCCTCATATAAGACAAGCCAATCAAAAGCCTACATGTAACTTCAGTTAACTCTGGATATGTGGGCACTTTAACAGTAAACAGTAACGTCTTCCAGACTTATAATATTATCACTATAATAGTTGTCAGTGTTGGGAACCCTTATGAAGCTGTTTGCAGCCCATACGGACTCAACCACGAGCCTCGCTTCGCAAAGCGAGCCGCTTACCACACAGGACTTAGGCTGCAATGATCTCCAAAGGCGCTCCTTGCACTGCCGCCTCGCAAAGCGAGGCAAGCAGTTGAGGCACGCAGGACTTAGGCTGCAATGAGTGCCAAAGAAGCTCATTGCACTGCTCGCAAAGCGGGGTGAGCAGTTGAGCGCGTGGGACTTAGGCGGGAAACAGTTTAGCACGACTGCGAGCCTTGCAAAGCGAGGCAAGCAGTTGAGGCACACAACTGCGGGTCGCAACTGCGAGCCAAGCACATAACTCTTAAAACACGAAAAACAAACAAAATAATGTAAGAAAAATAATAACACACTCACACACAGCACAGGGGGAGAGCCAGGAAGCCTGGGAGTGAGGTTGCAAGCGAATTTGAGCCATATTTGGGGGTTTTCATCAATACAAAATCGGCTAAGCGAGGAAAAGAATGGTGGAAGAAAAAACTGAAAAATTCTGAAACTGGATGAAAAGGAGGCTGAGCAAAGCCAGGCACGCGGGACTTAGAAAATACACAATGGCGAAGACAGTAACACTTACACCAACAACGCCAGGCACGCAGGACTTTGAAAATAAAACCAACGGAAGTCTGCGTGTAACACACAAACATTCAGCAGACACACAGAGGACAAACACACAGGGAAGGGACAGGGGGAGATGGTGGAAAGAGACACATGGCATTCCCAAGCACAAAGCTTGCAGGTTAATGAAACCTGCAATGAGAGGACCGTACAGTAGGCGGGAGGAAAGGCTCGCAATGAGCACGATGGCTCACAATGAGCACCGCAAGAGGCTTGTAATGAGCGCCAAAGGCGGTCATTGAGAGCCCTGTGATGAGCGGCAAAGGCGATCAGTGCAAAGCAGGAAAGTTGAAGTACATGGGGGGAGAGGCTCGCAATGAGTGCCGAAGGTGCTCAGAGGAGCAAAAGCCTCACATTGTGTGGCAAACAGCATTGCCAGCCTTACAATTGTAATCCCATCATTTTTGACAGGCAAGTTACTAGTCTTATTATATGTATCATATTCACATCATACTAAAAACAGACAGCAGTAGGAGAGAGGGTGTCACTTCCATCACATTAACTTTGCTTGAACTCATTATATCCAATTGCCGAGGGGGTCATCAGTAGCAAAGTCTCATTTTACACACAGAACATGAAATCATTCATTTTATATACTGAAAATCAAACTATAATAGGCTTTATCTTAAAAATAGCTTATTTTCATTCTATATATAACCAGGTTCTGTCTTAAGTGCTGCTCCTGCGATTTCATTTATATTCTGGGTCCCAAATAAACCTAAATACTTTATATAGTAGGCCCTTAAAGGACCACTTTGGTGTCACATTGAGGTGTGAGAACATGATTTGGTAATATTGATGTTTATACAAAGATTGCAATCAATAAATATAGGCTTTATATTTTATTATGGTATTAAGTTTTGCTTTAATAGCAGTGGGAAAGTTGCCTTTTTTCCTAAGAGGATTAGAGACTTTGTAAGAGTAGGATTCATGTAAAATCTCTAATCAGTTCTATTGAATGTCCAAAGGAAATTATCACTTAGTAACAGAACTAAATAGCAGAGTAAGATCGACTAGGATAAGCCTCTCAGTCAGACTACAGGCAGAATCATGACTTAAACAGCCACTAATGTAGTGACATTTTTACATACAAACATGTCGCCCTTTAACTATATTAATCTGTGTAAAGTGGGCTACTGGAGCAGAGAACTTTTTGCTAACAGACTGATATATATCATTTATCATTAGTGTTTCACACATCGCCCCCCCCCCCCTATTAGGTATATGACCTATATGCCCCTGGAGCTGATAAACACACCTATAACATATATATATATATATATACACACCATATTTTTCTGTGTATAAGAAGTATTTTTCACCAATTTCTTTAAGTCTAAATTAGGGGGGTCGTCTTATACACGGAATGTTGCAATTACATACCCTGGTCTGGTACTGTAATGCTGCATCTAGCCACTAGATTTAAGGCATGAGAAAAGACACACATTTTGGAAATGCATTTGGTTCCAACTAGATTGCATTACACTGCAAGTTTGCATAGAAATGTGTATTTTAGAAGTTTTAATTGTGTTACACATATATATAAGGGCACTTTCTGTCATAGTTTTCACTAATTTCCATTCCAGCTCAATATCCTTGTGATCACGTCACTTATTACTCAGTCGCAATGTTCAATTTAATTTTTCCAGTTTACACAGGATCACAAGGATATTGAGCTGGAATGGAAATCAATGAAAATCATGACAGAAAGTGCCCTTAAATATATGTGTAACACAATAAAAACGTATAAAACTTGCAGTGTAATACAATCTAATTTCATTTCCAATACGTGTGTCTTTTCCCCTGCCTTAAAACAGCTCAATCTAGTGGCTAGATGCAGCATTACAGTGTGATCCCTGTGTTAAACTTAAACATCGCAAATTAGCTGTACAGCTTGTGTGTGGCATATGTGTGCTGCTTGTGTGCATATAAATGTGTATTTTATAGGTTTATATTGTGTTACACATATATTTACGGGCAGTTTCTGTCATGATTTTCACTGATTTCCATTCCAGCTCAATATCTTTGTGATCCCTGTTTAATCTGGAAAAATGCAATTGAACATCGCAACTGAGTAATAATTGATGTGATCACAAAGATATTGATCTGGAATGGAAATCAGTGAAAATCATGACAGAAAATTTATGTGTAACACAATAAAAACTTATAAAATACAAATTTGCATATTTATTTATTAATGAATTTTTGGCTCCAAAAATAGGGGTCGTCATATATGGAGGTGTCTTATAGACTACAAAATAAGGTGTATATATATATATAGTAAATAAATAGTACATCTGTGTTCACATTTGAATGTCTAAAACAAGTTAAAAAAACTGTTTCCAGCTCAGACTTCCGAGAAAAACAGTTATTACACTGCATTCTGGGAAGCTGGGCAGGGACATGGAAATGTGTCCCCAAACGCCTCGCTCTTCAAGCCATAAGCTAATTTTAAACATGGCTTCCTTTAAGCTCATGCCCGCTGCATTACACAGCTTTTATGTAAAGCCAAGGTTGGATTATACACAAACAGAGTATCCTATCCATGTACAGCTGTTTTTTTTTAAACTACTCAATCATTGATTACCTTAATTTTTCGCAATATTACCAGGTCAAGGTTTTATCATTTATACATCATCATGGTATTTTAAAACAAGAAAAAGAAAATGTTCTAGGTCAAAGTAGGTTACATTAAAAAACAAAACAAAAAAACAGCTGTACGTGGATAGGATTCTCAGCTTGTGCATAATCCAACCTTAGCTTTGCATAAAAGCTGTGTAATGCAGCGGGCATAAGCTTAAAGGAAGCCATGTTTAAAATAAGCTTATAGATTGAAGAGCGAGGCATTTGTGGGAACATCTCCCGGCTCAGCTTCCCAGAATGCAGTGTAATAACTGTTTTTCTTGGAATTCTGAGCTGGAAGCAGGTTTTTTTACTTGTTTTAGACATTCAAATGTAAACACATATGTGCTATTTATGTACTGTAATACTGTACGGTGGAGGCTTCTATCGCTCTTTTGCCCACCATATATTAAATACTAGAAACTTGCCCGTCAAAAATGACGGGAATAAAATTGTAAGCCTGGCAATGCTGTTTGCCACACATATGCGTGGCTATGGGCCCTCAGCGCACCTTTTGTGCTCATCGAGAGCGGCAACTTTCCTGCATTGCAATGATCACCTTCGGCAGTCATCACAAGCATCTCCCACTGTGTAGTTTATAGGCCTCGAGCTTAAGTGTTACTGTGTTTGGTTGCGTTAGTGCCTTGGGTTAAGTGTTACTGGGTTGGGTTAAGTGTTACTGTTTGGGTGTTCCTTTTTATGTCCATCGGGGTAGTTTTCCATCCTTCGGCCTCTTTTTTGTTGTGTTGCGTTTTTCGCCAGCCATTTTTTTCAATCGTGAAAAAAGGACAAATATGCCTCAAATTAACTTGCAACCTCACTCACAGGCTTCCTGGCTTTCCCACTCTGCTGGGTGTGAGTGTGTAAGTGAATTTGAGGCATATTTGTTGTTTTTTCTAGGTCTTTCCAGTTCCGTGGTTCGGCCGTTAAAGTCAAATTTTTGTGAGACGCACAGTGTATGTACGGGTTTTGTTCCTAAGTCCTACAAGTCGTAAGTCCCGCATGCATCGCTTTGCAAGACTTGCAGTTCAACGAGCGCCTTAGGCCGCTCATTGCAGCATAAGTCCCACGTACTTTAACTGCTTACCTCGCTTTGCGAGGCTCGCAGTGCAATGAGTGCCAAAGGCGCTCATTGCAGCGTAAGTCCTGTGTGCTTAAACTGCTCACCTCGCTTCACAAGGCTCGCAGTGCAATGAGTGCCAAAGGCGCTCATTGCAGCTTAAGTCCTGTGTGCTTAAACTGGTCGTCTTGCATGAACCGCACGTTCGAGATCTCCCCAGAGTGGCTTGAGGATATTAAGGTCAGGAGACTGTGATGGCCAATCCACAACTTTCACCTTTTTCTGCTGTAACCACTGGAGTGTCAACTTGGCCTTGTGCTTAGGGTCATTGTCATGCTGGAAAGTCCAAGAGCGTCCCATTCGCAGCCTTCGTGTAGAAGAATGCAAATTGTCTGCCAGTATTTTCTGATAACATGCTGCATTCATCTTGCCATCAATTGTCACAATTCCCCGTGCCTTTAGAGCTCATACACCCCCAAAACATCAGTGAGCCACCACCATGCTTCACAGTACCACCATGCTTCACTATAGGCCTTGCTGACCCCTCTCCAAACCTAGCGCTTATGGTTGTGACCATAAAGCTCTATTTTGGTCTTGTCACTTCAAGTTACAGTGTGCCAGTAGCTGTGAGACATGACAAGGTGTTGTCTGGCATATTGTAACCAGGCTTTTTTGTGGAATTGGAGCAATAAAGGCTATTTTTTGTTCAAATATTGTCATATTGTGCTTCTTGAAACAACCACACCGTCTTTTTCCAGAGCAGCCTGTATTTCTCCTGAGGTTACCTGACCTTGGCTTGGTATCAAGAGATCCACACATTATCCACTTGAAAACAGTACTGACCGGCATTTTCATGGCTTTGGATATCTTTTTATATTCTTTCCCATCTTTATGAAGTTTCATTACCTTGTTACGCAGATCTTTTGACAGTTATTTTATGCTTCCCATGGTTCAGTATCTAGCCTGCTCAGTTCATCCACATGAGAGCTAACAAACTCATTGACTATTTATACACAGATTTTGCAATTTAAAAAAAATAATCTTTAATTGCAATTTTAAACTATGTGTCACCTTGTGTGTCTGTAACATGGCCAAACATTCAAGGGTATGTAAAGTTTTGATCAGGGCCATTTGGGTGATTCCTGTTATCATTATAATTTAAAAAGGAGCCAAACAACTATGTCATAATAAATGGCTTTGTATGATCATTATCCTTCAAGAAACATTTTTTTTGCATCATCAGCATATTTTCAAAATGAATGCCAACATTTTATAATTTCTGCCAAGGTATGCAAACTTTTGAGTATAACTGTATTTCACTAATATATGTGCAGTTAATGGGACAAGGGGAATATTGGTGTGTATTGGGTTGGGCGCCCTGCTTATTACATTTTAACATTTATATAATTCTAACAATGGTCCTTATGGTGGCCCCAGTTAAGGCTTAGTAAATCACCTCTTTGACGATCCAGGGGACAAGGAGCCCAGTGCCCCCCAAAACCTTCATGCTACAGCTTCAGGAATAGCCCTAGATTGCCGGAGTTCTGGTGAGTCAGCGCCCAGGGTGCTTCTCCAGGTCAGGAAGCAACGCAGGAACCCAGAAACACAGCAGGAACAGGCAGGCAGACGTAGGTCCCTTTAAGGTAGAAGCAGAGAGAGATGTATTAGGTTACCCTCAAGTGATTTTAGCTCAGGAACTACTTACCCAAGAATGACAGTAAACTGGACTGATCTATTGAAGCCAACTGCATGTATATTTATACAGAATAAACCAGTCCACAAGGAGTGACCATGTTTGAATTACCCGCCTAGGTGTATGGGAACCAATCAGTACACTAGCTAAACTAATTAGGTTATCTCTGATGGAGCCTGCCCTCTGGGACAGAACACACCCCCTAGAGGGCTCCTCCCACTCTGGAGTGCAATATGAGGCATTTGCTACTTTGGTGGCCAAGTGGATGGCAGCTACCTCTCGGGGAAATAATAGAAGGGAATAGGAAACCAGCTCAGGCCAGTGTACAGTCACCATTTTGAGTCACCACATGGTGGGCAGTAAAGCATGTCCTTTGGTGTAGTCACATATTAAAACATCAGGGAACAGTAATGTCGGTTTATACAGCAATTATGAATTCCCAAATAACAAAATTACATGGACATAACTTAGAAAGCTATTACCATAGACATAATACTCAGTGGGACATCACTGTAGTTTGGGTTATGAGTGGGCAATATTATCTTCACAGTATTTATAATTCCTTTAGCACTTGGCTGTAACAACAGCCATTGAGCATACTTTCAGCCACATTAAATTCCCTGAACGTGTAAAACTGTAGCCTGTAATGTAGCCCGCACCTGCAAATCCTTTGTTCTCTCAAGCCCGTAACTGCTACGGTCCTATTAATTCGCTATTAAATTGCAACAAATCCAAGCTCGCAAATCTGCAATCTAAAATACATTATTTTCTGTTTCATTTCCGTGTTATATCGATCCCGGCAATCAATGTATTGTGTTAATGCATATAATGCAACTCGCATAGACTTGAATATCATATTTATTGATTTATTAATATTGCATTATTTCTGGAATGCGGGTCTGGTCGAAACTCGCAATTGAAACCCGTAAGGCTTTAAAATCTAACCTCCATTTTTCAGTGATGGAATGATGATGCTCTCATTTGCCATTGGCTCTGTCTAAACCCGTAACTACGGGCTTGACTAGTTGATCATGTGGAAGGCCGCAAATCCAACCGGTGCAGGAATGGTTTGCGGGGTAGCATCTACGGCCCCTAACTCGCGGCATGGTGAAATTTAATAGTTCTGCAACGCAGTTGAATGTCAAGCCCGTAGGCTTTGTGGGCTTGCTGATGCCGCTAGGGGCTTTGAATTTAATGTGGCTGTTGGTGCTGGGCTATTTTTTTCCTAGGAGCCCTGGATGGGAGCGCCTCTGGATGGGATCAGGACTTGTTGTGACAGGGTGGCTAGCTCGGGTGGCTTTAGGCTGGCATTACATTCCTCGGGCATGAGTGACTGAGCCATTGCAGTGTTGGCGTTACATTCCCCGGGCATGAGTGACTGAGAAGGGCAGTGTTGGGGTTACATTCCCCAGGCATGAGTGACTGAGCCAGGGCAGTGTTGGCGTTACATTCCCTGGGCATGAGTGACTGAGCCAGGGCAGTGTTGGGGTTACATTCCCTGGGCATGAGGGACTGAGCCAGGGCAGTGTTGGCATTACATTCCCCGGGCATGAGTGACTGAGCCAGGGCAGTGTTGGCGTTACATTTCCCGGACATGAGTGACTGAGTCAGGGCAGTGTTGGCGTTACATTCCCCGGGCATGAGTGACTGAGCCAGGGCAGTGTTGGGGTTACATTCCCCGGGCATGAGGGACTGAGCCAGGGCAGTGTTGGCATTACATTCCCCGGGCATGAGTGACTGAGCCAGGGCAGTGTTGGCGTTACATTTCCCGGACATGAGTGACTGAGCCAGGGCAGTGTTGGGGTTACATTCCCCGGGCATGAGGGACTGAGCCAGGACAGTGTTGGCGTTACATTCCTCGAGAATGAGTGACTGAGCCAGGGCAGTGTTGGCGTTACAATCCTCGAGAATGAGTGACTGAGCCAGGGCAGTGTTGGCGTTACAATCCCCGGGCATGAGTGACTGAACCGGTGCAGTGTTGGTGTTACTTTCCCCGGGTTTGAGTGACTGAGCCAGTGCAGTGTTGGGGTTATATTCCCCGGGCATGAGTGACTGAGACAAGGCAGTGTTGGCGTTACATTCCCCGGGTGAGAGTGTAACGCCAACACTGCCCTGGCTCAGTCACTCATGTCCAGGGAATGTAATGCCAACACTGCCCTGGCTCAGTCACTCATGTCCAGGGAATGTAATGCCAACACTGGGGTTCAGAAGGGTCCCCCTTGGATGTCTGGGCATGACATCCCCTTTATGTGTACATCTTTCAATATCATACATCTCTGTATCTTCAGTTTAAATCTCCTAGTGCAAAATTGGAGCAATACACTTTAACCAGTCTATGTATATCATTTTTAGTAACAACAATGGTGTATTTTCTGTGTTTTGTGCATGTTTCAGGAATTTGGCCAAGAATCCCAGGAATCTGTCATAATAAACAGTTATATATTGAACATGACAACATTTCATTGTCACTAATTAGCAGATCTAAATTTTGACAGCTTCCTAATTAGTTTTGTCTCATTGCTGCATATCTGATACCACTATTAATGACACATGCAGGGTGGATTTCCTACGCATCACAAGTGGGCGAGAGGAAGAGGGAAGGGCTGTGTTCTTAGTTTTCTCCATAGTAAATAGTAAATATAGGGATGATCGCCACTTGAGATGCTTAGTAACTCCCACCCACACCACATACACAGTATTGTTCCACTTATCTAGTGATAAAATAAATCCATGAATATCTTACATACCCCATCTGCATCACTTCCTTGTCGTAGTGAAGGATGCTTGTGTACCTCAATGAAGCTGTGAGCTATACCATGTTGGGTCACCCAATATGGGCAGATCATAGCAGAGAGGTCAGACAAATGACAGTCCACTGGAGAAGGAACTGGCAACTCACTCCAGTATCTTTGCCAAGAAAACCATATGGATAAGTACAACCACAAACACAGACAGATGTGCCTGGCATGATGCGTCCATATGGTCATTGAGAGTGAGACATGACTGAAGGACTGAACAACAACAACACATTTATACATAACACAAAGACTACATTCACCCAATTCATGCAAATAAAGATTTTTCTTGATCTGCAAGAGAAATTAGAGGCACAGAAGAGTTTGCAAATATGAATACAAGTATAGTTTAATAATGGATTGTTTGATTTTAAAACTAATGACAAAAGGACATGGAAAAAGGGTCTAATGGGTAAAGGCTCTACGCCAAAGGTCCAAAGAACATATATAATTATAATTACCCATGCCAAGTCTAAAAAAATCATATTCAGTTGTCATGTTAAGTAGTTCAGATACGTCCGATTCTCTGTGACTCTATAGACCACAGCAGGACAAGTACATCTGTCAGCCACTGCCCCACTGAGCTGCCTCAAGCTCATATTCATTGCTTCAATTACCTCATCTATCTATGTTCCCTTCTTCGAGTGCCTTCAATCTTTCCCAGTATCAGAGTCTTCTCTAGGGAATCCTGTCTGCTCATGATATGGCCAAAATATTTGTTCTTTAGTCTCATGATCAAATCTTTCAGTGAACAGTTTGTCTTAATTTCTAATACGTTTTCTCCCCCACAACACAATTCAAAGGCATCAATTCTCTGGCGCTCAACCTTATTTATGGTCCAGCTCTCACATCCATATGTTACTAACTATGAGGACATTGTTGATAGTGTAATATCTTTATTTATTTTTTGTTAGATTTTTTTATTGTAACAATAAAGAAAATACAAATATTCTATGTTGTAAATATACATCAGCTTATCGAGCCATAGCTTTCCTCCTCAGAAGGAAATGTCTTTTACGATCATGGCTACAGTCATCATCTACAGACATCTTGGAGTCAAGGGAAATAAAATCTGTCACTGCCTCCACTTCTTCCCCATCTACTTGCCAGAAACTGAGATTAATTCAGCTTTTTAATTTTGAGTAGCAGACCAGCTTTCACCCTCATCAATAGGTCTTTTAGTTCCTTCTCACTTTTGGCCATTAGAGTAGTATCCATCTGCGGATCTGAGGTTGCTGACATTTCTCCCAGCAGTATTAACTGTGGCTTTGGATTCATCCTGCTGGGCCTTATTCCATGTATAAGTTGAATAAATAAGGTGACAATATACAGCCTTGTTGCACACCTTTCCCAATCTTGAACCATTCGGTTGTTCCATGTTCAGTTCTTACAGTGGCTTCTTGGTCCACATAAGCATCCTCAACTTGCCACATTTTGTTGTGATCCACACAGTGAAATACCTTAGAAAAAATCTATGAAGCAGAGTCTATGAAGCAGAGGTAAAATAACTCTCTTGTCTTCTCTATTATCCAGCAGATATTGGCAATTTGTTATCTTGCGCCTCGGAGAAACCGGTTTACACATCATGTCTGGCCCGGATCATCCATGCATTAGCCTACAGGCGCTAACCAACACTAACCAACAATTTATTGTTATCCTCACTTGAGTCATGCAGTGTGGGTCTCTCAGCTCTACAGCTCTGCCCCCCCATGTAGAGCTGTACAGTTACAGCCGCTATTGGAGAAGTGCCATGGAGCTATGGAGGTACTTCCTGCAGCAACAGGGAGGATGTGAGGAGAGACAGAGAGGCTGCAACGCACATGGGATGGCAGGAGAGGAATCAGCAGGTGGGAAGTTATAAAGTGTTGGCAATAAGTGATTATGGATCCAAACATCTTCATTTTTGTATGATTTTTCTACCACTGCCAATGTGTGTGTATATGTATGTATATGTGTGTATGTATGTATATGTGTGTATGTTTATATATGCGTGTGTGTGTGTGTATGTGTGTGTATATGAATGTATATGTGTGTATGTATATATATATATATATATATATATATAGGTGTGTGTGTGTATGTATGCATGTACGTGTATGAATGTATTTGTATATATATATATATGTATGTGTGTATGTATATTTGTGTATATATTTATTTATTTATGTGTATGTATATATGTATATGTGTGTATGCATGTATGTATATGTGTGTATGTATGTATATATGTGTGTGTATATATGTATGCATATGTGTATGTATGTATATGTGTGTAATATATATATATATATATATATATATATAAATATATATATATATATGTGTGTGTATATATATATATATATATATATATATACACATACATATATATATATATATATATATATCACATATATAGTTGTGAGCGTACGAGTTGTTGCTAACGCTGCGGGCGCTGCGGGCTCCTTGCCAGCAACTGAGACCCTTGGGCAGTGCCCTCGCAAAGCGAGGGCACTGCCCGAGGGTCTCAGTTGCTGGCATGGAGCGCCGAAGGCGCTCCATGCCAGAAACTGCGACCCTCGCAAACTTCACGTCGCAACCCAAACAGTACGACACACACATTACGACACTCGCAAACAACATACGACACACGTTCACACACATTACGGACTCGCAACACTCGGACGCAACTCGCGAACATTACAAAATGTAAAACACAATACATACACACACCACATACATAAAAAACTTACCTACACCAAGAGGGAGCACCCAGCACCTCAAAAATACAAATTACACCTCGATTTTACTCGAAATAAAACAGTTTAGAGACTAAAAAAAAAATCGAAGCGAGAGAAAAAATGGCCGCCGAACAAAACGAAAACGAGGCTACGGCACTCTAAACTCGCAAAACACCACAAGAAACTCGCAAAACACCACAAAACACCTACGGATATTCCGATACAGACGTATACCACACATTACTCGCCATTTTACGCCAATGCGGAAGTACACGACAACGGTTTGGTCTCGCGCTCGCACAGTAATACACTGCACACATTCAGCACGCTTACACAGCAGATCCACACCACTAATGCTGCAGCAACATCAAAACACATTCACAGCTCTTCCACACAATGCTTTAAAATAGGTAAAGTATATTCATTTATTAATGTATTATATATTTCATTATTACACACTAAACAGCATTAGCTACCTTACAATTTCATTGCCGTCATTTTTTGACGGGCATTTCGCTAGTATATATATATCACACACACTAATTTATCATTTATATACACTTGTACATAAATATATGTATATACACATATCTCTTTCTCTCTCACTCTATATGTACATATAAGTGTGCGTATGTGTATATATATATATATATATATATATACAGGGGGACCCAGCAAACAAATGTTATAGGGTCGCAAAAGAATGACCAACATTGCAAACGTTACCCACACTGACAACTATATATGTGACTAGCGAATTGCCCGTCAAAAAATGACGGCAATGAAATTGTAAGGTAGCTAAATTAGTAAATGAATATAGTGTACCTATTTTGAAGCATTGTGATGAAGAGCTGGCAATCTGTGTTGATGTTGCTGCAGCATTAGCGGTGTGGAGCTGCTGTGTAAGCATGCTGAATGTGTGCACTGTGTGGTATGAATATCCGTAGGTGGTTTGTGGCGTTTTGCGAGTTTCTTGTGGTGGTTTGCGAGTTTGTTGTGGTGTTTTGCGAGTTTAGAGTGCTGTAGCCTCGTTTTCGTTTTGTTCGGCAGCCATTTTTTCTGTCGCTTAGATTTTTTTTTAGTCTCAAAAGTCTTTTATTTCGAGTAAAATCGAGGTGTAAGTTGCATTTTTGAGGTCCTGGGTGCTCCCTCTTGGTGTAGGTAAGGTTTTTATGTATGTGCTGTGTGTATGTATTGTGTTTTAAATGTTTGTATGTCGGCGTGTTGCGTCTGATGTTTGCGAGGTCGTAATGTGTGGTAACGTGTTTCGTAGGTTGTTTGCGTTCCTCGTAAAATTTAGCGAGTGTCGTAATTTGTGTGTCGTGTTTTTTGAGTAGCGACGTGAAGTTTGCAAGGGTTTGAGGCCCTTGCCCAGTGACCTCGCCAGCAACTGAGGCCCTCGCTTTGCGAGGGGCCTCAGTTGCTGGCATGGAGCACCTTCGGCGCTCCATGCCAGCAACTGAGGCCCTTGCCCAGTGACCTCGCTACGCGAGGCCCGCGGCTCGCTACGCGAGGGCCGCGGGCTCGCTACACGAGCCCGCAAGCGTGAGCAACGACCCGTACGCTCACAACTATATATGTGATATGCAATAACACAACTGTATTGTTTTCAATGATTTTACAATATCCAATTAAGCTAACTGCTTAGAACAATTTGTTAAATGTATATGTGGATGGTTTAACTATAAGAGAAAAACTCTCTGCTTCACTATATCTGTATATGGGAGTGAGAATATTATATTGAACTTGTAGCGTATGACATTGGGAAGTCTATTTATAAGGTTCTTAATAAGGTTTATTTACCTCCTAGGTGGATTAAACCCTCACCTTGTGCTCCTCACCAATTGAACTACTGTCACTTTTGAAAGAAAGTCAGAATGGCTTAATGGAAGCTTATGTTGCATGGTTTCAAGACCATCCCCATGAAAGATGACTCTTCACAGCCCTCTTGTGAGACTCTCTGCATACTTGCTCTGTCTTCCATTGTGGTTATCCCCTTGGTCATCAGTTTCAGAGCATGGGAACAGTGTCAATTGACCCGTGTAGCCAAAACCAACTTAACCGGCCTCCCCCATCTCCTTAAGCATTATAAACAGGTAGCAGAGAGAGTGCCTGACATGTCTGATAAACCAATGCATTATATTGAACTTGTAGATTATGACATTGGGAAGTCTCTTTATAAGGTTCTTAATAAGGTTTATTTACCTCCTAGGTGGATTGGACCCTCGCCTATATGGGAGTGAGAATTTATTTAGAGTCACAATGGAAAGCCTTAGACATATCTTGGTTTAAAATAGTAAAGAAAACAACATATTTATACATGGGAAGGTTTTTAGTATTGAGAATGACAAATGTGAAACATACATGAAAATGAGGCTACCATGGCTAAAAAGTCCATATGCACATCATCTTAGTGTGAGTATCTGTGAGGAAACGATTTAATTACCAGCCTATCCCAACCAACCCATTCACCCAGTACACACACGTATATATTCTAAGTTCCAATGTATTTGTCCACCCTTATGTGTATGTGATATTGTGTCCAGAGGAATCTCTGTTGTACATTATATTTTAGAGAAAACGTGGATGTTTCTAAAGCACTGTATGATGAGCTGTCTAATGGCTGCCATTGCAAGGCTGAGCTGGGCCCTCCAGGTAACAAACACTTCTTACATCAGAGACATGTCATAATAGATGATGTCACAGAGCCCCAGGGCCCTATATAAGGAGCAGGATTGGGAGGCTCAGACATTCATACCAGGGACACCATCAGATGAACAGCTGAGTATCTATGTGCCCATGGCCTTTTAAAGATGAATATAGGAAGCCTTGGAGCAAACTCTTCCTTGTACATGGAGACCGAGAGATGTTATAGATAAAGGTAAGGCTTAATTATTGGATAATTAGGTGAATTGTTCAGATAAAAATGTACAGTATAATAGTTGTGGTAAGACTATTTTTTTTTAAAGGGGCATAACCAATGTACACACCATAAATCTTACTACTATGGTTAAGATTGTGAATAGTCACAGGTGCCATGTATTTACTGTATCCCTTGTATCTTTCTGTAGAAAATGGTAGCCCTCTATAAATAGACTACATATGTAATGAGAAACATCTGTAAGGTGAGTAAAGACGTTTCTTCAGTTTATTTGTTCTTCTTTACTATACAGACTCTAGGCTGGCCAAACATCACCATTAATGGCAGGGATGTACTTTGTATTAAAGTAGCTCTGCAATGTGTATCTTTTCATTAAATGGGAAGTTTTGCTAACTTAAAGGAGAGCTGCCTTAGTGAGTGCCACATAAGTTTTTTTTTGAAGAAATAGACATATGTAATGGGTAAATGGGCAACATACAATGTAGCCTTTAATTAATTAATTAATTATCTATCATATACGATTATGCTTTATTGGGGCAGCCATTGTCTTCTTTGCGTATCTTTTTTTTCTGCATTTCCCGTTTTTTGTAGTAGCAAGGAATGCTAGAGTGGTGACTCCAGTTACAGTAAAATTACATATAGTATTTAAAGGCTATATTTCTAAAATATATTGACCATTATCAAGTCTAGTATATTAAAAATTATTGGATTTCAGTGGCTTTTAAGCCCAGAACTCCAGAAGTGTGTGGATTCTTTGTCTATAGTATAGAGATTATGAGAATAAGCAGGACACAGAAATACAAGACTACTAGTTCTCGGGTGTCTCCATGACCCACCAACAGACCCTTCTATTTAAGTTCTTCTTCAAGCATCTTTTTATCAAAGCAAACAACTAGAATTACTAGCTTGAGCTTACCTATGTAACGAGAAAATGGAGGCAATGTGTGTGTGTGTAATATACAATCACTGAGAAATGGTGTCATGTCAGTGTAATGTAACTACCCAAGTAAAAATAAATACTGCCCTGGGGGAGAAACACAACCCCACAACCCTGAACTTTATATGTGCAACCCCTCTTTTCAAAGGACTCTCTACAGCCCTCTTATGAGACCCTCTGCATACTCGCTGTCTGCCATTTTGGTTAATCCCATTGGTCATCAGTTTCGAAGCATGGGAACATTGGCAATTAACTTGTGTAGCTGACACCACCTTAATCGGCCTCCCCCATCTCCTTAAGCATTATAAACAGGAAGCAGAGAGAGTGCCTGACGCCTGATAAACCAATGCATGATATTGAACTTGTAGATTATGACATTGGGAAGTCTCTTTATAAGGTTCTTAATAAGGTTTCTTTATCTCCTAAGTGGATTGGACCCTCACCTTGTGTTCCTCACCAATTGAACTACTGAAAGAAAGTTAGAATGGCTTAATGGAAGCTTATGTTGCATGGTTTCAAGACCATCCCCATGAAAGATGACTCTTCGCAGCCCTCTTGTGAGACTCTGCATACTTGCTTTGTCTGCCATTGTGGTTATCCCCTTGGTCATCAGTTTTGAAGCATGGGTAAAGTGGGCAATTCACCCGTGTAGCCGACACCAACTTAACGGGCCTCCCCATCTCCTTAAGCATCAAAAGCAGGTAGCAGAGAGAGTGCCTCATGCTTGATAAACCAGTGCATGATATGAAAGTTAGAGATTATGTCCTTGTAAAGTCTCTTAATAAGGTTCTTAATAAGGTTTATTGATCTCTCCTAGGTAGATTGGACCCTTACCTTGTGCTCCTCACCAAATTCAAATACTGTCAAGGTTGAAGGAAAGCCAGAATAGTTTCATGGAAGCTCATATTGCGAGGTTTCAAGACCATACTCATGAAAGACGACTCTTCACAACCCTCTTGTGAGACTCTC
The DNA here is from genome assembly GCA_027410445.1 of Discoglossus pictus. Classification (NCBI taxonomy): domain Eukaryota; kingdom Metazoa; phylum Chordata; class Amphibia; order Anura; family Alytidae; genus Discoglossus; species Discoglossus pictus. The sequence continues at coordinate 18,275,281 of CM050164.1, forward strand.
TGCATGAAGGAGCCTTCACAGCCTTCTTGTGAGTGTCTCTGCATACTTGCTCTGTCTGCCATTGTGGTTATCCCCTTGGTCATCAGTTTCAAGGCATGGGGACAGTGGCAATTCAACTGTGTAGCCGACACCAACTTAACCGGCCTCCCCATCTCCATAATCATCAAAAGCAGGTAGCTGAGAGAGTGCCTCAAATGCTTGATAATAATAGAGATTATGTCCTTGTAAAGTCTCTTAATAAGGTTAATAATAAGGTTTCTTTATCTCCTAGGTGTATTGGACTGTCACTTTGTGCTTCTCACCAATTGAACTACAGTCACTGTTGAAAGAAAGTCAGAATGGCTTAATGGAAGCTTATGTTGCATGGTTTCAAGACCATCCCCATGAAAGATGATTCTTCACAGCCCTCTTGTGAGACTCTCTGCATACTTGCTCTGTCTGCCATTGTGGTTATCCCCTTGGTCATCAGTTTTGAAGAATGGGTGTACAGTGGGCTATTCACCCGTGTAGCTGACACCAACTTAACCGGACTCCCCAACTCCTTAAGCATCAAAAGCAGGTAGCAGAGAGAGTGCCTCAGAATGCTTGATAAACCAATGCATGATATTGAACTTAGAGATTTTGTCCTTGTAAAGTCTCTTAATAAGGTTCTTAATTAGGTTTATCTCCTAGGTGTATTGGACCGTCACCTTGTGCTTCTCACCAATTGAACTACTGTCAAGGTTGAAGGAAAGTCAGAATGGTTTCATTGACGCTCATGTTGCAAGGTTTCAAGACCTTCCCTGTGAAAGATGGCTCTTCACAGCCCTCTTGTGAGAGACTCTCTGCATACAAGGAGCCTTCACAGCCCTCTTGTGAGACTCTCTGCATACTTGCTCTGTCTGCCATTGTGGTTATCCCCTTGGTCATCAGTTTCAAAGCATGGGGACAGTGACCATTCACCTGTGCAGCTGACACCAACTTAACCGGCCTCCCAATTTCCTTAAGCATCAAAAGCAGGTAGCAGAGAGTGTGCCTCAAATGCTTTATAAACCGATGCATGATATGGAACTTTGAGATGATGTCCTTGTAAAGTCTCTTAAGGTTCTTAATAAGGTTTCTTTATCTCCTAGGTGGATTGGACCCTCACCTTGTGCTCCTCACCAAATTCAACTACTGTCAAGGTTGAAGGAAAGCCAGAATAGTTTTATGGAAGCTCATGTTGCAAGGTTTCAAGACCATACTCATTAAAGATGAATCTTCACAACCCTCTTGTGAGACTCTCTGCATACAAGGAGCCTTCACAGGCCTCTTGTGAGACGCTCTGCATACGTGCTCTGTCTGCCATTGTGGTTATCCCCTTGGTTATCAGTTTCAAAGCATGGGGACAGTGGCAATTCAACTGTGTAGCCGACACGAACTTAACCACCCCCCCCATCTCCTTAAGCATCAAAAGCAGGTAGCAGAGAGAGTGCCTCAAAAGCTTGATAAACCAATGCATGATATTGAACTTAGAGATTATGTCTTTGTAAAGTCTCTTAATAAGGTTCTTAATAAGGTTTCTTTATCTCCTAGGTGTATTGGACCGTCTCCTTGTGCTTCTCACCAATTGAACTACTGTCAGGGTTGAAGGAAAGTCAGAATGGTTTCATCGACGCTCATGTTGCAAGGTTTCAAGACCTTCCCTGTGAAAGATGGCTCTTCACAGCCCTCTTGTGAGAGACTCTCTGCATACAAGGAGCCTTCACAGCCCTCTTGTGAGACTCTCTGCATACTTGCTCTGTCTGCCATTGTGGTTATCCCCTTGGTCATCAGTTTCAAAGCATGGGGACAGTGACCATTCACCTGTGCAGCTGACACCAACTTAACCGGCCTCCCAATTTCCTTAAGCATCAAAAGCAGGTAGCAGAGAGTGTGCCTCAAATGCTTTATAAACCGATGCATGATATGGAACTTTGAGATGATGTCCTTGTAAAGTCTCTTAAGGTTCTTAATAAGGTTTCTTTATCTCCTAGGTGGATTGGACCCTCACCTTGTGCTCCTCACCAAATTCAACTACTGTCAAGGTTGAAGGAAAGCCAGAATAGTTTTATGGAAGCTCATGTTGCAAGGTTTCAAGACCATACTCATTAAAGATGGCTCTTCACAGCCCTCTTGTGAGAGACTCTCTGCATACAAGGAGCTTTCACAGCCCTCTTGTGAGACTCTCTGCATACTTGCTCTGTCTGTCATTGTGGTTATCCCCTTGGTCATCAGTTTCAAAGCATGGGAACAGTGGCAATTCACCCGTGTAGCCGACACCAACTTAACCGGCCTCCCAATCTCCTTAAGCATCAAAAGCAGGTAGCAGAGAGAGTGCCTCAAATGCTTGATAAACCAATGCATGATATGAAACTTAGTGATTATAGACATCTTGTAAAGTCTCTTAATAAGGTTCTTAATAAGGGTTCTTTATCTCCTAGGTGGATTGGACCCTCACCTTGTGCTCCTCATCAAAGTCAACTACTGTCAAGGTTGAAGGAAACTCAGAATGGTTTCATGGAAGATCATGTTGCAAGTTGTAAAGCCCCTCCCATTGAAAAAAGACTCTTCATATAATTCTTGTGAGACTCTCTGCATAACTCACTTTGTCTGCCATTTTGGTTATCCCCTTGGTCATCAATTCCAAAGCATGGGAACAGTGGTAATTCAAGTAAATAAAGATATATGCTCTTATTAGATCAGATTTGTCATTCTTTACTGAGTCAAATTCACCCGTAGCATGTGGCAAATGACAAACAATACTGAATATTGGAAGTCCCTGATGGAAACAAAGCCACAGCTTTCAGTGTTTTTTGCCTCAGCCATTGTCCTCCACACTTTCACGTTCTTGTGTCACTTCCCATCATATTTACACTGTAAGTTCTGTGGAGCAGGGTGATCAATTCCTCACGTGACAGAATGTTTGTCTTATGTCTTAAAGTATGTATTTTTGGTACCCCTTGTAATCTTTAACCATTGTATATAGCTATACAGATTGCTATCTCAGAGCAGGTACTTCAACTATCTTGTATCAGAGGGTTTGTGTTATAAGTAGTATATAATGCTTCTTTTAAGAATAAACTATAGGCCGGATCACTCATTAGGCTTGTTAGGCAGGTGCCTACAGGTGCTCATCTGTAGGGGGTGCATGAATATTGCACAATAAAGGTTTATTCCTTTGCTACTGCAGACTGCCTTAAAACCCCCCTCCCACTTGGTACAACACAGGGAAGGGGCATATTGTCCCGCCCCTCTCCTTCAGTGCGTATCGTCCCGCCCCTCTCCTTCAGTGCGGCGCATGACCGGCGGCAACACATTGAGGAGAGGCTGATCCCATGCTGGAGAGAAGATTTCTGTGGGGTGTGTGACAGAGCAGCAGCTGGGAGGTAATACATCTAAAGGAAGGTGATCGTTTTATTAAAGTGAGTAGGGAGACAGAGCAATGAGAGTGAGGGGAAATATACAGTATGAGAGAAAAGACTGACAGAATTGGAAGGGGGCACAGAAACTGCGGGGGAGGAAGACATTCAGCACAGGGTGAGCAGGAGGAGAGAGATGAAGAACAGGATTGAGAATCATCAGAGAGGAGGAAGTGTGTGTGGTGTGAATGGTGAGCGTATGTTTGTGTTGTGTGTGGTATGTATATATATATGTGTGTGTGTGGTGAGCATGTGTGTGTATGTATGTGTGTGTGTATATATATATATACTAGCTACTTGCCCGTCAAAAATTACGGGGCAATAAAATGTGAAGCCATGGCGATGCTGTTTGCCACACAATGCAAAGCTTTTTCTACTCTGAGGACCTTTGACGCTCCTTGCGAGCCTCTCCTCTTGTGTACTTTTGCTCCTCTGAGCGCTCATCACAACGACAGATTTATATCTATATTTTATTAACTAATAATTAGTTACTTAATACATTAATATACTTTACCTATTTATAATTAATATATCCAGCAATCAATAGCCTGAAGAGCTAACAATCTGTTTTTATTTTCCAGCAGCATATAATGTCCAGTTGGACTGTTGCTGCCCTGAGGAGAAAGTGTCATCAATGTCCCAACTGTGCATTAGAAATAGGCTGCGTGCGCCGAGGGCAAACTGTTGACATTCCCATTTGGTTAGCTTCTTCTATCACTTTACATCACTCATTATAGAATGTCTCTTCTTGCTATCCTCTGGAATCCTCATTTCAGTTGGACAAATCTTTTCCTATCTCCACTACGTTTGGCTTTCCTATTTTCTTGGCCCACTAAAGCCTATTCTTTGGATCCACTGCATATTCATTGGGGATATTTTTTTTGTATCTGCTTGGTCTGATGAAGAATTCCTCTTTTCCTCGTAAAGTTCCTCTGAACTTTGCAATAAGAAGCTCATTGTCTGAGCTGAGCTCTAGCAATTTGTTATTGCTGACTGTATAGAGCTCCTCCATCTTTGGCTACAAACTGGTGATGTCCATGCGTAAAGTTGTCTCTGGGGCTGTTGGGAGAGGGTGTTTACTATGACCAGAGAATTATCTTGACAGAATTCCACTAATCTCTGACCTGCTTACTTTTATACTCCAAGGCCAAACTTTTCAGTTATTCCAGGTATCTTCTGGTTCCCGACCTTAGTATTACAATCTCCTATGATGAAAGTAACATATTTTCTTGATGTTATATCTAGGAGATGTTGATTAGCCTCATAGAATTGGAGAACTTTAACCACCTCCTCATCCATGGTTGGGGCATAGACTTGGATCACTGTGATGTTAATTGCTTGATTTAGTTTGAACTGAAATCATTCTGTTATTTATGTGGTTGTTAACAAGCACTTCCTTGATCACCCCTTTATTATGAGGGCTATTCCATTTCTTATGCGGGATTCTTGACCACAGTAGAAGATCTGGTGATCTTTGAGTTCACTATTTCCCAGGATATCAATGTTTAATCTTGTCATCTCATGTCGGACCACACTAGTTTGCCTTGGTTCATTGTACTAACCAGGTTTCTATGCTGAATTGTTCTTTGCAGCAGTCGATTTTCCTTTCCCCTCTAGTCACATCCAAAGCAGGTCGTACTATTGACTTTAGCACATCCACATCATTATACCTGGTGCTACTCATACTCGCCCTCTGCTATTTTCTAGTAATGTGGTAGGCACTTTATGACCTGAGGGGTTCATCTCCCAATGCTATATTGTTATGTCTTTGGTTGTGCTTATCCGTGATGTTTTCTTGTTAAACATACTGGAGTGGGTCACCAGTTCCTTCTCCAGTGGATCTCAACTTGTCTGACCTCTGTTATGACCTGCCCATCTTGGGTGACCCTATATGATATAGCTTTCAGCTTCACTGAGGTACACAAACCCTTCACCACGACAAGGTAGAGATCGATAAAGGGATTTGGGATATACTCATTTCTATTATAAAAAAAAGAGCTTTTTATATTGAGATTTAAAAGCAGCTAGACTGTGATAATACATTTACCTAAAACAATTAGATCATGTAGGGTCCTTATCAGGATAGGCTCAGATGGCACTGGGTGACTATATAATGTAGGGTGACCCCATTGCAAAATATTAGTACATGCTCAATAAGTGCTGTGTATCAGCCTAGGGCATGGTGACTACCTGACTGCACATTATCAGAGCACACTCAAGATTTATACAGTGCCTTGCAAAAGTATTCACCCCCTTGGCATTTTTTGTGTTTTGTTGCCTCACAACCTGGAATTAACATGGATTGTTTGAGGATTCACATAATTTTATATTTACAAAACATGCCCACAGCTTTGAAGATTTTTTTTATTGTGAAGCAAACAACAAATAGGACAAAATAACAGAAAAAGTCAATCTTGTAGGGTGCTTTGGAAAAAAGCACTTCCTGCAAGCATTCTAAGCTCAAAACAGGGACCTCCATTTTTCTGCAGTTTGTTAACATTGTATTCTTCCTTGTACAGCGCTACGGAATATGTTGGCGCGATACAAATAAAGATTAATAATAATAATAATAATGTGCATAACTATTCACCCCCTAAAGTCAATACTTTGTAGAGCCACCTTTTGCAGCAATGACAGCTCCAAGTTGCTTTGGATAAGTCTCTATGAGCTTGCCACATCTTACCACTGTGATTTTTGCCCATTCCTCCTTACAAAACTGCTCCAGCTCCTTCAAGTTGGATGGTTTGCGCTTGTGAACAGCAATCTTTAAGTCTGACCCCAGATTTTCTATTGGATTGAGGTCTGGGCTGTGACTCGGCCATTCCAACACATTTACATGTTCCCCCTTAAACCACTCAAGTGTTGCTTTAGCAGTGTGTTTGGGGTCATTGTCCTTCTGAAAGGTGACCCTCCGTCCTAGCCTCAAATCACGCACAGTGGTACAGGTTTTGCTCAAGAATATCCCTGTATTTAGCACCATTCATCTTTCCCTCAACTCTGACCAGTTTCCCAGTCCCGACTGCTGAAAAACTGCTGCCACCACCATGTTTCACTCTGGGGATGGTGTTCTTTGGGTGATGTGATGGGTTGGGTTTGCGCCAGACATAGCTTTTTCTTTGATGGCCAAAAAGTTGAATTTTAATCTCATCAGACCAGAGCACCTTCCTCCATACATTTTGGAGTCTCCCACATGCCTTTTCACAAACTCAAAACGTGACATTTTGTTTTTTGCTGAAAGTAATGGCTTTCTTCTGGCTACTCTGCCATAAAGCCCAACTCTATGGATCGTACGGCTTATTGCCTTCCTATGTACAGATGCTCCTCCAGGGTTACCTTAGGTCTCTGTGCTGCCTCTCTGATTAATGCCCTCATTGCCTGGTCCGTGTGTTTTGGTGGGGCGACCTTCTCCTGGCAGGTTTGCTGTTGTGCCATGTTCTTTCCATTTGGTTATGATAGATTTGATGGTGCTCCTGGGGATCATCAAAGATTTGGATATTTTGTATAACCTAACCCTGACTTGTACTTCTCAACAACATGGCAGTCTTTGGTTAGATGTGCCTCTTGCTTAGGTGTTGCAGCCTCTGGGGTCTTTCAAAAAAGCTGTGTATTGACACTTATATTGCACACATGTGGACATCATCACACTAATTATGTGACTTCTGAAGGTAATTTCACTTTACCAGCTTAGACTATTGTGTTCTGATCCATCACATAAAATTCAGATTAACAAAACATTGAACTTAAGGCTGTAATGTAACAAAATAGGTAAAAAGTCAAGGGGGTGAATACTTTTGCAAGGCACTGTATATAATGTGTAGGGTGGTCTTGCAGTATGTATTATCTTCAATCACTCAGTTTCACTCACCCTTTACTTGGCTACTCAGCTGGGTTTCCATTCATCTCGAGTGACCATAGTTTTGCAGCACAATACATGCTCACTCACACTACTGGCGTAAAATAAGGAACATACTAAAGGTTTAAAACCAAGTAAGATAGATAGATAGATAGATAGACAGACGGATAGATAGATAGACAGACAAACAGACGGATAGACAGACAGATAGACAGATAGATAGATAGATAGATAGATAGATAGATAGATAGATAGATAGATAGATAGATAGATAGATAGATAGACAGACAGACAGATAGACAGAATGATAGATAGATAGATAGATAGATAGATAGATAGATAGATAGATAGATAGATAGATAGATAGACAGACAGACAGACAGATAGACAGACAGACAGACAGACAGATAGACAGACCGATAGATAGATAGTCTGTACGTTCTCGCTATACGTGGATACTGTGCCTGAACAAAAACTGTACATTGAACTCAGTTCACCTGAGATACTCCAAACACAGGCAAAAAAAATCGTCAATATAATTTGTGTAGTCTAGGCATAGTCTAATACTTGACATTTAAAATTTACAGTAGTGCAAAGGTAAGCTTTTCATTTTTTGGGCAAAATGATGTCATTAAAATCTTCTGCATATTGATGAACAAGTCAGATGCAATCGAGTTTAATAAATTGCAGGTTCTTCTGCAGCATTTTAGTGTGATTAAAAAAACAAGGCATTCTAATGGTGCCAAAAAGCCTTCAATTCTCTAAAATTATAAGGGAAGGAAGGTTAATGAAATTGCACATTTCCTAGATCAATATTTGAGATGTGGACACAAAAAATCTCAAAGTAAAATAAATATTCTGCTGCCAGTGTTCAACATTCGATTGCTGCCAGATGTCGGAGGGGAGGCCGGCACCTTGCAGTAAATGACCTGCTGAGTAGAATGGAACCTTTCTTTCCCAGCCTTTGATAAGCAGGACAGTGTAGTTACCACAGCAACGAGGAAGATAAGTCAAAATGTTCTCACGTTGCTGCAAGCTGCTAACAAATGGTACTTTTTAATTGGAAGTGAGCATGGCATTTCCTTGCTTGGAAGTGTTTGCTGGCGTAATCATGTCTTCTAAGTAACACATTACCTGGTTAAAGGAGAATTTACATAAATATTAAATCGGTCACACTTAAAAAACTGATTAAATGTGTTTAAAAGTTCATTTTTTTCTTTATTGATCACATATCCTCAAATGTCCTCTTTTTAATTATTATTATTATTATTATTATTATTATTATTATTATTATTAAAGGGCTACCTAATTCAGCACAATTTGGATCACATCAAAGTAAAGATCTCCTGAATTTTTGAAATAGGTGTATTTTCACTGAGAAATCAAATCAAATATGTGTTTACATGTATAAAAGACTGGGATCTTTCTCACGAGCAGGTCTCATGCAATGAAAGGGGGACTATACACATTTCTTTCAGTTTGAGAATCACTTTACCAAAGGCTGTACCCCCATGAAATTGATAGATCTATTCCTCTATCTATAAGATGGTATGTAGGTGACTGTTGTATTTTGGCAAGTTCTGGGTCATTCTGAGTGCCCAAATTTTCTTTAACTTTTTCAAAAATTAAAAAAGCTCTTACAATGAACCTTTAAAGGACAACTGAAGCCACATCATTATCACAGATATTATGGACAACTAATATAGAAGGATAATATCTAGACCTACTACTCCATGCTTTCTAAGCTCCCACCATTCATGTCTGACTATTTTGCACCCATTCAGTGCTTATAAAATATATGTATTTGTTCAAACATTTTATTATTTTTTAACATAACAAACAAATAGAATTACGGGCTTCATAATCCAATACCAAACTAAGTAAAAGGCAAAAACCCCATGAAAGATATATGGAATGAACTTCCGAGCCACATGTAAGATGGACAGAGACGCAAATATCTGCTGGATGGGACACATGACAACAAAATTCATGACCAAAATTATTAATCCCTTAAATCCCCTATATCTCTTTGTTTACCTTTTCAGTTAAAAATTAACCTATTCTTATTATTATTATCATTTAGTTGTAACGCGCCAACATATTCCGTAGCGCAATACATAAGTTGTGATCAAGGCAAAACAATATTAACACATTACAAAGATGGAGGTCTTTGAGCTTAGAATCCAGTGACCATAGAGCTTTCCATAAAGCACAGTGCAAGATTGAAAACTCGCGCACTTACAATCTAACGTTTAGGGTGTGGTACAGGAGAGTGAGAAATGCATGTTAAGGAGAGAGGTTATAGGCTTCTTTAAACAGGTGTGTTTTTAGTGAGGTTTTGTGGGATTTGAAGCAAGAGGATAGTCTAGTGGAGCAAGGCAGGGAGTACCAGAGAATAGGGGCAGTGTGAAAAAAAACTGAAGGCAGGAGTGAGAGGAGGTGATGAGAGAGGAGGAAAGAAGAAGGTCATTAGCAGAGTGAAGAGGGCGGGTGGTGGAATATTTGGAGATGAGAGCAGAGATGTAAGGGGATGCAGTGTTGTTTTGGGCTTTGTAAGTTAGGGTCATGATTTTAAATTTTATTCTAGCAAAGGCATTCAATCTAGATTAAAGGGGGATAGATGGGTGGTGGGTAGGCCAGCCAGAAGGGAGTTGCAGTAGTCAAGACAGGATATGATGAGGGAATATATTAGAATCTTAGTTGTATCTTGTGTAAGGTAATGACACATTTTGGAAATGTTTTTTAAATTGAAAAGACAAAATTTTGTCAGTCACTGTATGTGAGGAATGAAAGAGAGGACAGGGTCCAGTAGAACGCCAAGACAATGGGCTTGGGAGGTATCAGTGAAGAAGGCGTTGTTGACAGTGAAAGAGATGTGAGGAATTGACGCTGTAGTAGATGGTGGGAGGATTAAGAGTTTGGTCTTAGACAAGTTGAGTTTGAGATGGTGGGTGGACATCCAGGAGGATATGCTTGAGAGGCAGTTGGAAACACGTGCTAGAAGAGAGGGGGATAAATCAGGTGCTGAGAGGTAGATTTGTGTGTCATCTGCATAGAGATGATATTGAAGACCAAAGATTTTATTAGGGTGCCAAGTGAGGATGTGTAGATGGAGAATAGGAGGAGGCCTAGGCCTGAACCTTGGGGTACACCAACAGACAGAGGGGGAGGAGAAGAAGAGGTGCCAGAGATGGAGACACTAAATGTTCAATCCTGTAGGTATGATGTGGACCATGAGAGAGCAGTATCTCTGATTCCAAGGGAGAGGAGAATTTGGATTAGTAGAGGGTGTTCAACTGTATCAAAGGCAGCAGAGAGATCTATGAGAAGTAGAATAGAAAAGTGACCCTTTGACTTGGCAGTGAGCAAGTCATAGTGACTTTAGTGAGAGCTGTCTTAGTGAAGTGTTGGGGTCGGAAGCCGTATTGGAAGGTGTCAAGAAGGGAGTTGGAGGAGATACATTGGGTAAGGCGATTGTAGACGAGCCGCTCAAGCAGTTTGGAAGCCAGGGGAAGTAGAGAGATAGGATGGTAGTTAGTAAAGGAATCAGTGTCAGATGAGGGTTTTTTAAGAATTGGTGTATTTGGCATGTTTTAGAGATGATGGAAGTGTGCCAGTGTTTAAGAAATTCATCCTAAGGCTGAAAACCTCATTGTTATAGGTTAGGGAGAGTCCCAGAGTCCACACTAGAACATACATGAACCATTATATATATAAAAAAAAAAAAACAGAAATCAAGGTGGGGTGTACACATCAATAACTGTTTATTGAAGGATTAGAATTCAGCATAAGGACTGGTCAGGAACAAGGCAGTGAATTTGCAGGTATTGATGTATTCTACCTTAAAGATGGATCTAAGACTTGATGTTTACTTGATTTTTTTTCAAAAAGATGCAATTTAAATCCTCTGCACACTGATGAATATGTCAGAGGCAATCAGTGTTGTTAATAAATTGTATGGTTTTATGCAGCAGTTTAGTGTGATTAACAGATATTTCTCCAGGCACCCAGGGGTGGGAGCAATTTAGAAAATACAGTCACTTACAGTTACCTGGAAATGTAAAATATATGAACTGCAGAATTGCAGAAAAACAAAGAATCTCACCAAATTCATATGGAGCAGGTAAATATGAGTTTTTTTTTATTAAACATATATTGTATGTATAATATATATATATATATACACAAGTAACTTGCCCATCATAAATGACAGTGTCAAATATTATGTTCAATTGTCTGTGCTGTCTGTGTGCCCTCTCCTCTCTCTGTGCACCCTCTCCCTCTCTCTGTGTGCCCTCTCCCTTTTACCTGTGCACCCTCTCCCTCTCTCAGTGTGCCCTATCCATTCATCCTTTCTCTCTCTGTGAGCCCTCAGTCTCTCTGTGCTCTGTCTCTCTCTCTCTCTCTGGGCGCTGTCTCATTCTCCTAGTGCACCCTCTGTGTGTTTGTGTGCTCTCTCTCTGTGCAATGTCTCTCTCTCTCCATGTCCTCTCGCTGCACTCTGTGTGCTCTCTGTCTCTCTTCCTCTCCCTCCGAATCTCTCTCCCTCTCCTCTCTCTCTCTTCCTCCCTTTCTCTCTCTTCCTCCCTTTCTCTCTCTCCCTCTCTCACTCTCCATCCCTTTCTCTCTATCCCTCTCTCACTCTCCATCCCTTTCTCTCTCTCCCTCTTTCTCTCTACATCCCTCTCTTTCTCTGCCTCCTTCCCTCCCTCTGTCTTCCTCCCTCTCCACATCCTTCTCTCTCATCCCTCCCTTTCTCTCTCCCTCCCCCTCACTCCCTCTCTCTGTCCCTCTCTCTCTCTCCCTCTGCCCCCCCCAACACACACACATATGGCGGCACCAATCATGCGCGAAAGCGAGGCTTGGTCTCGTATGCGCAGTTTCGTAATTCCTCCCAGTGCGCCGGCAATCATAATGCGCAGTACACATATCACAGGCATCACTCACATCTGACAACTATTATAGTGGATTTTTTCATAAGTTTTTTTTTCTTATTGTTAGGGCCCCTGATGTGCGCGCAGCCTCCAAACAGCCTAGCTATTCTCAGGGGTCTAAATACGCTCAGTCGTTTCCATTTCATATAACTTGAAACCAGCAACAATACAGTCAGAGCTCAAGGATATACTTAGCATTTAAATTATACAATGTTTGTATACATATTTCTATATTGTACATACAATATAATTATATATATATATATATATATATATATATATATATATATATAGTGATTGAAACAAGGTAATGTCATTATAACATTACATAAACAGGCTTTTAACCATTTCATCAATTCCAGCTTTCCTGATAACCTTGTATATGGACAAGCTACGGTATTGCTATAAGATATTTAAAAATCTTTTTGTAGTGTTTGGTATTATATTTTGCAGAATTCACCCAGCTAGTGATTGATTGCTCTCATCCCAATTCGCAATTCTTCCATTATTTGGTAATTTCAGATTCTAAATAGATGTCATTTATGTTGGATATTTGTTCCTTCTTTATAGCTACAGATAATGTTTCCTGCACAATGAGCCTCAGCCTTGTAGAATTTAGTATATAATTTGTGATGAGTCAGTCACCAGGATATAAAAGGACTTGTTCAAGGTCACTAGGAGCTAGCAATGGGATTTGAGTTTTTGGGAGTTGATCCATTTTGGATCCTCATTACAGTACTAACATTAAGTGCAGCAATTTCTTGTTTTTCACTTGATTTAGATCAGTGGTGGAGCTAGTTAATGAGCCCTTGGTGCAACATAAATTTGGCCCTCGCTCACAACTTTTCCATTACCTATAATAGTTAACAGGTTTGAGTAACATTTGCATGATGCGTTCTTCTCAGGCGTCACTCACATGCTGAATCACTCAACTGGGGAGGGGAGAGACAGAGAGCAAACAGAGAAAGGACACAGAGAGAGACAGAGGGCACAGTGAGAGTGCACACACACAAAGAGAGGGAGAACATAGAGAGAGGGCGCAATGAGAGAGAGAGGGCGCACAGACAGAGACAGCGCACAGAGAGGGCTCACAAAGAGAGAGAGCGAGAGGGTGCATGGAGACAGCACAGAGAGGGAGAGGGTGCACACAGAGAGACCGCACTGACAATTACACATAACATATGACACCATCATTTATCATGGGCAAGTTACTAGTATATACATAGGTGAGGCTGAGCATAGCTATATGTCCAGTCTAGAACAGAAAGTGTTAATTACACCTTAAGGATTTAAGAGGCCTACAGCCAGTACGAGGGTGTGTTCTTTTTGGTATATTCTGATAGGAGCCTGACTATCTAGGATTCCTTTGGAAGTCCTGCGCGGCTTTGAAACGTGATTAAACCCTGGGCCCATTAGGATCCACCTAGCCAACTCTCCTCCAACTCAATACAGTAAAGATATTTAATCCAAAGGGATATCAGTTAGGGATTAGGTAAACCCAACCACATAGTCCCCTGAAATCACCGGGCCCCACCACTCTGTACTCCAACTCTGTTAACCAAACTCACTAAGCTCCATTAGGCCCTGGTGAACTTAACATTGTCCATCCTAGGTTAATAGTACACCGCGTGGGTTAAAAACTCAGACCCCTTACCCAGAGCCTATGACTCCAGCAGTGGCATTACCTATCCCCTGCTGTGCCCAGATCCTGTCGGAGGTACCTATTAACCAAGACCCTAGACTTCTTGGGACCTAGGGGGAAAAAGGATGCCACCAAGGAGACAGCCCTGGCCCACGTGGGGTAGTTCAAAGGTGGTATAAGGTGTGAAAGGTATGTTTATCCAAGGAAGGGGCTACTGGTGATTGGTAAATTAACTGTATAAACATGGGGCCTGAAAAATAACATTTATGCTCTTTTTGGGACACATATGCATGGTTTGCATCATTTAACCGGAAGGCGTTTATTATCTTTAAAATCTGAAATTATTTGATGGACGAATTTGCAACTTTTCCTAGCTTCCTGTTAGCTATCCTGTATGAGGGGACAAACCTATCAATCTGCTGGTAGGATTGGTCTTATTGGCCTTTTCAAGGTCAACAAAAAGCGGGTTGTGACAAAGGGGTCCTATCCTGTAGTGGGCACCTGCACATACCACAAGTGCAGTATTTCATCCCTGACGTAGGCCTCTATTACATGGCATCTATAGTTCCCATCACTCCCCCCCAATGCTAAAGTAAAATAAAAGGCCTATTCTAACATTGCCAAATATAAAAAAAAGCTATAGGAATTTTCTGATTGGTGAATACTATGTCCTTTATTTCTTCCTCTGAATAGCTTACCCATTAGCCAATCAAAGATAGGCAACATTATGAGTATTCTCAATTCTGATTGAATGTGAATCAACCAATCAGTATAGGGGGTACTAAATTGCTGAAAATTGATACACAAAATTCAGTGCAAAACCTGGGGATGAATCCTAAGTGTTTTAACACCTTCCAGTCATGCAAAATTTAGGTGCATTTTCATTACAAAATAAGTCTGAACCTGCATATTTTACCGCAAGACCAATATATGATATATATGTAAATTATTACATTACCTGGCAGTCAAAGCTATGACATAGCAATGGAAAAATGATAGATAACAGTATACAAATGAATATTGAGTTCCTTGAGAACAACAGCCTAAAATAACTATTTAATATTCTATGTTGTATACATTGAGGGGTTTAGGGACAGATTTTTTTAACTGTTAGAGACAATGGCCATACTTCAGATATTGAATTTTTACTTCACATGGTTAGTGTACATATGGATTGGTCTTGATCTAAATTGAAGTGTTCTGCACCACTGAACTCAATTTAATTTCCACTTTCCCAAGAGAGTTCCATGTCCCATCTCCACTACTACACGTCGGACACAATTACTGCTTCTGGAAGGAATTTCTGGTCCTGTAACCATGTCTGATGTGGCCACTTGGCTGGGTTGTAAGTAATGATGAGAGTAATCTAGAAGATAAGATTGAAAAAAGTCCTAAGCCCACCAAGTTCACCTTAACTAAGACTTAAAGGGACAATATAGCCTCATATTTACAAAATGCTGTTTGGAACTAGATAATAGTAACATATTTTAGAATATAAAACTTTATACAGCCAGTTAACGTGTTAGTCAAAATCTAGAATACACACTAAATAAAATTTTGATTGCTGCAACAGAATAGGAAATGGACTTGGTAGTTATTAAATTGAATAGTTGAAACAAATGCTGGACAAGCCAGTAGTATACTTATATATTCAAAGAGGTTGGCAGCATAAAAAAAAATACTAATGTTTCTCTATAGATCTCTAATCAGACCTCACCTAGAATACTGTCCAGTACTCCTCTTCGATTCCACGACCCATGAGGACTTGAGTTGGACAGTGCTCCATGGTGCACAATAGAGTACCTGGCTAATTTCATGGTCTCTCCAGCCACTTGTCCGTTCTGTGGCAAGGTAGAGTCCATGTTCCATGATTATTTTAGTTCTGACAAACTTCAGCCTCTCTTATAACTTTTCATGGACCTCCCCCTGCAGTTCTGGCTGCATTTCTCCCATCACATATTTTTTCTTGGGTGCCCAGTGTCCTGTGTAAACATGGCCAGTGACCTCCGCATCAACCTGCCAATCTGGCTATTTAAAAGTCCAGGAAGCAGTATCTAGCAGAGGAGGTTCCACTACCATGTGGGGCCATGTAATGGGCACTGGTGTGCTCCTGTATCTGAACAGACTACCACCTGGTTTTGTCCATTGTGAGGATGTTTGAGTTTACCTTCCAGTGGGCTGTAGATCGTGTACTCTGCTCAGTATCCACCAACCAGGATTCATTGAATCTCTCACTTCTTATTTTAGATTTATTTTACAGTGGTGGGCTGATGAGAGCCCCTTCTGATTGTCCCAGTATAATGCCAAGCAGTGTCCATGGTCTTCACATAATTGGTCTTCATACACTGTGTCCAGTTCTAACTAGGGCAAGAAGATCCTACTGAGGATCTGAGTTGGACAGTGCTCCATAGTGCACTGAGAACAAGGGAGTACCTGGCTAATTTCATGGACTCTCAAGACACTTCTACATTCTGTGCCAATGTTTATTTTAGTTGTGCCAGACTGCAGCCTCTCTTGTCGCTCTTGATGGTCCTCCTCCTAATAATTCTGGCTGCATTTCTCTCCTCACCTGTTTTTTTTTTGTGCCCAATGTTCCATGGCAACAAGGCCAGAGAGTACCTAATTAACCTGGCATTAGCTAAGCTGGCTATTTATAAGTCCAGGAAGCAGGCACTAGTGGACTCCCGTATCTGGGCTAAATACCACCTGGCTTGGTCCATTGGGAGGATGTGTGAGTATTCCTACCAGTGGGCTGTAGATGGAGTACTCTGCTCAGTATTCCCTGCCCCCACCAGGATTGCTTTACTTCCACCCTCCTAATTTGATTTGTATTTATTTAACAGTTTCTATATTTTTCTTATTTATAGGTAAGGAAAGGACCATGCTAAATATATGGGCAAAAGAATATTAATAGATCGGAAACATTTCAAATTGAGTGGTGCATGGTCTAAAAGACAAAACTTATAAGTAAAGAATTCATGATCTTAATCCGTACAATTTAGAGGTGAAAAGAAAGAGGGGTATGATAAAAACCTTCAAATATATTAAAAGATTAAATAAAATTCAGTAGAGAAAAGAGGTTTTGATTTAAATGTGGAGGGTGCATAATTGAGGAATAATGTAGAAAGTAGTACCTTACAGATATCTTTGTTTGTGATGTTTAAAGATGTTCAAATACATAATTAACTTGTTGTTCATTAAATACATTGCTGAATTTCACAAATTAAGTGGATGCTTTATATTGTTCTACATAATATAATACCTGCCATGAAAGTATAATGAAATGTGCTTTTTCCAAGACTATAATTAAGATTCTCAATTCATTCTATCCTAGCAGTAGACATAATAGAATTAGTTACAGTATGTTTAAGAAGTCTCTTAATATGTATAGGAACAATTACATGTATTATGGTTCATTATGTGAAAATATTCCCAGTACTATCTACTGAAGGATACTTTCTAGCATACACACTGATAATTATGGAATATGTACGGTATATTGCATAATAAACAAGAGATGCAATGGGTTTACCCCCCAACGCTTGATGATTAAGCAAATGCATGTAAACAAAGTTAATATATTTTTCTTTTTTAATCACTTGCTTGTTAGATTATTGCAATATAGAGCCATTCAGGCCTGAAGTAAAGAGTTAAATGATTGCAGTGTTTTTTTTTTTCTTTCTTTCCCTGAACATGATGTATGATTTTTACATGTCTATGTCAGAAAAGGTTAGATGTTGATAACACATGAATCCTGTCCTTATTGGTCAACTATTAAGGCTCAATAAAAAAAACATACTAATTGTTGGATGGTATTTTGTAAACTCCTTTTTGGATTGCTATCTTCCTGTGGTCAATGAAGCTGTGAGCTATACCATATAGGGTCAAGCCAGTTCATAGCAGAGAGGTCAGTCAAATAATGGTCCACTGGAAAATGAACGGGTCACCCACTCCAGTATCTTTAATAAGAACAACCAGAGACATAAAAATATGGCTCCGGAAAATTAGCCCATCAGGTCAGAAGGTGCCTACCACATTACTGAGGAAGAGCAGAGAGCAAGTACAAGTAGCACCGGATCTAATGAAGTGGTTGGGTCAAAGTCAAGATGACACCCAGCTGCAGATGTGTCTGGAGTGGAAAGGAAAGTTCAATGCTGCAAAGATCAATTCAGCATAGGAACCTGAAATGTTAGAACTATGAGCCAATGTGGTCAACAATTAAATGGCAAGGTTAAACATTGATATCCTACTCAAATGGAGTGATGTAAAGAGACAGAAGTAGATAACATCATGGCAAAACCAAGAGATCTCTTCATGAAATTTGGTGATCTCAAATGAATCTTTCATGCCAAAGTGGGCATGATAAAAGACAAAGCAGATCAGATACAGAAGATATGGCAGAATACTGAAGATCTATGCAGGAAGGACATCACCGGCATGTCTAGGTTAGCTGGATTATTACATTTCTACAATCCTAAAGCAAAAAAGCATCCTTGATATATGCAGCACATTTCATAAAACATTTTATTTTTAATACTATGTGAACATCACTCAATGATTATGTGGATGCTCCCATGGGTTTCCAAAAAGGCTCTTGGTCCCCCCTCCCCAGTCAGCATGGAGCATTTTGAGCAATAGGAGAGCACTGATGTCAGCCCTAAAAATGACTGCTGGGATGCAACCCACTGTGTGGTAATGACACAAGCATCCTGCTGCTTAGCTCGTCCAAACAGAGAGAGGAAGGGAAAAAAACAAGCAGCAGTAGTTGATGCGGGGAATGTACAACTTGCAGGGGTGGTAATCAAGTGTGAACGTGCTGCATATTACATTTGATTTTCAGCCCCATGATCAAATCTTAGATCTTCTTGTTGTTCAAGGAATTTTAAGCAGTTTGCTCAAACACCACAATCCAAAGGCTTCAATTCTACTGCACTCAGACTTCCTTATGGTCCAGCTCTCACATCTGTATGTTACTATTGGGGATACCCTAGTTTTAACTATGTGGGCCTTTGTTGATAGTGTAATATCTTTACTTTTTAATAGCTTATCCATAGCTTTCTTCCCTAGCAGCAAACTTCTTTTAATTTCATGTCTGCAGTCACCGTCTAAAGGGATCTTGGAGCCCAGGAAAATAAAATCTGTCACTGCCTCCACTTCTTCACCATTTATTTGCCAAGAACTGGGATTGCTGCTTGCCATGATCGTTGTCTTCTTAACGTTGAGGAGTAGGCCCCCTTTTGCACTCACTTTTTTCACACTTATCAATAGGCTTTTTAATTCTTCCTTATTTTAAGCCATCGTATTATCTGATCTTGAACCATTCGGTTGTTCCATTCTCAATTTTGACTGTGGCTTCTTGGTCCACATACATATTCCTCCTTAGATGGATGAGATGGTATAATACTCCCATCATGATATAGGGCCATATCATGAGAAGACAGGATTCCCTATAGAAGACTCTGATGCTGGGAAAATTTGAAGGCACACAAAGAAGGGGACATCCGAGGCAGAGATGGATAGATGGGGTCAATGAAGTAATGAACATGAGCTTGTGTGGCTGGCATGCTGCAGTCTATAGGGTAATGGAGAGTGGGGCATGACTGAACAACTAAATAATAACTTTTTTTTAACTGAAATAGGTGAAGATCAAATTAGTACCATTAAATAAACAGATGAATATACCTGCCTTGTAGAGTATTATATATGTTTATTGTATGCCTTCTCAACTCCCCCTCTGTGAAGGAACATTTCCGAATTTAATAGAAAACAACTTCCTGACAACACACCTATTTATTTCTCTGGCTTCTCTTCAGGTTATTTCTCAAATATTCCATATATTCTATGTGACTGACCAACACTGAAGGACATACACTCTTCGGCAATCCAAATATGTCCAAAGTTTTCAGAAAGAGAAAGTTCAGGAATATGTCTGTTCTAAAGTTAAAATGTTTTATAGCAGTTTGAAGATATTAGACGGTATAGATATATATTAATTGGACACTTTACTCAAAGTGTTACCATTGATAGTATGTATCATTATCTCTAATAAAAGGCTTTCCCACTTTGAACATTTATAACGTTGTGTATATAATCTATGTGGAAGATAGATACATGGGGTGCCTCACAGAAACCATTTAGATATGCCGGGGAAATTAGTCCTTATGACAAAGCTTGAGAAACCCGGGGGGCCAATGAAGCCCTAGAACCTCTTGGCCTGGTTGCTGTGGAAGACGCTAAATGTGTAAGTGAACGGAGCATCTGCCACCATATGTAGTGTAACATCTGTCCAGGGAAGGGAGAGAACAATGGCTGACAGAGGCCATTGTACCAGATATATCGATGATACTTCATAGAATGTCTGTATTAGCACAAATGAGCTTAAAACTTGAGAGACTGCATCTTGAGTGGGTACCAACCCAGAGAACACACTCTTCCTCAGTTTATGAGAAATGCATTGCATTGGCCCATTCATCTCTATTAATTAAACATAATGTACTTTGATAATGAGAAAACAGTATAATCTGCATCTAAAGTGAAAGCGTATAATTTGCATATTATTGTAGTCTGGGTCTGACCAGTGCCTCTACTTTACGGAAAGATTTTTTTCTAGATACATTTAATTGACTGTTCCTAAAAAAAATAAAAATTTTTTTTTTTTTTTATGTTTTTATTATAACATTTTGGACAGAGAAAACTACAAAGGTTGGTCGTTCTAGGTAAGTTTTCTCTGTCTTGTTAATAGTAGCAACAAACTAATTTTAAGTTTTGAAAGTATTTGGTTCCCCCATTCCTTTAAACAGCAACACATAAGGTGACATTATAATAATTTCCTAAATAGACTGATTATCAACATGTCTAAAGTTTGATAAATAGTCTATCAGATTAGTATTTTAAATACAGTAAGTAACAAAAATGTTTTAATTGTTTTTCACGCTTTGAAACAGAATGGACATAAAGGTGATATTTGGCACTCAAGAGTTAATCAAGAAAGCATTCATTGGATACGAAGGCCAATGAACTTTGTAATCGATTGATCAATGTAATTAATTGAAGAGCTATACACACAGCAAAATATTCTACATTAGCTAATTAATGGTTGACTCCACTTCAGTGTGTACAAAATATCTCAGACTGAAAAACATAATATGTAGAGTTTTTAGAGCTCAAAAAGTTGAAATATTTGTGTTACAGAGAATATCAAAGAAAATTGCCAAATCTACAGTATTTGGGTATATA
Source organism: Discoglossus pictus (assembly GCA_027410445.1). Taxonomy (NCBI): domain Eukaryota; kingdom Metazoa; phylum Chordata; class Amphibia; order Anura; family Alytidae; genus Discoglossus; species Discoglossus pictus. Next base: position 18,296,365 of record CM050164.1, read on the forward strand.
TGTGGGTCTAATTCTAAGTATGTGTGTTTGGATGTATGTGTGATAGTCTGCATATATGGGTATCTTGATCTGTGCGAGTATCTGGTTCTTTGTGTGTGTCTGGATCTCTATGTCTTTATATGCAAGTGTATCTAGATATATATGTCCCTTGACGTATGTGTGTCTAAATTCTCGATCTATGAGTATGCGTTGATCTATGTATGTATAAGTGTAAAATTAGCTGGATCTATATGTGTCTGGACCTACGTGTGTCTTATACAAGAGTGGTATAGATAACGAAAACACCTAATAATCCTAATAAGGAGTAGGGTTTCCCATTAACTTCAGAATATATCAATCCTGTAGAGTGATATTGAACCATTCTTCAAAAAGAAAACCCCCCAGTTCTTTGAGAAATTAAGAAGGTGGAAATTTACTTTTGAATATGAGAACATTGTGAGGGAAACGTTTTTGTACCATTGGGTGCACTTGGACTTGAAAAATGGCCTCATAATCCTTGGCCATTATACAGCAGTGCCAGGCAATCATTTGACTATTATGGATCTCCATCATGTTTAACATTTGGAAATAGATACTGTGGCATGCGGTGGCTTTCTAAACACATAAACCCATCTGGATGCAGGAAATGGAGTGAAAGATGACTCCATATTACTTTTTTTCTATTACTCCGTGGGTCACCCCAAGTAATGTGCCTTTATGTGTTAGCCTTGGATATGACTGTTTCTGACGGGCCAGCTATAAATTCCAGCTTTGTGAAGCTCAGAACGTGAATATTTTGTTTTGTTGAGTCACAGAGGTGTCGCATAATTCTGTGGTAATTGAATTGAAGCTTTACTTTTTTACTATTTAGCAATTATCCAATGACGTGTCCGTCTATCCCTGTCGGTGAGCTTCAACTTGCAATCATTATTCCTCTTTGCTGATGCAGTTTGTCCATGTTTGGCCTATGCTGTCTTTATTTTGAGACTGTTCTCCTTGACATGATAAAATAATTTTGCATATCAAAAAGTGCTAATGTCACACCTCTTTCATAGTTGACATATGCTGATAAATGACTTACAGCCCCATTAAATTCCAAGCCCGTATCGGCAACGTGAGACCGGCAATGGCTGCAGGCTCCGAGTTACAGAGCTATTAAATTAGACCATGGCACGAGTTACAGGCTTGACACACAAGCCCATAAATCCTTTCAATGCATGCAAGCTGTAAAGGGGACGGATGAGCCGTCCGTAACTATCCAATTGCGGTATAACGTAGTGCGACACAGACCTCTCAGCTAATAAAAAGCGGTCTAGCCGAATATGATTGACAGAGGGAGATTATAAATTTGCGTTCCACACGCCCATGCGTTGACTGTGTTGTATTTTCTTTCGAAGTAGCGTGCAGGTCCCGGAGTTGGTGGTCAGATTCAATTGGAGAGAGAGTAAGACAGTTTTGAGAGAGGTAGTTTGCGATTTTATTAATTTACTAGCGACTTGCCCGTCAAAAATGATGGGGCAATAACATTTGAAGCCATGGGAATGCTGTTTGACACACGATTCGGCGCTCATTGCCTATTGTCTCATCTATTTTTGCTACTCTGAGCACCTTTGTTAAGAGAGATATATATTTATCTATATTTACTTAATCAATAATCAATTAATTATTTCTTGACTAAATTAATATACTTTACCTATTTGTAATTAATATATCTAGCAATCAATAGCCTGAAGAGCTAACAATCTGTTTTTATTTTCCGGCACTATACAATGTACAGTGAGTGTTGGTGCTCTGATGATAAAGTGTAAGGAATGTCTCAACTGTAAATGGACATTGTAAATTATTTGTGTGCGCGAGGGAAATCCGTTGGTTTAGTTGTGTAAAGCGCCATTGTAGATTCGTAATATTATTAATGTGTTACGCGGCTAGCAAACATTTTCCATAATTTGTAATGGTGTATTTTGTATTTCGTTCATTCCTGTGTGAAAGTGCTACACGTTTGGCAGTGTTTGCGTGGCCCGGGGTTTTGAAGCCTTGTTTTAATTTTTTATGTCGGCCATTTTCTTGCTTAGGCGGTTTTCGTGTGGAGAAAGTCATCAAAATCGCATTTAAATCTTGTTCTACCTCACTCCCAGATGTCCTGGCTCTTCCCCCATCCTGTGGGTGATGTTTTTGTTGTATTTATTTGTATTTTGTTTGTTTTTTTGTTTTTCGCGGTTTGGCCTGTTAACCTTGTATTTTTGCTATGTCATATTTTTTTTTCAAAGTCCCGCGTCTCGTAAAGTGCCATTTTAGAGAATGCTAATGTTATTAATGTGTTACGCGACACGCCAGCATTTTCCGTCTTTTGTAATAGTGTATTTTGTAGTTCGTTCGTTCCTGTGTGAAAGTGATAAGCATTTGGCAGTGTTTTGCGCAGTCTAGGGTTGTGTAGCCTCGTTTTTGTTTTTTTCGGTGGCCATTTTTCTTCTGGCTTAGGAGATTTTTGTGTGTTGAAAGTTGTCGAAATCGGCTTAAATTCGCATTTCACCTCACTCCCAGACGTCCTTGCTGTTCCCCTGTGCTGTGGGTGATATTTTTGTTGTATTTATTTGTATTTTCTTTGTGTTTTTTGTGTTTTTTGGATGTTCGTGGTTTGGCCGTTAACCTCGTAATTTTGCTATCTTGTATTTTTTGTTTTCAAAGTCCTGCGTCTCGTATTGTTTTTTTTTTTTCTATCTCCCACATTTGTCAAGTGCTTGAAGGCTAATGCGGCGCTCATTGCCTTTGTGCTGCGAGTTTAATTGCCTTAACAGCTCATCGCCTAACTGCTATGCTTTAACGGCTCGCCTCGCAGCGATAAGCTCCTTTTGCGCTCATGGCATAAGTGCCACGCGTTAACAGCTCGCGGCGCTTTGCTCATCGCCTAACTCGTACGCACCACGCAAAGCGGGACGACGTCTCGCAGTTGGACAACTATTATATGTGATATTCTATTTCATATGATTTTACACTTAATACTTGCTTACACGTATTTATTGATTACACATATTTCCAATACACATAATTTAAAGAACACACATAGAGACATATATAGTTAGGTCACATATAGTGCAGTTACAGAACACAGCCAGATTCAAGAAAGCGTTAGGAGCCAAGAACGATCAAGACCATAAACTAAAGAATAGATCAAATCTAGCATATGATAGGTAATCTGAGTTGCAGTTAGGAGAATCATCCAGGTTCAAGCTTAGATGTCAGATAGTTAGGAATGAACATATAACAATGTATTATTCATCATACTAATGACATATACCTTTTTTTTTTCTATCTTTTAGCATCAAGAAGGAGGTCTGGTCCAGTGGCGAGCCAGAGGAGGGGGCGCCGCCCAGCAGGAACCGGTGCAGGGAGAGGAGTAAGGATGAGGATTTGAGGGCCCTGGCTCTGAGGAGGGGGAGGTCATTTGGGTCACCAGCCGACCCTCCGGAAACCCAGCCGGGATTTGACCCCACTATCCCCTTCCTCCAAAGACTAAGAATTTCTCCACGGCCCTCCAGCTGGACATATGGAACTCAGGACAGCAGCAAGCCACCACCTCCTTCCCCCCACAGCAGTGCACTGGCCTGGCCTCCACCAACACAGGGCACACCCACCCCACCGCAAGTTTTGCCCCTGGCCCCATCCGGACGCCAAACCCTCCCACTCCATCACTTCCTCACCCAGCAGTGCCCCTCAGACCCCCATCCCCACCACCTTTAAGCCAGGCTGCACAGGATGAGATTCTAGCCATCATGCACCAGCAACTGGACTGTCTTCAAGCCAGCATCTCCGCCAATCATGAGGAGCTCATGTGCAGGCCTGGCAAGGCGCAAGAGGGAGGAGCCCCAGCCCCGCCTGCTCTACCCCAGAGGCATCACCTGGACACCCCTCAAGTGCGGCCCCTCCTCTCCTCCCACCTTGCCTCCCCTACCGCCACTAGTAGTGCTGCTGCCCTACTGGGGGGTTGCCTAACCCCACCCTCACCCCACCACTAACAGCAGGGAGACGACAGCTAGCCGCGGAGGATGTAGGCCCTGTGGCTAGGCAGGGGAGGACATAGGGGCTGTGGACATGTTTGCGCCTTCTCAACAGCACTCCTAAGTGACAATCTATTGGTCACAATGTTAACCTAATCTAGCCTGGCTACAGAGTCTTGGATCTTGGCCTATGTGGTGGTGATATTTTGCATGCAGATGGTTACCTCCCATCACATGGTCCATGATCCTCTTTGTCGGGTTCTGTTTAACATGTCGACCAATTGATGGTCACTGAGGAATGCTGTTGAGAGGAGATGTTGCAGTCCCTATATTTTTAAGGCCTTATTTTGTAGGTGTAATGTTTTTGTTTTATTTTGGGTACAATTCAGGTCCATGAAGGCATCTTCTGCATCTACAAGTATTTTTGGAGGAAATGTATGAGGTGTAAGGTTTTCCCAGTACCTCTGAGGTAGACATTCCTTCAATGACAGACCCCCTTAACATGTAGCTCCCACAATCTTAAAGCTATCATATAGCCAGATATCTCAGACATGGTTGTTGTTAGCTGAAATGTAGACTAATACCGCTATGGCGGTGGACTTGTAAAGTCTCACAATGGCATGTTAATGACAGCCATGATTAATATATGCACTAGTGAAGCATGTGATCCTGACCTCAATATCAGTGTGAGAACAGATCCTTGGGTCTGATGTAAGTGACATTGAAACTGGCTGCTGACCTTTGTGTCCTTTCCGTATTAATGGGTATTTTCCCATATTGCTGAATATCCAGAGACCTAGCTAATAGTTAGTAATGCTTGCAGATGGGAATCAGGTGAGTTGGTATATTGTTACAGTTAAGGTATTTAGCACTGTATTGTACATGCATGTTGATTTTTTTTTTTTATCCTCCTCATTCTTTTTTTAGTTGACCACTTTTTTTAATTTTTTTGTCACCAAACTGTATGTGTGAAACTGGATTGGATTACACAATCCAGAGGTTGAATCGTCTGCTTCATTGAGCAGATAGAGACAAGTTTTAAGTGCTATGCACATTATAATTTCTTCAATTAAATGGAGTGATTTGTGATGATCTTTTTTTCATCAGATTCTGGTTGCAGTGGTGTAGTGACCACATGTGACTCTGGTAGGTGCTATGCATCATGATTATTCTAAACTGTCACATTACCCCCTGTAGGTATCCCATTTTCCCTCCAAGCCTCTTGCTCTCCCGGGATCCGGCAACACCACACCCATGGTATAAATGCACAGTCTTGATATTAATGCACAGTATTGACCCTTTCTGATTGTGGTCTGTGTATAAAATAAAGCATTGTTATACCGTTCTCACTGTGTCAGTGTGTTTTCAATGGTTGGGGTTATGGGACATCCACATATATCACATTAGTGTCACATTCCCATATATGTAAACTAACGAGCCCTAGTTAACATGCAATAGATCAATACACATAAAAAGAATAATAGTCATAATAGCATTAGATATCATATAAAACTAAATATCAAATATAATAATAATAAAGGGTTAATACACAGGCAAAGTCCAATTAGTGATACTGTGGAGTATGAACATTCTCCTGAGGGCCTAAAATGAATATGACAGGTGACAATGGAGTGGGTTGCCAGTTCCTTCTCTAGTGGACTGTGATTTGTCTGATGTCTCTGCTATGGCCCACCTAGAGTGACCCGACATGGTATAGCTCATAGCTTCATAACAACCACGTAGCAATGCTGAAGGTTACCAGGGGGACATACACCACACTAATCTACTCTAAATCATCAGGAGGGGCTGAAAAAACACATGGAGGCTGTTCAGAGGCATGTGGATCAACAGCCAACTCACCTGCATCAGGGGTAATCTCCGCTACGCCCATCCTGGTAAGTATGGTCACCATTGCTGGTGGCCATCTGCCAAGATGTATAGCCATTCCCATTTGGTGACCTCCCATTATGTTTTGCTATTCATCAATTTACATTAGTGTGATGTATGTTCCCCTGTCCCCTTGTGGATTGCTAAGTGGTGGTGGTAAAGGGGCTTGTGTACCTTAATAAAGCTGTGAGCGATACCATGTAGGGCCAGTGTAGGTGGGCAGGTGATAACAGAGAGGTCAAACAAATCACAGTCCACTAGAGAAGGAACTGACAATCCATTCCAGTATCTTTGGCATGCAAACCTTGTAGAACACCACAGGCAGAGACCTAGCTAAATGTGAGTTGGACATGACTGAAGGATTGAACAATAAATAGTAAAATGTTCCCCTTGTACTTGATATATACCATGCGGCAGTGAAATATGGTCACTATTTGTGTTTCCAAATGTAGATGAGATGAGCAAGATGTATATATGCAATTATATTTATATTTTAGGGTTCACAGTAGAGCCTCTGTGAGTAAGAAAGGTTTAATATGGCATCAGTTTCATGTTTTTGTGTTGCAATTTAATGAGGTAGTGTGTCTTTAATTGCTTTTTGCATGTTGCAGCATGGCTTTTCCTATTGGCATGTGCATGACCATTCCAACATATGATAAAAAAATATATTTTTTTTTTAAAGCATTTTTTTTATTTGGGGATAATTGTCCAAGTAATTGTAATGCCTTTCCATGCTTTCCCTATATTTAATGTACACTGGTGTGTTTATATTGTCCTTTACAGTGTTTAAAATATGTCTGTAAACCCTTTGCGGGACCGATTTGGAGGCCGTAATGTTTTTGCCTGCATTTGTGGCTTACAGGCTTGAATGGCAGGGCGTCTTTGAAAATTTGTTGCAATTTAAAAGTGACATTGGAACGTTGGAGTTACGGACAATTTAATAGCAACAAGTCTTGCGGCCTACATTAAGGCTACAGTTTTACACGTTCAGGGAATTTAATAGGGCTGTAAATATACCTTGCTTTTGCAGTTACATTTGTAATTGTGATTTAGTTACTTCAAAGTTATACTCGTTGATCATGTAGTTTTTCCATTATTTTGCTCACTCTCTATGAGGGAGGGATGACTAGATTTGTGTGTGTCTGGGTCCATATGTGCTTCTGGATCAATCAGCCCTATTAAATTCCCTCAACGTGTAAAAACAAAGCCCGTAACTTGGCCTGCAAGACTTGGGGCTATTAAATTGGCCCCGGAAAGCAACCTGTCAACGACTTGCAGGGTAAGGGCGAAAAAAAGACTATGGGACATGGAAATTTCTGCAAATCCTTTCATCTGTCAAGCCCGCTATTGTTACGTTCCAATCACGCTATTAAATTGCAACAAATTCACTGGCGTTCAAGCCTGTAACCCGCAAATGGAGCCAAAAAGCTAAAGGGTCCTAGACATGCAAGGGGGGTAAAGTCTCCTATCCGTAGCACTGTAGATGCAAATTAACACACTACTATAGCCATGTAAGTTACCAGGAAATTGTGGGAGGAGCCCTCTCCCTTCCCACCACCTCCCTTCCCCTTTAAATAGCCCCTGTTCCACTCACCTCCTACGCAGCTTTTATGACACCCTGCCTCTCCTCTTTCCTTTATCTCGCTTTGCCCTTGGCCTTCTTAGCAGGCCTATCAGGGCTTAGCTTCTGGCCACACCCGAGCTACCCAGAGGAGAGGAATAAAACCACAAATATATATATATATATATATATATATATATATATTCAGAATAGTACAATAGTGAACTAATACCAGTGCATCCACGCTTCATTTGGTCAAAGTCTACAAAGTTGTTTTTTACAGAAACTAACTGTTTCCAAAATTCACTTAAAAACGTTTTTTTTTTCTTTAAAAATTATTTTTACAATCTTGGCACTAAGCCAAAATTAGAATAAATGCTGATCGAACAATCTTTTCTCCTATACATGATCATTCATGACTCTCCTTTATGGTTTAAAAATATCTAGAGAAGATGAATATCCATAAATATAAATTATATTCTTTATTTAACCCTTTAGGTGACATGCTATGTAATTTATAAATCAAAAAGCTTATTTTTGTTTTAAATATTTAATCCTATGAGGAACTCTCTCCAAAACCTGAAATTTCAGTTAACTGGCACTATGTTCCTTTTCATTGTAATGTGTTGATACTGGTAAATGAAGATTTGTGCTGAGTAATGCTATCTTTCACTTTTTGTGTAGTCTCTCCTAAATAGATAAATCCACAAGGGCACTTGGGAATTAAGGGTAATTTCACTTTCTGCCAAGTGATATGACCCTTAATTTTACGTTTCTTACCAGAATATTGAGTAGTAACAGTAAATAATATGTTGCAATGACTCCATACATGGAAAGTAGCTTTTGTAACAGGAATAGTCCAATGTTCTGTGACCCAATGTCTTTTTTAACAAATTCATCAATGTTGTTGTAGCTTTTGCTTAAAATATGCCAATGCTTTTGGATAATACCAGCTACAGTTTTTCTCTAAGACAAAAGGAATTCTACAAACCTTTCTATGTTTTTTATCTTAAATCCTTCCGTTTTTGCAAGTTCTCGCTCAGTTAACCTACAAGGATAGCCACTTTCCAGAAAGGTATTTTTAATTTCTATCAAACATATATCAGATCTAGCAGGATCATTTGCCAATATTTTTACCCAAGGAAATTGAGAATGTGGTATTGATCTCCCCAGGATAACAGTTGGTATATAATAGGAGACTATTTCTATCTATATCCTTAATGTACGGTAAATATCAGTGCTAAGTTGCCCATTCTATAAATAAATGACTGTATCTAAAAAAATAATAGAAAAGCACAAGTCGTAGTAAGCTTAAGATGGCCTGTGTCATTGACCAAAACATAACCACATAATAAATATAGCACCACCACGTGGTGGCATGATGTTTAAACAACTATTTCAATAGACAAAGGGCCTCATTCAATTGAGAAATTGTAGCTTACGGTAGGCTGTAATGTAGCCCATAAACTAATTTGCTATTCAATCAGTGTCTTTTTGCGAACCCCAAAAGATTTACGGGTTACAGGCCTTTGATCTTTCACGTCCGAAAGAGTTACGATCACTAAAATCGCTAATTGTTATTCAATTGCTATATTTCCGCAAAGCCCGCAAATGTTTTCACTGCCGTAAACGGCAAATGTAGAAGAAAATCCTACGGGTACCAGATGGAACCCGCCAAGGGGTTAAAGAAATGTCCGTAGCACTGTAAATGCAAATAAAAAAATCACTGCTGCACTGTAAATGATGGGGAAAGCTATGAAAGACATTAGAATTAATTGCACAACAGACTGCAGCTCGCAAATCGGCAATCAAAAATAATGTATTTTTATGTTTCATTTCAGAGTTATATCGATCTCAGGAATCAATGAGTTAATACATATCAGGCCACCCATATTGACTAGAACAGTACTGGCATGTATTTTTATTATTTTGTATTTTGCGGGTTTGTGAGTCCAATCTCATATCGGACCTCTAAACGCTAAATAATTGACATGTAACCTCCATCTTATATGCCATAATGATGTCTCATTTTCTATTGGCTGTTTCTAAATGGGTAGTTACGGCCTTGCTTAATTGATCATATTCATGCACTGAAATGCTACATATGATTGCATGATTCGCGGTTTTGGCCCATAACTTGCAGGCTTGTTCAATTGAATCGCTCCATAACTGTAGCCGAGTTCATGCCCGCAGCAATTGAATGGGGCCCATTGTTTTGCTCAAATAAACCTAAATATGGGCAAGCATGGGACGGTGCCACATTAGATCCCATGGCTGTCCCTCTACTTTGCATATAGAAGTCATCACCAAACAAGAAATAACTGAAATGCAAAATGATTTTCTATCAGTTCATCACTATAAGACTCATCTTTCTTATTAAAGTAATCAACAGCCTCAATACCCCCCTCATGTGTAATAGACCGATATAGACTATTCATTTCTAAAGCAACTAACAACACAGTGCTCTTACATTTTTCCATTTCACATATTTTATATAAGTCTGTGGTATCAAGTAGAAACTCTGCCAATTATTTTACAAATGGATTCAGCACCTTATCCAAACAATTAGCGAATGGACAAAAACTGATTCCATAACAACTACAATCGGACCTCCTGGCGGATTATATTGATCTTTTTGAATTTTGGGCAACGTTAATAATACTGGGGATATAGGTTTTATTTTTAATAAATATATTATATATATATATAATATCCTCCTCCAAGGTATCTTTAAATAACCTTTGTGAATATGATTCCTTAGTAATTTCTCATACACATCATTGTCCTATAATTGGCTCTGTATTTCTTGCATATCATACTTCCCGTCCATAAGAACTATAGTCCCAACCTTATCTGCTGGTTTTGCTATTACTTGGCGCTCATTGTACTGCGAGCCTCATGAAGCGAGGACTTAGGCTGCAATGAGCGCCTTCGGCGGTCATTACAGGGGTGGACACGCAGGACTTAGCTAGCGCTCATCCCAAGACACGCAGGACTTAGCTGCTATGAGGCCTCATCGCGAGGCTCCTGGACCTTGCAACGGACGTAAAATTACGGCCCGTATGACTTAGGTCCCGCAGCACGTAGAGGGACTGCGGGGCTCGCAAAAATACAACTTTAACGGCCAAACCACAGAACTGGAAAGACCTGCAAAAACACACAAATATGCCTCAAATTAACTTTCACACTCACACACAGCACAGGGGGAGAGACAGGGAGCATATGGGTGAGGTTGCAAGATAATTTGAGGCATATTTTGCCTTTTTTCACGATTGAAAATTGACGAATAAAGAAAAAAATGGCTGCCGAAAAAAAGGAAACAAAACTAAAACGAGGCTGAAGGATGAAAATACAAGCCTTAAGCACTAAGACTAAACGCAAACAAGTAACACTTAATACAAGGCAGTAACATTTACCAGAAGCCAGTAACACTTAACCCAAGACAGTAGGCCCCAAAATTACACAGGCATATAAAGTACACAGGGGAAGAGACTTGCAATGAGCGCCAAAGGGGATCATTGTAAAGCAGGAAAGGGCAAAAAACCGAGGGGCCTGTAAAGTAGACGGGGGAAGAGTCTCGCAATGAGCACCGAAGGGGCCATATCCTCGCATTTGGTGGCAAACAGCATTGCCAGGCTTCAAATTTTATTGCCTTCATTTTTGAACAAAATCTGAATTAGTTATAATCCCTGATTTTAGATTTTCTATGTCTCTCTGGACAAATATATGGATGGCTAATGGATAGTGATGTGTTAGATGGATACATTGACTTTTAAATATAAAATCTATGGCTTTAGCACTAAAATAACCAACACCCATGGGTGTAGGTACTGGGGAGGCGAGGAGGACAAATCCCCCCAGATTTTTTAATGTGTGTGTTTATATTTAGAGAAGCAGTTGTGTGGTATTTTTATTCTATATGCGGTATCCCCCCCTCCCCACAGATTTTCTTTGGCTCCTACAACCATGCCCAGACCCAATAGATTACTGTTTACTTGCTTTTATATATATATATATATATATATATATATATATATATATATATATAGTATGACACGAGCGAACAGCGTGCATTTCACAATATATGTTATTTATCCATTGGTACTGATAGAGTTAATTCTCTGATAGGAGTGCAGAGTATCCCACCAGTGCTGACAGGGTCAATCTGATATATGCATTGAAGGCTCCCCGGTGCTGACTGGATTAAATCAATACTGCGCTATGCACGAAGCATAATCTGTCATTATCAGCTGCAGGGACATCTATAGTATATTTGCATTTATGTGCTAATATGGTAAGTGGCTGCAAATGGACATAACATTAAAATAAATAGAATAAACTTTAGCTTTATAAATTAATTGCATCTATTCACAGCAAATAACTGTTATTTAGTTATGTAAAAGATAAAGATCATAAGGGACACCGTGGCCAGATCAGCACAATGCTTATACTAGGTGATAAGAAGTACTTAAAGGACCACTGAAGTGTCATATTTATAGTATTCTCTTTTTAAAAGCTTTACTTGATAACGTGTACATTTTATTACAAAGTTTAACACAAATAAATACAAACTCTAATGTGTAAATATTATATTAAATGTTGCTGTAATGATGACTGAAAAGTGTGTCTTTGTTCATAAGAGAATTAGAAGCCTTTATATGAACTGTGCATGTATCTAAGATCTCTATTCAGTCATGCTGAAAACTGCCACTTTAAATAGACCACTTGACAATAAATCTATATGGAAGACTAAGGCCGTGAAGTATTGTGTCTAGAATGGAGCATGGTGCCATGAACATGCTTTTTATTGGTGAAGTGGGTGGAAGACGTGGGTGAATTTGGGTGCCATTTTTTCATATCCATGTCTCTATTCCAAGGCTCCCATAAGTAAAGTTCACTTTTAAGACCCTACCAAGCTATCACATAACACACGTAAATCTGACCTCTGAGAAATGCTATCCCAGCTATTGTAATGTCCATAATATGGAAAGTCCCCAGTGCCTGTCCTATATATATTATCTAAATCATATGACTCTGTAAAGATATTCAAGCTATTCAAGTCTCTCAGAGCGCCCGAAATTTTATATAAAGCCACTGGGTACATCCAACTCCCCATAAAGGCCGAATAATATGTCCAACTATCCTTGATTGCCTAAAATTGATCTTGTAAAGTAATACCTCCTACGAGCCCAGGTTTCCCCCAGGATCTCCCCTCAATACCTAAGAAGGCCACCAGGCTCCCTTCCTTCCAACCCTTTTGCACTGGAATGTCCATTAATCCCATTGGGTCCCTATTGCATTTATATACTGAATACATCATGTGTAAGGCCGGGCTGGATGAACCCAAAGCAGGAATTAACAACCTCAGATATGATGATGATACTGATGGCTGAAAGTGAGGAGGAACTAAAGGGCCTATTGATGGAAGACAAGAGTAAAAATGGTTGGTCTGCTGCTCTACGTAACAAAGATGGAGATCATGGCAAACAGCAATCTCGGCTCCTGGCAAATAGATGGTTAAATAGTGGAGGCAGTGACAGATTTTATTTTCCTGGGCTCCAAGATCTCTTCAGATGGTGACTGTAGCCATGGAATTTAAAGACGCTTGCGTCTGGGGAGGAAAGCTATGGCAAGCTTGGACAAGCTAGTAAAAGGTAAAGATTTTACACTATCAACAATGGTCGGTATAGTTAGACCTATGTTATTCCCAGTAGTAACATATGGATGTGAGAGCTGGACCATAAAGAAGACTGAGCACTGTAGAATTGATGTCTTTGAATTGTGGTGTTGGAGAAAACTGGTTAGAGTCCTTTGGACTGCAAGAAGATCCAATCAAATAGTACTACAGGAAATAAAGACAAACTGTTCACTGGAAGGTTTGATCATGAGGCTCAAGATTTAAATATGTTAGTCATATCATGAGAAGACATCATTCCCTAGAGAAGATTCTGATGCTGGGAAAGATTGAAGGCACAAGGAGAAGGGGACCGCAGGGGCGAAGATGGCTAAATAGGGACATTGAAGCAATGAGCATGAGCTTCAGGGAGCTCAGAGGTGCTTTCGCTGACCGATGTGCCTGGTGTGGTATGCTCCAGAGGAGAGTTAGACACAACATGATAATATAAACAGTGGAGTTAGTAGATCACCAGGAAACAGAGACTTTTGTTAAATAAGCAGCAGCCCATAAATGCATACAGTAAATACGTTCTTTTCTTTGTCAGCGTTGTGTGGATCAAAAATCCATAAGAATTAATTCAGCTGATGTTATTTTTATTGATTTGCTTGCACTAAAATGATCAGATACTTGTAATTTATGCAGTGACAAGATATCTAAAGTTTATATCAATAAATTATGCAAATTATATATTTACAACATGGTTTACTAGTTCCCCCCACTGTGGTCAACTCTTCTCTACTATATGGTATGTTTATTAATTATCTTGACAATGGGGAAACAGTTTTTAGAAAAAAAATGAATACATCTTTACTTTTTCAATCTGAAATGCAGTTATTCTGTACTTCAGGTTTTCCTGAACTAATTCTGTCTGCAACTTTCTCAGGAGGGTATGTATATGTAAACTATTACACAAAAGATACCAAACTGTTTGCTTTTATATAAAGGGTGATACATTGGTGACTGTATTATTTAAGGGGATGCTTTAGGTATTTATTTATATAATTGTCTTTATCTGGGTGACTTAAAGGAGCATTGAACAAAATTCTTTTTTTCATATGTTTTGCATGAAAAAAATATTAAGTAAAACTTCTTTAAACTTTTTTGAAAGTAACAGTAAGTGTGCAGAACATAAGTAGATTTTATTGGAAGACAAGAATGACTCATACATCTATATTACTGCTCATTGGCTGACAGAGGCAAGTCTCAGATCAGTTCTTAATTAAAACAAAATCTGCTTAGAGAGCATTATAGAAAAAAGAAAACACACCAAATACCTTCTTTCTGATGCAACAAAGAAAAATGCGTAGAGGGTCCCTTTAAGTAATGTAATTGTCTGTTATATTATTGTCATATAAAAGTTGCAGTGCATTTATTTCTAAGAAGTCCCAGAGTATCAGATTCTCGCCTTCTGGAACCTCTCCTGTCTTCCTGTTCTCTCTCATGTAGGGTGTCATGTTTCACAGCTGTAACCTAAAGCCACACCCACAGGGCGGAGCTTCACTATCAGTGTCTCATGATGCTCAGACACACATCATGTCACTTCCAACAAATCTTTATGATATACTGGTAGCGTGAAGCTCCTCCCTGTAGGTGTGGCTTAGGTCACAACTGTGAAAAATGACTGCCTGTATGACAGAGAACAGAAAGAAACAGGAAGATTGCATAAGGTGAGAATATGTTATTCTGGCAGTTTCTTAGAAGTTAGTGAAGTGTATATTTTACTTGACAATTGAATTAAAGGGGATGAAATAATTACCGTAAATTACCTAGTTTAAAAAATAGCTCAATTTGTCCCTTTAACACTAGTTTTTCAAATAATATATTTGAAATATAAGACCACAGTGGTTCCTTTTTCAGATCATTTGACAATTGTAACTGTAAAAATTAAATAATCATGAAAACCTTTTTAGACTCTATAAAAAATGAAATATTCATGATACAAGACTTCTCCACATAATCTCTGACCAGAGACATCTCTCTGATTTATAGCACTGACTATTCGGGTGGGAGAGGAGGAGGGAGAAGGTTGGGATTCACAAAATGTTACAATACTTCAACATACACATTATATACCATATATACCAATAAATCAAATTATTTTAATAAAAGTTATATTTTATATAAAGTGATTCAAGAGAAAGCTTGTCAAGTGTATGGTTTGCTCTGATATGTAATTATCTCCTTCATACAACAGCATCTTACCCATATTATAATAATAACCCAAAAGTTTGGGGTTACTGGTTGTGCTGGTGTTTTGCTTATTTTAATATGTGATATAAAATGTTATCTTGTATTGTCTATGCTGTGTCTCTGGCCTGTCTCTCACTCTGAATACTGTCTCTCTCTATCCTATCTCTCTCCCTCTCTCTCTCACTGTCCTATCTCTCTGTCTGTCCTGTCTCTCTCTCTGTCTTGTCTCTTTCTCTCTCTCTCCTGTCTCTCTGTCTGTGTCATGTCTCTCTCTCCTGTCTCTCTCTCTCTGTCCTGTCTCTCTCTCTGTCCTATCTCTCTTTCTGTCCTATTACTTTCTGTCTCTCTCTCCCTCTGTCATGTCTCTCTCCTATATTTCTCTCTCTGTCCCATCTCTCTCTGTGTCCTCTCTGTGTCCTCTTCCACTCTGTCCTGTCTCTATCTCTGTCCTGTGTCTCTGTCTCTTTCATGTCTCTCTCTTTCATGTCTCTCTCTCTCTGTGTCCTATCTCCCTCTCTCTCCTGTCTCTCTCTGTTCTATCACTATCTCTCTTTGTCCTGTCTCTCTCTCTCTCTCTCTCTCTCTCTCTCTCTCTCTCTGTCTCTCCCTCTATCTGACCTGTCTCTCTCTGTGTATGTGTCCTGTCTCTCTCTCTCTCTCTCTGTCTCTCCCTCTATCTGACCTGTCTCTCTCTGTGTATGTGTCATGTCTCTCTCTCTGTCCTATCTCTATCTCTGTGCCCTATATTTATATGTCCTCTCTCTCTCTCTCTCTCCTGTATACCTCTCTGTCCTATCTCTTTCTGACCCCTCTCTGGCCTGCCCCTCTCTCCCGTCTCTCTCTCTCTCTCTGTCCTATCTCTCATTGTCCTATCTCTTTCTCTGTCCTGTCTCTCTTTCTCTCTGTCTGTGTCCTATCTCTCCCCTGTCCTGTCTCTCTCAGTCCTGTCTCTCTGTCCTATCACTCTCCGTCTCTCTCCCTCTGTCCTATCTCTATCTCCTGTTTTTCACTCTCTCTGTCCTATCTCTCTGCCCTATCTCTCTCTCTGTCCTGTCTCTCTCTCTGCACTGTCTCTCTCTGTCCCCTCTCTCTCTCTGTCCTATCTCTCTCTGTCCTCTCTCTCTCTCTCTCTCTCTGTCTCTCTCTGTCCTATCTCTCTCTCTGTCCTGTCTCTCTCTCTATCTATCTCTATCTATCCAATCTCTCTCTCCCTATCTGGTCTGCCTCTCAGTCCTATCTCTCTCTCTCTCTGCCTCTCCCTCTCTCTGTCCTCTCTCTCTCTCTCTCTCTCTCTCTCTCTCTCTCTGTCCTATCTCTCTCTCTGTCCTATCTCTCTCTGTCCTGTCTCTCTCTCTGTCCTGTCTCTCTCTCTCCTGTATCTCTCTCTGTCCTATCTCTCTCTGTCTCTCTCTGTGTCCTGTCTCTCCCAGTCCTGTCTCTCTCTGTGTGCTATATCTCTCTTCCACTTTGTCCTGTCTCTTTCTGTCCCCTCTCTTTCTTATCTCTCTTTCCCTCCTGTCTCTCTCTCTGTTCTCTCTCTCTATGCCCTCTCTCTCTCTCCTGTCTCTCTCTCCTGTATCTCTCTCTGTCCTATCTCTCTCTGTCTCTCTCTGTGTCCTGTCTCTCTCAGTCCTGTCTCTCTCTGTGTGCTATATCTCTCTTCCACTTTGTCCTGTCTCTTTCTGTCCCCTCTCTTTCTTATCTCTCTTTCCCTCCTGTCTCTCTCTCTCTGTCCTATCTATTTCTGTCCTATCTCTCTCTCCCTCTCCGCCCTGTCTCTCTCTGTCCTATCTCCCTCTCTCTGTCCTGTCTCTCTCTGTGTATGTGTCATGTCTCTCTGTCCTGTTTCTCTCTCTGTGTCATGATTCTCTCTCTGTTCTGTCTCTCTATTTCTCTCTCATCTCTCTCTCTGTCCTATCTCTCTCTCTGACTTGTCTCTCTATGTCCTATCACTCTCTCTGATCTGTCTCTCTTGACCTTTCTCTCTCTCTCTCTCTCTCTCTCTGTCCTGTCTCTCTCTCCTGTCTCTCTCTCCTGTATCTCTCTCTGTACTATCTCTCTCTGTCTCTCTCTCTCTCTGTGTCCTGTCTCTCTCTGTATGCTATATCTCTCTTCCACTTTGTCCTGTCTTTTTCTGTCCCCTCTCTTTCTTATCTCTCTTTCCCTCCTGTCTCTCTCTCTCTCTCTGTCCTATCTATTTCTATCCTATCTCTCTCTCTGTCCTGTCTCTCTCTGTGTCTGTGTCATGTCTCTCTGTCCTGTTTCTCTCTCTCTCTCTCTCTCTCTCTCTCTCTCTCTCTCTCTCTCTCTCTCTCTCTCTCTGTGTCATGATTCTCTCTCTGTTCTGTCTCTCTATTTCTCTCACATCTCTCTGTCCTATTTCTCTCACTATGTCCTCTCTCCTGTCCCCCTCTCTGTTCTGTCTCTCTCTCTTACTGTTATGTCTCTCTGTCCTGTCTCTCTCTCTCTCTGTCCTGTCTCTCTATTTCTCTCACATCTGTCTGTCCTATTTCTCTCACTATGTCCTCTCTCTCTCTCTCTTTGTCCAATCTCTCTCTCTTGCTCTGCCCTGTCCTATCTCTCTCTGTGTCCTGTCTCTCTCTCATACTCTGTCCTGTACCTCTCTCTATATCTGTCCTGTCTCTCTATTTCTCTCACATCTCTCTGTCCTATTTCTCTCACTATGTCCTCTCTCTCTCTCTCTCTCTCTCTCTCTTTGTCCTGTCTCTCTCTCTTGCTTTGCCCTGTCCTATCTCTCTCTGTGTCCTGTCTCTCTCTCATACTCTGTCCTGTACCTCTCTCTATATCTGTCCTGTCTTTCTGACTTGTCTCTCTGTCCTGTCTCTCTATTTCTCTCACATCTCTCTGTCCTATTTCTCTCTCTCTCTCTCTCTCTCTCTCTCTCTTTGTCCTGTCTCTCTCTCTTGCTTTGCCCTGTCCTATCTCTCTCTGTGTCCTGTCTCTCTCTCATTCTCTGTCCTGTACCTCTCTCTATATCTGTCCTGTCTCTCTGTTGCGTCACTTCCCAGCAATTATGGCAACCATTACAGTTCTGCGCATGTGCTGCGATGCCCCGACTCTACCAACAATCGTGCTCCTGCGCACAAAACACCCCGCAGGTGACAGACAAACCAGCAGTTATATATATATAGATCCCATAGGACTGAATGTGATGAACGAAGGAGGGTGAGCAATGACATATAAACATTTATATTAACAACCCTCAACTGGCTGGAAATTTATGTTACAAATGTGAAAAAAAAAATATTGGTATCATTAACCTTTTTGAACCAAATACAGAATTCTACATCATTTGCTTCTTGCATTTCATACATAATGGTTGTTTTTTACAAGTGTGTCCCGGTTGTACAATATATGAAAGGTGAAAGCAGTAGCATATAAAATGATTATGGTACAAACACACTATATCCATATAAATCATATGTACGCTTACGGATGTTGGAATGTGTAATTTCTCAATACGATCACATATTATTAGCATTTTTTGATGACCCAGCATTTCTCGTGTATTCATATGTTATTAGTATGCCAGCTGTCATTACAGGGATCCTGAATGTGATATGATTTATGTGACCTGCTGGATGATTAAATGCAATACATATTTTTATATTATAGTTTCTGTGAACTCCGGGCCCTACAGAGCGATGGCCAATTGGCGTCAAGTGCCTCAAGCAATACACATTTCTCTTCCACTTCTTTATGACCATTGAATCAGCACATTCTTAGTTTTGTAAAGAAAACTCAATATACTTGTCATTAATTATTAAAGGACCTCTGCAGTTTATGAAAAAAGACACTTGTACAGGTATTACCAAACTAAAAATATTAGTTTACTTATAGAGATAAATTTTGGGTGGAAATTCCGAATTTTTATGAATACAGGAATCCATTTTGTGTTTGTTACAGCACATCCTGAGAGCTGAATAATGGGTGTGAGTGTTTTTATTTATCAGTGGAGGGGGAGGAGGAAGCAGGGAGAAGACCAGAACCGTTGTTTGATACTAAGATAAGGATGACATTGACATCACACACCATCCCCTCACTGAAGCAGACCCCTTGCATCATTCAATGCAACCAGCTCTCAAAAAATGTAAATGCTGCTCACACACCCATAACTTCCACCAATGTATCATGGATCCCTCCAGGGTCCTGTAGAAACATCAACAAATTCTTGTTAAAAATGTATTATTTCATAATTAATTCTAGTTTTCAAAAATATATTTATTTTTTATTGTAGTTATTGGTGAAATTTTTTCTCACTATCAGCTGTTTAAAATTACAATAAAATGAAAATGTATTGATTTGTTTTACCTAAAAGTTATGAAAGTTGGACTCTTATAGTGTACCTTTAATCGTATTTTGATTTGGAGGTTATTTATTTCAGATTTAATGCAGCAAAGACACAGGAAAGGGCATCTGGATACTTGCAGAGAATAAGCAGCAGAATAAGAGAGGCACTAATAGCACTGTATAGATCTTTAGTCAGATGTCACCTGGAATATAGTGTAATAAATGAATAATTAATAATTTAACCAGACCTATAGAACAAACCTACTTAGGTATTATTCATTCTCAGATGACAACCTCTACTCTTTTTGTTCAGTGTTTCTCACCCTGGGGGTGATAAAGGGAACCAGATGTGGACTCCTTGCTCACTGTGTCTTAGGGAGTACGGCTGCACCTCACTGACGAGGCCCAAGAGAGGCCGAAATGTACATCTGGGGTTTGCTGTTTCTCCTGTTCAGGATAGAATTGCATGGTATTTTGGGGCTGGATCACTCTTGAGCGAGACCAGACTGATATACTACAGGATATTTCTCCCTGTGAAGGGCACATGCGGCTAAAAGAGGCTGCTCTCAGAGTAGGTAACCAGACATATAGAACAAACCTTCATAGGTGTTGTTTGTTCTCAGATGAGCACCTCTACTCTTTTTGTATTGCCAAGAAAACAGTTAAAAAAAAATATCCCCAAAAGAAAGAAAATGATTCTAGAGGATAGCAAGAAGTGACAAGGGGGCATTCTATAAGGAGTGATGTAAAGAGATAGAAGATAACAGAATGGGAGAGTCAAGAGATCCCTTCAAGAAAACTCAAGATCTCAAGGGAACTTTCTTGTCAAAAAGACAGCAGTAGATCAGATAAAGTAGAAGTGGCAGGAATACACTGAAGATCTAAACAGGAAGGATCATAACAGGTCTGTCCGATGAGCTGAAACCAGAAATCTTGGAGAGTGAAGTGAGTTGGGCCCTAGGATGTCTTGCTGATAATAAGGCTGCAGGAATTGATTGAATACAAGCTGAACTGTTCAAAATCCTACAGGATGATGCTGTGAATGTGCTTGAATTATACTAACAAATTTGGAAAACTCAACAAAAGCCAGTAGTTTGGAAAAGGTCAGTCTACATCCAAATCCCCCAAAACAGGATTCAATTATCAAACAGTTGCCCTCATCTCACATGCCAGCAAGGTAATGCTTAAGATCCTACAAGCTCGGTTCCAACAATATATGGACCAAGATGTGCAAAGTGGGTTTTACAGAGGCAGAGGCACAAGAGATCAAATTTCCAATGTCCGCTCAACAATAGAGAAAGCAAGAAAGTTCCAGGAAAATATTTACTTCTGTACTTCTGCTTCATAGACTATTCTAAAGCCTTTGACTGTGTGGATCACAACAACATGTGGCAAGTTCTTAAAGACATGGGAGTACCAGATCATCTCCTCCTAAAGAATCTGTATGTGGACAATAACCAAACATGGAACAACCAAATGGTTCAGGATCGGGAAAGGAGTGTGACATGGTTGTATATTGTCACCTAATTCATTGAACTTATACACAGAGTACATCATGCGTAAGGCTTGACTGGATTAATCCAAAGCCGGAATCAGTATTGCTTGAAGAAATATCTACAACCTCAGATACACCGATGATACTACTCTGATGGCTCAAAGTGAGGAGGAACTAAAGTACCTATTGATGATGGTAAAAGAAGAGAGTGCAAAAGCTGTGCTGCTGTGAACTTAAAAAAGAAGATCATGGCAAACGGCAATCTCAGTTCCACGAGAAATGATAAGGAAGAAGTGAAGGCAGTGACAAAATGTATTTTCCTGGGCACTAAGATGCAGCCATGCAATTTAAGTAGTTTGCTTCTGGAGAGGAGAGCTAGGTCAAGTCTGGACAAGCTATTACAAAGTAAGGATAAAACACCATTAACAAAGGTCTGCATAGTTAGATATTTCTGTAGTAATGTATGTGGTGGGAATGTAGCATGTGTTATATAGACATCAGTTTATCCAAGTCTCCCCAGGTCACTCTAGCACACCCTCTCTGGCTCCCAGCACTTGGCTCCTAAACATCGGTTTACCCAAGGTACTTGGACATCCGAAGACTCTCTAATATTGCTACGGATTATTAATTACTGTGATTAATATCTGTTATTATATTTACTGACATAGCCACTGTATCTAGATATATTGTCTGGCTCTTAATCCCTCCATACCCCCTCCCCAATCATTAGCATAGGCCCCAGCCCATGTCTTAGTGTTTGATATGGGATTACAACAGCTAAATTCATTCATTTGTCTTTCAGTCTCCACTGGTCACTCTAGCACACCCTCTTTGGCTCAATCGCCTCCTACCGACCCCAGTTTAGCCTTAACTTATTGAGTCACACAAGCCTTTTACACCTGACCAAATAACATAATCTGCTAACTACTCCTATTAACCCTTCACACTATGTTTCCTCTTGCCCTATTCCTCATATCCCCCTTCCTTTTCCACAGACTCTTCTTTACTACTCTCCTTTCTGTCTCCAACATACTCTCCTTTCTGTCTCCCCTGTCACGCCTTCCCCTCCCATTTTATTCTCTGATGAGCTAATCTTACTCAAGCTATGGTTAAAACTATGTGTCTCCTGACCTTCCCAACTGCAGCTTACATTATCTGTCCACTAGGGGCAGACACCATATTACATAATAGCGCCACTTACTTTACATCACATCTTTTCCCTCTCCAACTAATGATCATTTTCTACTTTACACAACTTCCTTCCTATCTATCTCTCACTTCCTCCTTAACCTTGCTATTCCTTATCCACTCTTCCCCCAGGTCCATTACCATAAGATTGCAAATGGCGAGTTTCTAGTCTTGTGGGGCGTGGGGAAAAACACTTTTTACAAGATTTGAAGCTCAAAATAGGGCCCTACATTTTCTGCCATTAATACTATATATTGTATATTTTCTTGTTCTCCCCTGTACAGCGATACAGAGTATGTTGGCGCGATACAAATAAAAGATAATAATAATAGAGGTATGTGTGGTTTATGTGGAAGGGGGTATGCAAACAAGGGGGTATGTGTTGGAGGTATGTTTTAGGATAGTGTAGATATGGGGCATTGGATACTTTGGTATGGGATGGGGTAAATCTAGTACAAATGTAATAAATAATAGTAATATAGAGGTATAGAGACTATGGCCCTCATTCAATTGCAATTTGGCCAATTAAATAGGGCTCTAAGCACACAACATTTTTTTTTTAAAGAAGTTTTTAGTTTGTAAATATCTATCCAAAAGCAAGTTTTTCACTAACTAAAAACTTCTTTAAAAAAAATACGCTATGTGTTTATTTAGAGCCCTATTCAAATGGCCAAATCGCAATCTAATGAGGCCCTATGTGAATATTTAAGGTGTGAATTTACGTGTAGAATATATGTAGAACAGAGTGAACCTATCCAACTATCTCTAACCTCAATCTGCTACTTGGTCTTTGTAAGTAACAATTAACCTTAAAAATAAAGTTAATAAACCTATTCCCCTAGGACATATGGGTTACTTTAGCAGCGTAGTCACATTAGAGTGGTAACTCGAGCTTATATAGACTCAAGGTTGCAATATTTAATCACCTTCTCTCATTTTACTTGAGTTGCTTTGGGAAATCTGTCCCTTATGTGACAAACCCACTGGCTACATATCAGTAAGCTCTCAGAAGAAACCTCCCAAGGAGCCATGTAACAGCTGCTTAAATTCTTCAATAATCAGTCAGATCGTTGCTTTAGAGGATGTGGAGAAGAAGGGTCATATTTACATATTTGGCAGAATTGTGCAATAGTGAGAAAAGTATTGCAGAAAATAGAATTAATTATTGATATGTATAGAAAACTAACAATACTTACACCACCAATTTGTTTCATAGGCATGTTCCCTAGAGAATTAAAATTTGCAAGTAGAAAACTATTTAGTGATGTAAAATTACATATTGCAACTAGATGGGAAAATTAGATTTCTCCTGGCGCATTATCATAAAGAAAAGACAAAGCGGCCGACTTGGAAAGACTAAGATACCTCATTAGAAAACTGATTATTACATTATTACCTCTATGATCAATAGAGTTATACAATAATAATAAAATAGAGCTTTAAAAAATGATGAGGATATTAGTATATAAACTGCAAATTACATTTTATTTTATGTTCAGTTGTTTAGCTTGACTAGTATATGTTTTTATAATGTATACTTTTATAATTATATATGTTCTTTGTATAATGTTATGGTATTCCATTAAAAATATATTCATAAATTAAATTATCATGTGAGATATGTAATCAAGCCCTTGGTTAGTACATTTTACTCCGTAGATGGCGTGGTGGCCTTTATTAGCTTTTGTGTCCGGCTTAACCAGCATTTTTTTCTTTTGAGCAAAGGTCAATAACCTATGACTCCAGAGACAAAAATGGCTTCATTACTGTGTCTAGTTCTGCGTCTATTTGTTTCCATATCACTCTTATGGGAGCAGGAGCCTTGGAAACAGAACATAATTCAATTAATTGTATTGTAACACTGCAGATCATTCACGGGACTGGTATGCGACTGGTAAATATTTATGGAAGTGCAGATAAGTTGAATTAAATATCCCTATTTACTGTGTTTATTATAGGGGCTTTTTATCCAGTTTAAGTTTAACCCAACTTGATGAATAAGACTCATATACATATGAAGTGGAGATATTTTATGTGTGCCGTGTCTGACTCTGCGTGACCTCAGGGACCGCAACACACCATGCTCATCCACTTGGTATTCGTGGCAGAGATACTGGAGTAGGTTGCCAGTTCCTTGTCCAGTAGGCCAAAGCATACAGCTCCTGGTATTCTTTTTTTTTTTTTATAATTTTTATTGATGGGAATTGAGGTTGTAACAAGAGCAGATGTAACATACAAAGTCAGCATAAATAATGAACAATTACCATCTAGGAAAGCTTGCGTCTATTACTCCCTTCTTTTGGTTTTTCTGTATTTATTTTACATCAGGATATACCATAAGTTACCATTTCATTTAAAGAAAGATAAAGAGGTGGGGCAACAGAGATAGGACACTAAAGAAGAAAAAGAAAGAGAGTAAGATCCAGAGAAAGTGAAAGAGAAGAAGTGGTGTTTGTCGCTGTATGCAGATCTTGCGGCTGGGGAGAGTCTTTCTACTAAATTCCCTGCCATCCAACTCGTAGTGTTTATATGTCCCAACATCAGGCCCATTTTTTTTAGTTGGCGTCTAATTCGGATGAAATCTGGCTCATAAGTGTTTGATTTTTTTCATTACTTCCTCGAACATAAGATTGTCTGTCTTCCAATTTTTAGAGAGGGTGCATCTGGTGGCTAAAAATATTTTGTTTGAAAGAAATTGAGCCTCCTTTGTGAGATCTCAGATATGAAGGCCCAATAGGGCTCCTTCTGGCTCTTAAGGTATCTGAAACCCCCCACAATATCTCTAAGATTTTGTA
The DNA here is from genome assembly GCA_027410445.1 of Discoglossus pictus. Lineage (NCBI taxonomy): Eukaryota > Metazoa > Chordata > Amphibia > Anura > Alytidae > Discoglossus > Discoglossus pictus. The sequence continues at coordinate 18,321,443 of CM050164.1, forward strand.
GGTTTCAGTCCATATGTGGGCTATTTTAGGACAATCCCACAGAATATGCATTAAAGTTCCAATGGCTCTGCACCCTCTGAAGAATTGTCAGTCTAATGATGAGTTTGTAAGCTTCATTCTTATAGGAGTTAGATACCACCTTGAGATGGTTTTATATGTATTATCTCTAAAGATTATATTGAGGGAGGAGTTCATTGCATTTGTAGATTCTGTTCCACTGGGCGTTATCTAGGGTGATATTAAGTTTGTTTTCCCAGGAATTTTAGTAGGTGTGGCCAGGTCGGTTAGATATTTGTAAATGATAGAGATATTTTTTGTAACGCTTGGGTTGTAAATACAACATCTTTCTAAAGGCGTTTTGCTTTCTGATTTGTTTTTTTTAAGATACAGGTAAGAGTGGAATTAACTAATGTCTTGGTGGACCATTGTTGGGTTTCTGTCAGTAAGTCTGCGGCAATAGTTAAGCATTTGTCTATTTCAGTTGAGATTTTTTGCTTATTAAAGTGTCTTTATGGGGTAGCCAAAGATGAGTAATCCATGATCCTTTCTCAATTAAATGCACTCTTTTGTTTATTTGGTTCCAAATGGTAAGGGAATGCTCCACACTATTGGGGAGTGGGGATAAAAAAATGTTTTGGTGTAAGCTTAACCAGAGTGAGTAGTATGTGAACCAGAGAAATCAGTATTTCTGTTCCTTAAGGGTGTGGTTTTCTATTTCCACCCACAAAGGTGTGGAATCTTTAGAAAACCACTTGGTTAATTGCACCAATCTTGATGCTTTGTGGTATTTTAGCAGGTCTGGTGAGCTTAGGCCCCCTTTGTTTTTAGAAGCTGTCATAGTGGCTTTGTTTACTCTTTGGTCTTTTGTGACCCCAGATAAAGCGGGAGACTGCCCTTTGGAAGTTGTGTATGTTTTTTGTATTAATCCCTGTTGGGATTGCTCGAAAGAGGTATAGCAGCTTAGGGAGCATTCATTTTGATAGCTTGGATCTTTCCAAGCCAGGACATTTTGTATGAGGACCAATTGCTAAGGTCTTTCAGTAGTTTTTGCATTGTATATTAAGTTAGAGTTCTTGGTAACCCCCAACTGTACTCCAGAAGTCATTTCTCTGCACAGATGAATTAGTGAAGGGTTAACTCTCTTTCTGCTTATGCTCGCTGCAGGGAGCTGTTGCTGTGAGTCTGTCTGGAGACATTGCCAGTGACTCATGTAAACAGATATATTATATAGAAATATACTTGGGGATTTCCATTCAAACTGAACATCCTAAGAGCAGGGAAAGTTCATACATCCACGACATAGAATAAGGCGCAGCCTTACTCCTATCCTGGGATATCCCTGTTCCTGAAAACCTTGGACAATACTCAACACAGGCACTCCGTCCACAAAGAAGACCTAGAGCTTAACATGACTCACAAGACTGAAAGAGAGTTTGACACATCAGCTGTCTTACTCTCTGTTAACCAGAGGGGTAGCACGACTTTTGGGCGAGGGTGAGGTGCTCACTGAAAAATGCGTGACAAATGCACGCACCCACACCAGCGCGCCACTACAGCACTCTGAACTCCTCCCGCACTACTCTGCTTCTTCATATAGAGAGACAGGAGAAAAGTATGAGGGGGGAGACAAGAATTGGAACACAAGAGTGTGAGGAAATAGGAAGAAGAATAAGCAGAGTGTTATAGGGGAGTAATTGGAATGGAGAGTATGAGAGAGAGAGGGGCACAGGGGACCGGAGGAAGATGGTGAGAGTTCAGTGAGCATGAACAGCTGGATAGTAAGTGATGTAACAAAGACTGGCAGAGAGAGGACACTTGATAGAGAGCCTCAAGGAGACTTACAGAGGGAACTGGAAGGGCTCCAAGAACACCCACAAGATCACACTCTGACCCACCAGCCATGCTGGTGTGGGTGTGCGCATTTATCTGTGCACGCATGACGTTGCGCACCTCTCCTTCTCCTAAAAGTTGGTGTGCCAGCTAGAGGTCTACTCTTGGTCCCCAGACAATTGCTAGCCCAGATTGTACCCATGCATGACAGCAATGGAGCTACCAAGCCATGGATAACCCCAGTTTCCGATGGTGTGGAACTAAACTTATCATTTGTTTTTGTTTTCTTTTCTCTCCTTCTTTGTGATTACAATCTCTTGTACCTACTACATATACTGGACCAGTATATGGTCCTGGCAAATTATGATATCCGTAGATTTTTATTCCTGCCAGTGTAGGACCTGTCAAAATGTCACTTAATCTAGAATACTACTATTAATGAGTGCCCCTAATGTAATGCGAGTCGTCTTCGTATCCAGTTCAAAAGATACCTGACCATTTACCGCAAACTTAAAGAGGACAGCCTCTGCTCTCCTCTATAAAATACATCTTGTTATTTGTTTAATATTAACTTACTACAATTTTACTCTAGAAGTATATTACTGCTGCTACTCAGCTTGTTAACCATATAATATATCCTGCTAGTAGCCCCCCCCCCCCCCCCCCCAATCTACAGATGCCCTCCTCTGGACCATCTACAACTGAGACCAACCGATTGCCCCGACACATCCGTCTCAGATCCCACACAGCAAAATCTGGTGAATCATGTCCCTTATAATAGCTTCCTACAATGCCCAAGGTCTGAATGAACCAGTGAAGCAGGGGATTGCTCTTGATACATATAGTTGTTTGGGTGCAGACATTGTCCTAGTACAGGAAACTCACTTCAGACATAATGCAATCCCAAAATACTGGGTGAAGCACTACTCTCAAAACTTCCATGCTACTACCTCTGAAAAAAAAGAGGTGTATCTACACTCATCCATAGGAGACTAAACTTTCAGCATATATCCAGTCGCAGAGCTAAAGATGGGACGTATATCCTAGTACAGGGTATGAGAGAAAAGTATCACTGCTAAATATATATGCCCCAAATGCAGGGCAAATGACTTTGTTTCAAAGAATTTCTGACTTCCTGATAACCAAATGGCAGAATTCTGCTTGGATCTTGGGCGGCGATATAAATTCGGTCTTAAACCCTATAAAAGATAGTTCAGGAAGGTCCTGGTATTCTTAGGTGGTCTCCCATCCAATTACTGACCAGGCCAAACCCTGCATGGATTTAGGATGGTGTGACCTCTTGGTTCACTGACTGAAACTGAACCCAAGTCGCAGCAGTGAAAGCACCAAATCCTGGGACAATCAGGGAACCCATTTTATGTTTTCACTCCACTTAATTCTGCTTATTTCCACCTTAACCTCATTTACTATGTTTTCTATATGGGGCACTTATCTAAGAGACTTAAGTTTAACCCAACTTGATAGATAGGTCTCATATACATAGGAAGTGGAGATATGTTATGTTTTAACTACACTTACTTGGCTTATCCCTACTTAAGCTGGCTTATCACCATTTGTATTCTAATTTCATAATTGTATCCCATTGTGATTATTTCCAAAAAAAAGCTATAATTGCACCAATTATAATATACTTTAAGGAGACGCACTGTTGTGGTCATACAGTAGGGTTTCATTTGTACATTAATTAATTAATTCATATTTGAAGGAAAACATAATTGTACATTTTAAAACTTAGATCTACATGTTTTGGCAGATCTGCTTCTCTCCAATGCCAATTAACGGACCACTGAGGTCATACATTTTAAATTTGCTCTTTTGAAGAACAATAGTTGAAAATGTACAAAAGGTTTTTTGAATGTCAACCATTAATACAGCCACTATTTATTACCTTCTATATTATGCTGCTGTGGGATCTTCCATTTTAGTTTCCAGTGATCTGCTTGAGCTGGAAGGAGATTTCATATGAGAGGAAGCTTTGCTTGCACAATGAAACAGTGGCATTTACACCTGCCACTGCTCTCATTAGAACTAGTACAAATCTCATTAGTTTACAAGCACACATATATGTAAGAAGCAGCCCAGCAAATGAAATAGATTTCTGAAGCTAAAAATATTTGCACAAAATTATTAATTGCCCATTAGCAAATTTACTTGTTCAATATACCATATAGAGATAGTGAGAACAGATATGCCCTGGAGGCTATCCTACAATTTCCTTGAAGTGATCTCTACAGGGAAAACCTCTTATTTGCACAGCATCTCCCTGTAATATTGGTGCTTATGTTAAAAGACAGTTTAACTATTAGTAGTTTATGACACAATTTGCGCCAAAGCTCATATAATTCATATTTAGCAAGAGCGATCTCACACATGAGAGAGAACCCTGGCTGTGTTAATTAAGTATTTTATTTCCATATATTTCTCTGAACCCTCCAGTCACCTCCAGTACTTTGGCAGGTTTTGACTTTAAAAAAAAGCTTACTTTATAAGAGACTGCTTTGAAGAACAAAACATATTCTGAAGACCCCTGTAATGTCCGGGGGGATATCAGCTCTCCCCTCTAGTTGTACTACTTAACGATCTGATCTTGGTAACCTGCAGCTATCACGTTATTATATATTCTGCTGAAACATTGGAAATGTAAAAAACCTGGAAATGTACACGCGTAGCGTCTCCTACAGACGTCTCCAATGTCTAAACCCTATTATGTCCAGGTGCGACTGTGAATGAAAGGCAATGTCAGTGTAGCATTAAATGTTCTTTAATTTATAGTATGCTATTTTGATGAACTGGACTTAACTTTTTACACAATTTAAAGTAAATAATAACCTGTTTGTAGCTATTTATGCTTTAATGATTATGGGCATTATGCCTGAGAAAACTGGGAAGAACTCCTAAGGGTAACCCTCCATATTATGCTATATACAGACTAGCAGTCTAAGATTGAATCTTCATGAAACAACCAGAATCATCTAAATATAATATTTTCTCTCAAAATATTTTTACGCTACTTTCTTGCATATTTGCTAATGTTGGGATCTATTCATTGGCTGGTCCCTCCTCTTGACACTTTAAATTTAGAGATAAATGTGATGGGACTGGCTTGAAACATGGTCTGTATTGGCTACAATTATTTTGCAAGAATAATTTGATCTGTAATTTACAGTATATAACAAAAAATAACTCTAATTGCCTGGGCACAGTGAGTTCTAGGACCTGCTCTGGTTAGATTGAACATGTGTAAGTCTTCTACAAGCAGAGTATCCTGACTTTCTTTTGGTGGAGTGTATTTCCTTGAGGTCTCAGCATCCATTACGGCTTCCATTGGCGTTCATTATCATGAGAGTAACAACACTTGATATACTTTGCGAGCAACAATGTGATTGTGTTCTCTAGGAAGTGTGGTTCTTTTACCAATATGGTACCTGCTAAGAAATGTACCTTGAATATTGTGATCAGGGGCATAGGAACTGGGGAAGGGGGGGTATGAATAAATGAATAGGGGTCCCAAAAAAAAAAAAAATCTTAATAATGCATTAAAAGATTTATGGAGGAGCATGTCTTTCCCATGAAAGATTCGACCCATAATTTATCTTATATAAATATATACATAATAAGTAATAAGCTGGCATATAGACATACATTATTTATTTATATTGCCAGAGGCAGTCCACAGGTGATAGACCCACCCCTGCTTCCTGTCCTTTTGGGTCTCTTACGCCCATGCTTGTGATGGGACCAACTTCAAAACTGTCCTTCATCAGCTATAATTATTTTCCAAGGATCTTCCATTTATACTATTTTGGGTTTTAGCAGAGACATGGGGTGTGCTCATCTCTAGATTTCTTAACTACTGCAGACAATCATATCCAAATAATGAAGAAGCAGATGATCCTCCTGCTAGACGTATTTCATTATAATCTGATCACTCTTCTGCAATGTAAATAAATGTGATTATTACTATAACTTAGTTGACCTCTGCCACTTAAACAGAGGATAGAGAATTAATTTGCAGAGACAACAACTCACCCTGAGTGCTATCTGTGCTTGCATAATTAAGTATCGCATATTCACCACTATTTATAGAACATAAATAGTAATTAGCCGAGCTGTCATGTTTAATCTGAGTATTATTGAATTCTGTCAGCATTGAAGGTGTTAAAAGCTCCCATTGTGTTATAAAAATTTACATTAATTAATTATTCACATTCGTTTCCATTTATTCACCAGCTTCCGTTCTTCAATAAATTATCATTTTTTTTTTCTTACCATCTCCATAATTCATCGCGATTACTAAAAATACTTCATTGTTTTGCATGTCTGAGCTGAAAAATCCTTCTGTTCCCAGGAAGGGAAAATAAAGACCTGAATCCCACGCAGATCCGCGCCTGAAAGGGATAAAGGGAAAATAATCAGAAAAGAATAGCTGTTAAACAGCTGAATAACTCAAAAATAACTCAGAAAAAAAGATGATGTTTATCTGGAAAGCATCTCATGCTTCGTCGACAAAATTTCCGCTGAAAATAGACATCCTGCCGTTTATCGGAATAATGTTTATAGCTATTAATATTTAATATCTGATCTATTTTTAACTGAGCAACATAACACTTATGAGAAGGTCAGAAACCCGTCTTGTAGCCAAATCCACCACATTCACTCACCATATTTTCTGTTTTTCCCACCACTGGATGAGAGCCAATTCAAGCTCCAAAAAATCTAAATGAGGCTTTGTTGATTTTTTTTGGAATTTGCAGGCGGCTAAGAAAAGCATTGATATTCCAAAAATAATTAATGAGCAGTAATTGGTGTCTTTCATTCAGATAGTGAAAAGGATTTTGTATATTTCTAACACTCTCAGGAATAGGGGATTGTATTTCTTAAAGAGGGATATTTGTTATTTTGTGTAGGACAGTGATGGGCAACAAGAACATGAGGACCTTGTGTGGTCCTCAGACATTTACAATTTTTGGCCCTTCAAGTAAAATAGGTTGCCCGTCACTGGTGTAGAAAATGGCTTAAGAGAAGAAAAACATGGTTAAGAAAGGTTAGATGTACTATTTATTTACTGTACTACTGTACGGTGGAGGCTTCTATCGCTCTGATGCCCGCCATGACTTTAATGATTGTTGTGGAAAACTACCTCCCCATAAAATATACTACACAAGCTAAGGAACTGGCCCCACGCTGATGAGAGGCAGTACCTTGAAACAGCTGTATGTGGGTGGGTTTCCTGGCTTGTGTATAATCCATCCTGAGCTTTGCTTGAAGCTGTGTAACACAACAGGCATATGCTTAAAGGAAGCCATGTTTGAAGTGGTGGTGGATTGCAAGGGCAAAGCCTTTGTGGGCACATTTGCATGTCCCTACCCAGGTTCCCAGACTGCAGTGTAATAACTGTTTTTCCCAGAATTCTGGGCAGGAAACAAGTTTTTTAACTTGTTTCAGATGTTCAACTGTGAACATAAACGTACTATTTATTTACTATATATATATACTATATACAGTATATATATATATATATATATATATCCCCATCTAGATTGCTACCATGTTATGGTAATGGGACTTGTGTACCTTATTAAAGCTGTGAGCTATTCAATGTAGGGTCACACAGAATGGGCAGGTCATAGCAGAGAGGACAGACAAATCATGGTTCACAGGAGAAGGAACTTTCAACCCATTATCTTTGCCATGAAAAGCTCATGGGTGAGCACAGGAAGACACAATATGTGCCTAGTGTGATGCGTTCCATAGGGTCACGATGATTCAAATGACTGAACAACAGCAACATCTATATATGCATGTGTGTATGTAAAACCACTATGAAATAGATCAATTGATCTGTCAAACCCGTAAATGTTCTGATCCCAAATTGCTATTAAATTGCTACAAATCCCCAAGGACACACTGACGTTCAAATGCGTAAATGGCAAATGGATCCAAAAACCCTACGGGTACTAGAGAGGACCCGCAAGGGGGTTAAAGTCCTATCCATAGCACTGTAAATGCAAATATAAACACACTACTGTATTTTAAATTAAAGGGAAAGTGATGGTAGGTATTCAAATTAATAGCACAACAATAAAAAAATAATACATTTTATGTTTAATTTCCCTGTTATATTGATCCCGGCAATCAATGTATTAATACATATAAGAGAACTCGCATGGACTAGAATATCATATTTATTGATTTACTAATATTGCATTATTTCTGGAACGTGGGTCCAATCGCAACTCGTACTTTAAAATTGTAAGTGATTGAAATCTAACCTCCATTTTTCAGTGACGTAATGATTATCTCTTTTACTATTGGCTCCATCTAATCCTGTAACCACGGGTTTGTCTAATTGATCATGTTCAGGGCTGCAAATGCAACTTGCGCAAACAAGGTTTACGGATTTGGATGTCGGCCCCGTGTGTTGTGGGCTGGGCTGATTTAATAGCTCTGTAACTCCGCCGGCGTACTAGGGCCGCTGCGGGCTTGGAATTTAATGTGGCTGCAAATTTCAGAAGGTAGACTTCTAGCTGACAATTATGGGGATCCATAAATAAGAGAAACATGCTGTGTTTTTGAGGGAAGCCTGTTAGTGAACTATTTATTGTCCTTTCATGTCCTGAGGGAGAAGGAGAGCTATTTAAATCGTTTGTTATTCTATGGATAAAAAACGAAATCTCTTTTCCAAATGTTGGTCATAAGTAAATGCACCTAAGACACTTTCCAGGAAGGGCGTAGCGGAGATTTCCCCTGATGGGGGGGGAGGGGGTTGTATGGAGTGACCTAGCTCTATGTGTCTCTATGTGTGCTCATTAAAGTATGTGTATTTCAATTATGTGTAATCTGTACATTTGTTTCAACAAGAATTAAGTGTAAGATCGTAAATAGTATAATAGAAATAAACAAATTTGCAAATTACTGCTCTTAAAATACTCCTACCCTCTCACTGAAACACCTCCAACTACGGGACCTGCATGCTACTTCGTAGGTAAAAACAACACAGTCAACGTATGGGAAGTTGGAACACAACTTTATAATATCCTATAATCATCTGTGGCTAGACCGTTTTCTATTGGCTGAGAGGCCTGTGTAGCACTACATTATACCGCGATCGGATTGTAACAGCCGGTCGCATCTTGACCAGCCCCTTAGCAGCTTGCTTGCGCGGAAAAAGTTTACGAGCTTGCGGCTCTGGCCCGTTGGTCTTGGCATGGTTGAATGTAAAAGCTCAGGATTTCAAGCCTGCAGGCTTTGCAGGTGTGCCCGTGATTCTACGGGCTTGAAATTTAATATGGCCCTTATTTGCAAAATCTTCACATCTGCCCCGGCATCTCTCTTCCTTAATCACAAATTCCTTCGACTTCTGGCTGTAGAATTTATAAAGTACCGTATATACTTGAGTATACGCCGACCCAAGTATAAGCCGAGGCACCTATTTTACCACAAAATACTGGAAAAAACTTAGTGACTCTAGTATAAGCCGAGGGTGGGAAATGTGCTGCCCCCTGTGTCCCTCTTGTGCCCTCTGTGTCCCCCTCTTGTGTGCCCTTTTCTTGTGTCCCCCCTCTCTCTCCCCTGTGTCTCTTCTCTCCTCTCCCTCCCCTGTGTCTCTTCACCCCTCTCCCTTCCCTGTGTCTCTTCCCCCCTCTCCCTTCCCTGTGTCTTTTCCCCCCTCCCTTATCACCCTCCTCAATCTCCCTCCTCATCCTCCACCCCCATCCTCATCCTCAAACCCTACATCCTCAAATCCCTCCTCAACCTCCCTCGTCATCCTCAACCCCCATCCTCAACCTGTCATGTCATTATCATATACCGGATGCCGACGTCCACTCATCCTCTCCCTCCCCTCATCCTCTCCCTCTCCCTCTTCTCCCCTCCCCTCATCCTTTCCCTCTCCTCTACTCCCCCTCCCCTAATCCTCTCCCTCCCCTCTCCCTCCCCTCATCCTCTCCCTCTTCTCTCCCTCTTCTTTCCCTCCCCTCATCCTCTCCCTCCCCTCTCTCTCCCCTCCTCCTCTCCCTCTCCTATACCTCGCCCTCCCCTCATCCTTTCCCTCCCCTCATCCTCCCTCCCTCCCCTCAGCCTCCCTCCTCCATTTCCCCCTCTCCAATTACCCCCCTCCCCTCACTTACCTGTATTGCGCTGCTCCTGCAGCTGTCCAGCGCGTCTTCTGTGTCGGGACCAGGTATATGCTAATGACATCACGTCATTAGCATATCCCGGGTGCCGACGTCCACTCATCCTCTCCCTCCCCTCTCCCTCCCCTCATCCTCTCCCTCTTCTACCCCTCATCCTCTCCCTCTCCGTCTCCTCCCCCTCCCCTCATCCTCTCCCTCCCCTCTCCCTCCCCTCATCCTCTCCCTCTCCTCTAAGGTTACTCCACAGCAACCATCCAATCCATTTTATATCTTCGTGTAATGATGTTAACACCAGGCCTCAAATTGGGAAAAACAATAACTATACAAATATATTGCAAGGATACATTACATAGTTACATAGTTACATAGTATTTAAGGTTGAAAAAAGACTTTCCGTCCATCAAGTTCAACCTTTTAAGATCTCCTCTGATCTGCAATATGCGGATTAACTATTAATTAATTAGTGGTATATAAAAATAAAATAAAAAAATCAATTCCCTCTTGATCCCAGACACCGGCGACCGGACTTCTCCCTGGATCAATACTGCCTCTCTAATTATCCATGATAACCCTGAATTCCATTTTTTATTAGAAATAAATCAAGTCCCCTTTTAAAGTTATCTATCGAATCCGCTGTCACCACCTCCTCTGGTAGAGAATTCCACAGATTAACCACCCTTACTGTGAAGAACCCTTTTCTTTCTTTAAGGTGGAATCGTTTTACTTCTAACCTCAAGGGATGTCCTCTTGTCAGTTGAAAACCTCTTGGCACAAAAAGCTCCCTTGACAAATCTTTATACTGACCCTGGATGTATTTATATAAGGTAATCATATCTCCTCTTAGACGCCTTTTTAGACGCCTTCTAGAGAAAATAAGTTTAATTTGGTTAGTCTTTCTTCATAACTTAGCCCCTCCATTCCCCTTATTAGTTTTGTTGCCCTCCTCTGTACCTTTTCCAGCTCTAAAATGTCCTTTTTATGAAGTGGTGCCCAAAATTGTACTCCATATTCCAAATGAGGGCATACTAGAGATTTGTATAGTGGCAGGATTATATTTGCTTCCCTGGCTTCTATACCCTTCTTAATACATGCTAATGTTTTTTTGCCTTTACAGCTGCTGCTTGGCTTTGAGCACTGTTACCTAGGTGGTTGTCCACAAGCACTCCCAAATCCCTTTCAATATCCAATACACCTAGATTTGCTGCATTAAGATTATAAATTGCATGGCTATTTTTCCTTCCCAGATGCATAACTTTACATTTATTCGTATTAAATCTCATCTGCCATTTAGATGCCCATTCCTCAATTTTATGTAAATCCCTTTGGAGGGAAAGCACATCACTATCTGATTTAATTACCTTGCACAACTTCGTGTCATCAGCGAAAATGGAGACCCCACACTCCAATCCTACCTCTAAGTCATTAATAAATATGTTAAAAAGGAGATGACCTAATACTGAACCCTGAGGAACCCCACTTACCACATTAGTCCAATCAGAGTATGTTCCATTTACAACAACCCTTTGCTTCCTGTCTTTTAGCCAGCTCTAAATCCATGAGCAGATATTTACTGCAACTCCTGTATCTCTTAGTTTGCACAATAGTCTCCCATGTGGCACTGTATTAAAAGCCTTTGCAAAATCCAAAAAGACTACATCCACTGAGTTGCCTTGATCCAGGTTCCTACTAACCTCCTCATAGAAACTAATTAGATTTGTTTGACATTACCTATCCCTCATAAATCCATGTTGACTCCTACTAATAATCCTGTTCAAATAGACATATTCTTGAATATTATCCCTTATTAACCCTTCTAAAAGCTTCCCCACTACAGAAGTGAGGCTCACTGGTCTATAATTCCCTGGATTTGCTCTTGCTCCCTTTTTAAATATAGGTATCACATCAGCTTTTCTCCAGTCATCTGGTAGAGACCCTGTGTTGAGTGAATCTTGAAAAATTAAATATAATGGTTTGGCTATTACAGAACCCAGTACCCTTAGTACCCTTGGATGTATTCCATCAGGACCCGGGGCTTTATTAACATTTATTTTTTCCAACCTCTTTTGGATTTCTTCCTGTGTTAACCAATTATTTGGCAAAGGTAGTGTAGTCCCATTATCTTGCTGTGTCCAAACCACTGGTACCTCCCTTGTGTATACCGAAGAAAAGAACCTATTTAGCTCATCTGCCTTTTCTTGGTCACTAATTATCAGACGGCCTGTGTCACATTGTAATGTTCCTATAGCTTCCTTCCCCGCCTTCTTTCCATTAATATGCTTAAAAAATATTTTAGGGTTATTCTTACTCTCTTTTGCAATTAATTTTTCATTTTCTACTTTAGCCAGTCTAATCGCCCTTTTGCAAGCCTTGTTGATTTCCTTGTATTCCTGTAAAGCAGTCTCTGTCCCCTCTTGTTTGTATAATTTAAATGCCTTTTTTTTACTCTGTATCTTGAACTTTAAATCATTGTTAAACCAGATTGCATGGTATTTACTCCTTTTACTTTTATTCCCACACGGTATATGCCGATGTGTATGTATATTTAGTAAGGATTTAAATGTTGTCCACTTGTGGTCAGTGTTTTTACCTGCCAGTTCTCTGTCCCAGTCTATACTTTGTATCGCTGCCCTTAGACCGTTAAAATCTGCCCTTTTAAAATTAAGAGTTTTTGTTGGCCCCTTAAAAAAATTTTTTTTTTTAATTCAATCTCAAACGAGACTGTGTTGTGATCACTGTTTCCCAAAGGTTGCCCTATTTCAACATTAGATACTATATCAATATTATTTGTGATGAGTAAATCTAATATAGCTTCATTTCTAGTAGGCTCTTGTACAACCTGGGCCAGATAATGATCCCTCAGTGTACTCAAGAACCTGCTCCCCTTAGATGAACTGCTGGTCTCATTTATCCAGTTTATTTCAGGGTAATTAAAATCTCCCATTATTAGAACTTGACCATGCCTAGCTGCATTTTCAATCTGTAACAATAATTGTATTTCCTCATTTTCAGGTATTTTTGGGGCTTTATAGCATATTCCTACTAATATTCTTTTGGAATTTGCTGCTCCGCTATTTAACTCTACCCACAAACATTCAGCTTTATCACTAGGTCCACCATAAATATCTTCTCTGACTATAGGCTTAAATTCATGCTTAACATACAGACAAATCCCTCCTCCTCATTTACCATTGCGTCTATCTTTCCTAAATAGGTTATAACCATCAGATTAACAGTCCAGTCATGAGATTCATCCCACCATGTTTCAGTAATGCCTATTAAAACCCATTTTTCATTAATTGCTAATAATTCTAACTCTCCCATTTTTCCTGGCAAGCTTCTGGCATTAGCAAGCATACACCTTATGTTATGAGTCTGTAGTTCTGAAGTGCCTGCCACTGTTCTTGAATTACTTAGTACTACCTCCCTATTGACTATACTACACCTCCCCCCAACTCCTCCCCTATGAGTTGTTAATTCATCCCTTATACCCTCTACACTTTCTACCCCATTACTTATATCTAGTCCCTCCCCCCAACTACTAGTTTAAAAACTCCTCCAGCCTTTCTACCATCCTATCCCCTAGTACAAAAGCTCCCTCATCATTAAGGTGCAATCCATCCCTACTGTAGAGATTGTACCAAAGTGAGAAGTCAGCCCAGTGCTCTAAAAACCCAAACCCCTCCTTAGTGCACCACATCTTGAGCCATGCATTAACCTCCCTAAGCTCCTTCTGCCTCCCTGGGCTAGCACATGGCATTGGTAGTATCTCAGAAAATACTACCTTGGAGGTCCTTGCCTTCAGCTTATTACCTAGTTCTCTAAAATCATTCCTTAGGACACTCCCTCTTCCACTAACTTTGTCATTGGTACCAATATGTACCAAGACTGCCGGTTCATTTCCAGCCCCTCACAATAATTTGTCTACCCGATCCACAACATGACGAACCCGAGCAACCGGGAGACAGCAAACTGTTCGATTGCTGGGATCTGGGTGACAAATCACCCTGTCTTCCTTCCTAATAATAGAGTCCCCTACAACCAAAACCTATCTGTTGCTCTGCCTATGCTGCCCTCCCACTCCTCCAGTAGAGCTGTTCTCCCGGCTGTTAGAGGGAACAGCTCTATCTGGCATTGCCATTCATGAATGGACATCCCCAACAGTTTCACTCAATCTGGCAAATCTGTTGGTGTTTGCCAACTCAGAACTGGCCTGCCTCCTCCTCTTCCCCCTGCTTCCCCTTGTAACTGTAACCCAGCTACCTCCCTGGACATCCTCACTAGCCCCAGCTCCTCCCTCCATGCTAGGCCCAGATAAACTGTGCTCAGTGAGCACCAACCCCCCTTCCAGTGGAGCAATATCACCAAGTGCTGCAATTCTCCGCTCCAGATCTCCAATTTGAGCTTCCAGAGAGGCAACATGCTCACACCTGTCACAGAGGTATGGACCCTGGATCATCTGTTCCAGTATTGCATACATATGACAGGATGTACACTGAGTGAGGTTGCCACTGGACTGACTCATAATTATTATTATTGTCTACAAAATTTCAGTGGGAAAAATAAAGAATATAAAATAATATATTTGTATAAAGTTTTCCTCCTTTGTACTATAAATCTGCCCTCCCTTTTCTTTGAAGTCCCTACCCCTATTTAAACTCCTACACTTCACTAGAACTGCACCTGATACTGAAAATGTTCGCAAGCTCACAAGTTCGCCCCTTCTCCCATTTATACCAACTTCTGCCTTCTCACCTGGGCACAATTAGTGCACTCTGCAATTTATCAGCCTTTATCTGTAAAGGAAAATCCACTTGTAAACAGGCCCCAAAACAGCTCACAAACCTTTTATACTGGTTAAACAGTCAAGCCACACCGCTCTCACCTGGGCACAATTAGTGCACTCTGCAGTTTATCAGCCTTTATCTGTAAAGGAAAATCCACTTGTAAACAGCATGAAATCACAAATACAAAGCCGGACATGAAATCACATGAAATCACAAATACAAAGCCGGACATGAAATCACATGAAATCACAAATACAAAGTCGGACATGAAATCACATGAAATCACAAATACAAAGCCGGACATGAAATCACATGAAATCACAAATACAAAGCAGGAGTCATATAAGGTGCAAAAAAACATTAAAGTGCAAGAATTATGATACAGATCATAAATTATGACTATAATAGACCAATACACCAATAGTAAATTGTAACACATAAGTGCTCACTGTGCTAATACTTATATCAACATCATTCCATTATATATGTCCAACTAAATTGATATAAATGTATAGATTATATCACAGAATTACAGATCTGAATTTATACATAAAGTGCTTGTGCTTATTAGAAAGTAAAGCAAAAAAAATAAATAAACCTATACTGAGCCCCCTTGAAGATATTAGTGTGGCAGCTTTGGAGCCCGCCACAAGCTCCCTAAAATAGCAAACTATACTGGTCTCCTAGATAGTGCACATTGAACCTACAAACAGCCCTATTAAACTCCCTCAACGTTGAAAACCATAGCCCGTAACACACTGGCGTCGGAAGGGAAGGGGGAGGGGGCGAGGGGGACGGACCGCCACAGGCGTCATCTCCCTGGGGGCGGCACAAGCTCTGTTTCCTCAGTTGCTGCTGATACCGTCCCTTCTTGTGTGTCTGTGTGCGTGTCTCTGTATGTGTATCTGTGTTTGTGTGGTGTATCTGTCTGTGCATGTGCATGTATCTGTGTGTGTGTGTATCTGTGTGTCAGTCCCCGGCCTTTGCTCTCGCCTCTTCACGAGTCCGAGTAAGAGGAGCCATCGAGGGAGGGGTCAAAGTGGGAGAGGCTTGCGGACCAAGAGCAATCAGGTAAGGGAAGTGGGGAAGAGATGGGAGGACTAGAGAGAGACAGGGGAGGGAGAGAGAGATAGAGAGGCAGTGAGAGAGGGAGAGAGAGAAAGAGAGGGAGAAAAAGGGGAGAAAGGGAGAGACCGAAAGAGGGAGAGAGAAGCAGGAGGGAGAGAGAAAGAGGGGGAGAGAACGGGGGAGAGAGAGAGTGGGAGAAAGAAAGAGGGGGGAGGGAGAAGGGGAAAGACAGGGAAAGAGAGAGAAGGAGGGGATAGAGAGAGGGGAAGAGAGAAAGAGATGAGGGTGGGAGAAATAAAGGGGGAGAGGTATAGGGATAGACAGAAAGAGGGAGAGAGAAAGAGAGGGAATGAGAAACATAGGGAGAGAGAGATAGGGTAGGGAGAGTATGGGAGAGAGAAAGACAACAGGAGAGAGAGAAATGGGGGAGAGAAATAGGGGAGAGAGTGGGAGAGAGAGGGAGAGAGAAAAATAGGGAGAGATAAACATAGGGTAGAGAGAGTGGGGGAGGGAGAGAAATTGGGGCAAGTAGGAGAGGGAGAAAAATATAGGGGAGGGAGAGAGATAGAAAGAGGGGGATAGAGGGCTAGAGAGAGGGGGAGAAGGAGAGGGAGACATAGAGAGAGGGGGAGATTGATAGAAATAAAGAGAGAGAGGGAGAGATAAAGAGAGAGGGAATGATAAAGAGGGGGAGAGAAATAAAGAGAGAGAGAGAAGGAGAGGGGAGACAGAAAGATGAAAGGAGAGAGAGGGAGAAAGAAAAAGAGAAGGGGAGAAGGGATGAAGAGAGAGAAAGGGAAACAAAGAGAGGGAGAGAGATAAAGGGGGAGAGAAGGAGCAAGAAAGATGGGAGAGAGGTATAGACAGAAAGAGGGAGAGAGACAGAGAAAGATAGGGAGAGTGAGAGAGAAAAAGGGAGAGGGGAAGAGACAAATAGAGGGGAGGGAGAGCGTTAGAAAGAGAGGGCGAAAGGGCTAGAGACAGAGGGGAGAAGGAGAGGGAGAGAAAGAAACAGAAAAAGATAGGAAGAGAGAAAGATAGGGTAGGCAGAAAGAGGTAGAGAGACAGAGAAAGATAGAGAGAGAGAGAGAAAAAGGGAGGGGGAAGAGACAAATATAGGGGAGGGAGAGAGATAGAAAGAGAGGGAGAGAGGGCTAGAGAGAGAGAGGGGGAGAAGGAGAGGGAGAGAAAGAGAGATAGAGAGGGGAAGGAGAAAGAGGGGGAGAAGAGAGGAAGAGACAAAGAGAAAGGGAGAGAGGGAGAAAGAAAGAAAATGTTAGAGGGAAAGAGACAAATAGAGGGGAGGGGAGAGATAGAAAGAGAGATTGAGAGAGCTGGAGAGAGGGGAGAAGTAGAGGGGGAAGATAGAGAGAGGGGAGATTGAGTGAAAGAGAGAGGGGAGATTGAGAGAAAGAGAGAGAGGAGAGAGAAAGAGACGGGAAAGGAGAAAGGGGGGAGAGAAATAGAGAGAGAGGAAGAGAGGGGGAAGAAGGAAGGAAGAGAAAAGGAAGAAAGAAAGAGAGAGGGAGACAAAGAGAGGGGAGAGAGATAGAGAGAGGCAGAAAGAAATATGGGAGAGAGGAATAGATAGAACAGGGGGGAGAGAAAGACAGAGGACGAGACAGAAAGGGAAAGAGAGAGGGAGAGACAGAAAGAGAGGGAGATAAGGGAGAAAGAGGAGGGGAGAGAAAGAGTAGAGAGAGAAAGGGAGGAGAGAGAGAGAAAGAGGGAAGAGGGGGAGAGAGAAAGTGGGAGAGAGAGGGAGAGATGTAGAGAGAAAGAGAGGGGGAGAAGAGAGGGAGACAGAGAGGGAGAAAGAAAGAAAGAAAAAAAAAAGGAGAGGGGAAGAGACAAATAGAGGGGAAGAAGAGAGATAGAGAGGTGGATAGAGGGCTAGAGAGAGAGAGGGGGGAGAAGGAGAGAAAGAGAGATAGAGAGAGGGGAGATTGAGAGAAAGAGAGGGGGAACAAGAAAGGGGGAGATAAATAGAGAGAGAGAAAAAGACATGGGAGAGAAGGGAGGGAGAAAGAGAGAAGGAGACAAAGAGAGGGGAGAGAGATAGATAGAGGGAGAAAGAAAAACATTTTCTGCTGTCGGAAGAAGATTGTTAGCTCTTCAGGATATTGATTGCTGCCTATTAATTACAAATAGGTAAAGTATATTAATTTATTAATAATAATAAATTAGTAGTATAAAAAAATATGAACAATCTTATATTTTACACTGCCTTTACTGTATGAATACATTAATGCTTAGTTCTTTCTAATAGATTTATTAATTGATTAATTTATTAATTTTTTAAAGTACATTAATTTATCAATTATTAATTAGTAATCATTATCAAAAATTAATTATTAGTAAAAAAAATATTATTATTATAAAAAAAAAAATATGAACAATCATATATTTTACACTGCCTTTACTGTATGAATACGTTAATGCTTAGCTCTTTCTAATATATTTATCAATTGATTAATTATTAATGTACATTCATTTATTAATTATAAATTAGTAATCATTATTTTAAAAAAATATTGTATATTTTACACAATATAGATTAAATACTGCACAGCTCATTGCCTGATAGGGATAGGACCCTCAAAGCAGTTCAATATTTAAATCACTTTATTATATTCTCACACCTGCTACATTTAATATTTTATACTGCATTTATTGATGAATATGTCCATGCTTAGGCCTTTACGTTTTGCATGTATGTCAATTAAACATGATGCTTTAAATGATTCATGAATTAATTTATGATTAATTAATTAATTGAATCCAAACATTACAAATGCTTTTCATATCATTTTAAAGTTTCTTCATCTGTGCAGCTGACTGAACACAGAGAGTGAGCTCTGCAGCATTTGATCTGCAATAAGATCAACTTTACAGGTATATGATTTAATAATGCTCTTCTTTAGGAACAAAGGATTAAGTATTTTTGTTTTGGATTGATGACAGTTATTGATTAATTAATTAACATATATTAATTCATTAATTCATTAGTAATTAGCAATTTTACACTGCACTTATATATCTGGTCATTAACATATATTCATTTATTAACTATTAATTGTATTACTGCTTGTGGACTGACAGGCATAGGACCCTCAAAGCAGTTAAATATTTAAATCAGTTTATTAGCATCTGACACCCCCGTTGGGGGAAGACTGTGCCACTTTAATTAACTAATAATATCAGTATCTGTATAACTGCTCATTGGCTGACATGGATATGACCCTCAAAGCAGTTAAATATTTACATCAGTTTATTAGGCTCTGACACCTGCTACATTTAATATTTTATACAGAATTTTTTTATGAATATATCGATGATTAGGCCTTTAGGTTTTGCATGTATGCCAATTAAACATGATACTTTAAATTATTAATGAATTAATTGAATCCAAACATTAAAAATGTGCTTCCTGTATTTTAGTTTCCTTATCTCTGCAGCTGCCTGAAGACAGAGTAAGCTCTGCAGGATTTGATCTGCCATAAGATGAACTTCACAGGTATATGATTTAATGATGCTCTTCTTTAGGAAAATAGGATTAAGTCTTTTTGTTTTTCATTGATGACAGTTATTGATTAATTAATGAATGTATATTAATTTATTAGTTTATTATTAATTAATAATTTGAAAAAATGATTTAGGAATACATACGGTATATGCTTAGTCATTTATGTTTTAATAAATGCCAATTAAACCTCATAACTTGATTTATAAATTAATTAATTCAAAACATCACATATATAGTTGTGAGCGTACGAGTTGTTGCTAACGCTGCGGGCCGCGGCTCGCGTAGCGAGCCCGCGGCCCTCGCAAAGCGAGGGCACTGTGCCAGGTTCTCAGTTGCTGGCTTGGAGCGCCGCAGGCGCTCCATGCCAGCACCTGAGGACCTCGCAAAGCAAGGTCTTCAGTTGCAGCAACAGCGACCCTTGCAAAATTTCAAAAAAAGTTCACGTCGCAAACATTACGACACTCGCAAACAACATACGACACACGTTCACACACATTACGACACTCGCAAACAACATACGACACACGTTCACACACATTACGGCCTCGCAACACTCGGACGCAACTCGCGAACATTACAAAATTAAAAACACAATACATACACACAGCACATACATAAAAACCTTACCTACACAAACAGGAAGCACCCAGGACCTCAAAAATGCAACTTACAACTTAATTGCACTCAAAATAAAAGAGTTTAGACAATAAATAGTTTGTTAAGCGACACAAAAAATGGCCGACGAATAAAACGAAAACGAGGCTACACACGCAAACGCCATACGAGACACGTTACCACACATTACGACTTCGCAAACATCGGACGCAACACGCCGACATACAAACATTTAAAACTTAAGAAAGACACACAACAAACACATAAAAAGCTTACCTACAGCAAGAGGAACCAGCCAGCACCTCAAAAAAACAAGTTACACCTACATTTAAATCAAAATAAAACACTTTATACACTAATACCATCGCTAAGCGACAGAAAAAATGGCAGACGAACAAAACGAAAACGAGGCTTCAGACGTAACTACACTACACTTACTCGCAATAATGAAACACATACTATGCGGAACGTATCACAATCATATTAAACACCATTTTGAACAGTAATACGCAGAAAATGGCGGATGGAACGCAAATTGTAAGCTGGAACGCAAATAGCGCATGCGTATTGCGTTCTAACGGTCTCACTTTCCAGAACTTTCTACAAGTTTATAAATACTGCCTATTTCAAACAAAAAAATACATTTCTCCTCAGGTGATCAACGGAGTGACTTCTGAGATAACTGCTGCTTTTACTTGAGAAGACAATTCTTTACTAATTTACTACTTTGCATTGTGCAAATTACAACTGAGAGGTAAGCTATAATATATTACATTTTATTATCAGGACAGGTCAAACAAATAAAATAAAAAAATAGGATTTATGTAGTGACATATATGGCACATTTATGTGTATAGGCTCAAAAAAAAAATACGGTTCATTTAACAAAACAACAAAAAAACATAATTCAATATTAAACAGAGGTTTATGTATAGTGACATGTGACACGCACATATATGTCTATAATGTATAGTGACATCTGACACGCACATATATGTCTATAATGTATAGTGACATCTGACACGCACATATATGTATAGAATGTATAGTGGCATGTGACACGCACATTTATGTGTATTGCCCCTGCATAGTGACATGTGACACGGACATATATGTGTATCATGTATATTGACATGTGACACACACATTTATGTGTACTGCCCCTTCATAGTGACATGTGACACGGACATATATGTGTATAATGTATAGTGACATGTGACATGCACATTTCTGTGTATTGCCCCTTCATAGTGACATGTGACACGGACATATATGTGTATAATGTATAGTGACATGTCACACGCACATTTATGTGTATTGCCACTGCAACAAAATTAGCTTAAAACAAAATCAGTAAACAACTACATTTAAATGACATTATATGTCATGTATACTGATATGTCACACGCACATATATGTGTATCATCTATAGTTACATCTCACACACACACATTTATGTGTGTTGGAAAAAAAAAATATAAGGTTAATTTACCCATTTAAATATGAGTCATGTATACTGATATGTCACACGTACACAAAATAATTACATTAAACTATGGAATGTGCTTCATGTATGTGACATATGTGTGTAGCCCCCAACAAAAAATAAGGTCAATTGAAAAAAATTACAGAAGTATATTTAAATGAAATTCATTTACTGCAATTCAATAGATCATATAAAGCTGAATCTTTTTATTTCTTTGAATATTCAAACAGACTCTGCATCAACAGCGTCTCTCAACAATTTGCACCGTGCACTGTGAAGCACAATCCCTTTTAAAGAACACCAACAAAGAAGAAGAGGTAAGATACAACAAGACATTACATACTCAAAAGGCCATGCTTTGCTAGATGAAAAATTATAAATATACAAATAACTATTTCACTTTCTTTTTCAAACAGACACTACAAGAAGACCGTCGGATTAAGATTGGCAGGAGGGGACCGTCTGTCATTCAAAACTTCAATCAAGGTAAAGTATTAAGTATAAACAAGAAAGAACCATGAGCCTTATTCAATTGCGACTTCCTCAATTGAATAGGGCTCTATATAAGCACATAACATATTTTTTATACAGAACTTTTTAGTTACTGAACTTCTAACCACAATCAAGGTTTTCAATAACTAAAAACTTTGCTCAATAAATATGTTATGTGATTATATAGAGCCCTCTTCAATTGGCAAAATTGCAATTCAATGAGGACCTATATATCTTTAATGGCCAAGGGCCTCACTCAAATGTGATTTGCCCATTTCAATAGGGCTCTATATAAGCACAGAGCATATTTTTTAAAGGAACTTTTTATTTTGTGAACACGTTGCTTTTGGATACAAGTTCACTAAATACAAAATTCCGTAAAAAAATATGCTCTGTGCTGATATTGAGCTCTATTCCATTGGCCAAAACACAATTGAATGAGGAGCTCACAATATAACAAATGCAGTAACCAAAGGCCCTCATTCAATTCAATTTTGCTATTTTGGACAATTAAATATGGCTATAAATAAGCACTTTTAGGCCCTTATTCTATTTTAACAAATATATGTGATGTGCTTATTTACAACCCTATTCAATTTTCAACATTGCAATTCAATGACGGCCTTAGAGTACTATTACATTGTAAAAAATGCAATTGAATGAGGGGCAAACTATGCAACATATGGTACACACAAAGGCCCTCATTCAATTGCAATTTGCCCAATTGAATAGGGCTATAAATAACAACATAACAATTTTTTTAAAAGAAGTTTTTAGTTAATAAAAATCTATCCAAAATAAAGTTTTTAAATGACTAAAAACTTCTTTAAAAAAATATGCTATGTGCTTATTTAGGGCACGATTCAATTAGCCAAATCGCAATTGAATGAGACACAAACTGCTACACACAAAACAGAATTTCTTATTCAATGTTTAACAACCTATAAGCCTTACAAAGAAGCAAAAATAAGAATAACAAAAGTGTTGCGCACCTAATAGCATTGTACAAAAAATCACACAAACTCATAGGAAACTACATTAACATTCTTCTTTAATGTTTAACAACCTATAACCAGTACAATCAAGAATAAATAAGTTTTGCACAAGTGGTGCGCACCAAACAGGATTGTCAAAAACTAACACAAACACATAGCAAACTACATTAATTATATTATTTCATGTTTCACTAACTATAAGCATCCCAATAAAGGTTAAATAAGTATTCCACAAGTGGTGTGCACAAAACAGGATTGTACAAAAAATAACATAAACACATAGCAAAATAAATTTATATTCTTATTTAATATATCACAACCCACAAGCCTTACTAAGAACCTTAAATAAGAATAACAAAAGTCGTGGGATTGTACAGAAAGTAAAAAAAAAAAAATATAGAAAAAAATAACCATAACTCATACAATACAGCCAAATTCATAAATTTTTAAATTATTTAAAAGACATTTCACTCAAACAACATTTTCTATTTTATATTACAACAGATACTGCGTGAAGACAATCGGACGAGGACTTTCTCCACAGGACCGGACCATCGGACGAGGACTCGGACCAGACCAGCAGACGAGGAATTTCAACACAGGACCAGACCAGCAGACGAGGACTTTCACCAAAGGACCACAACATCGGACGAGGGCTATCGCCAGAGGACCACAACATCAGACGAGGGCTATCGCCACAGGACCACACCATCGGACGAGGACTTCCAACAGAGGACCACACCATTGGACAACGATTTTGAACCGAGGACCAACAAACATTCGGATTTAAATCACACTTCAACCAAGGTAAAGTATAATAAGTACTAAAGTATAAAACTAAAGAAACTGCTTTCAGTTGCATCCGTGTCAACAGAAAAATAAAAAAATTAATTTACTATCTCCCTTATTTTATTTAAATTGCTACTATGCAATACATAGCTCAATAACCACATCACTTTTTTTTTTAGCAAAGAAGTTTTGCACTGGTAAATATCTATCCACAAACAACGTTTTTAATAAATAAAACCATTATTTTAAAAAAATATGTTACATGCTTATTTACAGCAGTATTTCATTGGCCAAATTCTTAGCCAGTGAGGACAGGAATTATAAATTTAACTAAATATAAATGATACATTAATGATTTGCCTTTTATTTCACCAATTGTGCACAAGAATCTTTAACAGGAATTACAAATTAAAATATACACAATTACATTTATTTTTTTTCCTTTACAGATTAATATGGCTGATAACGAGACCAAAGAAGAGAAGAAAAGACGTCAAACTAGAGAAAGACAAGAGAGGTGGGCCGCCCAGCAGACACCGGAGGAGAAAGAAATTCGACGAGAAAAAGAACGCAAAAGACTTGCAAATAAAAGAATATCAGCTGCAAAAATGAAAGATACAACCAAAAAAAATAAAAAGATAATAAAGCATTTACAAACTGTTCCTAAAACATCAGATGACATTTTACAAGATACCAGTCAAGACAGACCAAAAAAAGCAACTACAAAAACAAA
Organism: Discoglossus pictus; assembly: GCA_027410445.1. Classification (NCBI taxonomy): domain Eukaryota; kingdom Metazoa; phylum Chordata; class Amphibia; order Anura; family Alytidae; genus Discoglossus; species Discoglossus pictus. The sequence goes on from CM050164.1 coordinate 18,345,917, forward strand.
GCATTTACAAACTCTTACTAAAAACTTACAGGACATTTCAACCAAACAAGGACAACATATACTGGGAAAATCCACGAAAAAAACGAAACATTTAGAACCTGTTGTTGAAACATTTCATGACTTTTCATCTGATGAATATGAAAGTCAACATCCGATATGCTTTGCAAATTGTCCTTTACTGAAGTCTTTAGCAGTAGAGGTTCATAGTTGTGGGGACATGACTACTCAATGTCAATTTTGTGAGGCTTATTATTTTAAACAGGAGAGACCCAGAGATGGACAATTTATTAGTTGTTGTCAAAAAGGCAAGTTCAAACTTCCAGAAAGGAAACAATTTCCAAGCTATTTACAAAATATTATGACTGAACCTACTTTTCCAAATTACAAAAATTTTAAGACAAACATAAGATCCTACAATAGTGCCATATCATTTGCATCTATGGGGGCAACATTGGCTGCTAATGTACCAGGACATGGTCCTTACTGTTTTAAAGTCCAAGGACAAATTTATCATCGGACTTCACATTTACATCCAGAGGAAGGAGAGCAAAGAAAATTCGCTCAACTATATGTCCTAGATACAATGGAAGCTGTTGACCAACGTATGCAGATGGAAGAAAATAAAAAATGCTTACCCAGTGTTTTTATAGAGCTAAATAACATTATGGACAACAATCCCTACAGTAAAGCTTACAAAAAATTGGCAGAAGTAGAAAATGAACAACTACTTCATGCACAAAGACATCAATTACCCATGCCAAAGGTTAATATGGTGCTTAAAAGAGACAGACATACTGATAAACGTCGTTATAACTTGCCAACATCAAATGAGGTTGCAATGGTCTTTCAGAATGATGAAGGAGAACCACCATTTCAAAGAGACATTAGAGTATATCCCAGAAATGAGGAGCAACCATTTATTAATATTAATATCTTAAGTCCAAATTTAGATCCAATGACATGTCCCATCTTTTTCCCACATGGAGAAGCAGGTCGGCAACCAAAATTAACCCTTCCCAGTTACCCAAATGCTAAAGCCAGAATCCGAAATAATGTTTCTATGCTTGAATTTAAAGTTGCTCAAATTGCCATTAGAGATGAATTTAATCCAATTTTATGTGGTGGGAAACTAACACAACAATGGATTATTGATTCATATTTGCAAGTTGAGGCAAATAATTTAAACTTTATAAAATATCAACAAGATAAACTACGTGTAGAACAATATTGTGGACTCATGGACTATGTTGCTGACGTGGCTACAAGCAGAGACATGACAGCTGGCAAAGCCATCATTTTACCATCTTCCTTTCAAGGATCTCCTCGAAATATGAGAGAAAGATACAATGATGCTATGGCTATTGTGACAAAATTTGGAAAACCAGATTTATTTGTGACATTTACATGTAATCCACAATGGCCAGAAATTAATCAAAATCTACTTCTTGGACAAAGTGCTTCAGATCGACCAGATTTAGTAGCCAGAGTTTTTAAGATCAAATTAAATGAATTAATACGTGACTTCACTATAAATCAGTTATTTGGCAAATGTCTTGCTTATGTATATACCATTGAATTTCACAAAAGAGGCCTTCCACATGCACATCTTCTCATAGTACTTCAAGAGAAAGATAAATTAGATACTTCGGACAAAGTGGATGCAGTCATAGTTGCTGAACTACCAGATCCAGAACTATATGGTAGACTATATGAGATTGTTACTCATCGCATGATTCATGGACCCTGTGGAGACCTTAATCCACAATCACCATGTATGGAAAATAATCAATGTTCAAAAGATTTTCCAAAAGATTATAGAGACAAAACATATGCAAATTGTGATGGATATCCACTTTATAAAAGAAGAGAAGGAGATAGTGCCATTATTCGTGGAAAAAAAGTGGACAATAGATATGTAGTACCCTACAATCCACATTTACTCATGAAGTACAACGCCCACATCAACGTAGAAGCCTGCACTTCCATCAAATCCATTAAATATGTCTACAAATATATTTACAAAGGTTACGATGCAGCTACTGTAGTCGTCAAAAGTGCAGACAACCCTGAAAGTAGTGAGTTAGTACATGATGAACTTGCATCTCATGTAGATGCTCGCTATGTCAGTGCGCCAGAAGCTATGTGGCGGCTTTTAAAATTTGAAATGCATGATAGATCACATGCAGTATATAGGTTAGCAGTAGATTTGCCACAACGACATTTAGTCTATTTCCATGCTGGAAATGAAATGAATGCATTGGCCCAAAGTGAAGATCGTCACACTACACTAACTGCATGGTTTGCATTAAATTCCACTGATGCTGAAGCAACACAATACTTATATATTGAAATTCCATATCACTATGTTTTTGTGAATGGATTATGGAGAGCAAGAAAAACCAGAGGCAATAAAATTATTCCACGAATTTACACAGTCAGTCCAAGAGATGTTGAACGTTTTTGCTTACGGATATTACTTTTAAATGTTCCAGGAGCACAAAGTTTTGAACAATTAAGAACTGTTAATGACATTGTATATGAATCCTTCCATTTAGCTGCAAGACATAGAAACTTACTCGCTGATGATACAGAGTGGGAAAGATGTTTAGAAGAAGCAGCACAATGTCAAATGCCACGACAGATGAGAGAACAATTTGCTTTTATTTGTATCTTCTCAAATGCTCCAAATGCATTAGCTTTGTGGGAGACTTTTAAAAGTAATATGGCTGAAGACTTTATGCGACGATACAATGAACCCATTGCACACTTAAAAGCGTTAATGGAAATTCAAGAAGTCTTTTTAACTCATGGATTAAGTTGTGCAAGTTTTAATTTGCCTGATCCAGGTCTTATAGATGACATTAACTTTGAAGACTATGACATTCAACTACAAGCAGAAAGAACAGAAGAAAGACTTGCAACTTTAAATACACTACAATTGCAAGCATTTCATGTCATTAAAAATGCTATAGATGATGACATGGTGACAGAGCGTTATTTCTATCTTGATGGACCTGGCGGATCAGGGAAAACATATTTGTACAATTTATTAATGAGTTCAGTACGAGCACAAGGAAAAATAGCAATGGCGTTTGCCACTACTGGAATTGCTGCACTTTTATTAGAAGGTGGAAGAACTGTTGATAGTGGATTTAAACTGCCAGTGCCTATTTTAGAAAATTCTGTGTCAGATATTCGCATGACATCCTTACAAGCAAAGAAATTGAAGAAATGTAAATTAATTATAATAGATGAGGCCACAATGATGTCATGCTATGCCCTCCAATGTATTGACCGTTTGCTTCGTGAAGTCATGGATAATATTTTTCCATTTGGTGGAAAGGTAATGTTGTTGGGTGGCGATTTTAGACAAACATTACCTGTCGTTGTACATGGAAATCGAACAGACATTATTGAAACATGTATAAAGTCAAGTACAGTATGGAAACATTTTACCCATCTTCAACTGCAACAAAATATGAGATCAGAAGGCCAAACTGATTTCAATGATTGGCTTATTAAAATTGGAGAAGGCAGAACAGAAAAAATACTACATTTACCTGACGACACTGTAGAGATCCCACCTCATATGATTTGTCAACAAGATATTATATCGGCTATATTTGAAGGGAGCATAAATAACGAAGAATATTCCGAGCTTGCCAACCAAGTTATACTGACGTGTAAAAATAAAGATGCATTAATACTCAATAATGAAATCTTAAAAAAAATTAATGCACCACAAAGAAATTATCACAGTGCTGATTCTGTACTTGCTGATGACAATGAAAGTCAGGCAAACTTTTCAACTGAATTCATTAACTCTTTAACTCCTTCTGGAATGCCACCACATATTTTGCAGCTAAAGAAAGGTGCAATTATCATGTTACTGCGAAATATGAACCCCAAAAAAGGCCTATGCAATGGCACAAGATTAATTGTTCAACAATTAAAGGACCATTTTATAGATGCTGAAATTTTAACTGGGACCCATAAAGGAGAGAGAGTTTTCATACCAAGAATAGATTTAGCACCAAGTGAAAGTAGTCTCCCTTTTATACTTCAAAGAAGACAATTTCCCATTATTATGGCATTTGCCATGACCATTAATAAATCACAAGGCCAAACTTTCAAATCTGTGGGTATTTACTTGGAAGAACCAGTTTTTGCACATGGTCAATTGTACGTTGCGTTGTCACGCTGCAAAAATCCCCAGGCTATTAAAGTTTACATTGAAAACAATGAAAGTCAAGGTGATTTATTAGAAGATGGACGTATTTTTACTAAAAACATTGTCTACTATGAAGTACTATAACTTTGCAGGATACAAACTAAAGCCATGCAAACATTTTGGAAAAACATTCAAAAATACAAAACAATTGGTTGTTTAATTCAGTCATAATTAATGGAAGTCATGTTTATGGATAATTCGCCTCACAAAATACTTGCCTTGCATTTCTATGAAAAATTATGTTAAAATGTTAAGTCACTATGTTAATGTTTCTAATGTTACAAGTTTAAAAACAATATTTTCAAGTTATTTCATTCAACATATTACAAAGTTCATGTTAAGAGCTCAAGCACCTTTTAAGTCACAATGTAAATATTCTCTGTTATCTTAAGATTACTACCTACATTAATGTTTATCGCCAGTTTATGTGCTCAGTAATGAATTACTTTAATTACGTACGGTTTAAGGAGAGTTTTTACTGTATGCCTTCCTCTACATTCAATGTATATTAAACTTAACAATTATTCTGATACAAATTGCATGTTAATACTGATTAATTTAAAGTTAAACTGTTTTTACATTCAAATGTTAATACTTTTAATTCAAAATTATGTTACAAAATGTATTTACTATGTTCCTGTTTATAATGTTCAAAATTAGACAAATGTTTTGCAAAAATTCCAAAGTTACATAAAAAATAAAGTTCAATTTTAAAAATATATACTTTCAAGGTTATTGCTTACATATATTTTAAACTTCATGTTAAAATTCGGCACGTTTCAAAAAGTCTTTTTACTTTTTACTTTTCTCTGGATTCTATGTATATTAAAGTGAACTATTCTTCAGATACAAATTTCATTTTAAAAAACCATTACATCAACGTTTTACAAAAATACATGTTCATATCACAATACTTACAAGGGTCAAAAATATATTTAAATAACTAAACAACTTTCCAAACATATACATCTCATTGCCGTCATTTTTTGACGGGCAAGTCGCTAGTTACAAATACTTTTCAGGCCAATCTATAGTTTGCTCATAGCTCTTTGTGTTTGCCATTCTTTCATAAAACATGATTACCTCTTTATGTTTGGCATTGGTGACAGTTATTGATTAATTAACATATAATAATGTATTAATTACTTAATAATTAATTATAAAAAAATAAAAAAATCCCCTTAACTTATTTATCACTATGTAGATGCTTAGCTCTTTAAGAGTTTCATGAATGCCAAGTAAAGATAACACATTGATTGATTCATGAATTAATTAAATGAAAAAATTACTAATGCATTTCAAGTAATTTTAATGTTTCATTACTGCTCTTTAGGTTTTGCATTGATGGCAGCTAAAAACAATATGTACAATAAAAAAAAACATTAGATCTTACACATGTATTTACAATTACAGATTACAATGGCGGATAATGCAGAAGACAAGAATGAACATCAAAGAAGAATGGCAAGGAAACAGAAGCAAAGATGGAGAGATGCACAGTCCCCCGAGACTTCGCAACAATTAAGAGAAGAAGACTGACAGAGACTTCGATTTAAAAGAAAAATTAGTAAAAATGGACAATCTGAGTCTGATGGAGCTTCAAAGAAACGAAAAAGTAAACAAAGACATGTCTGTGAAACATTGCCTAATGGCCCAATGTTGCCTCATGACACCAATGTTCATACAAATGACACCAATTTTGATATACACAGTGGTAGTGATAGTTATGTTCAGGAAGCTCGGGTCGGGATAGTCCTTTATTTACATCGCTAACAGTAAACACTCATTATTGTGGATTAATGAATGTGGTTTGTCAGTTTTGTGGGGCTATCATTTTCTGAAGGAAAGACCAACTGATGGAGAGTTTATTAGTTGCTGTCAGAAAGTAATGGTAAGACTTCCAGAAAGAAACAAATTTCCAGAATATTTCCAAAGTATAATGAGTTATCCAACATTTGCAAATGATAGCAATTTAAAAAAAAAACATTAGGTCTTATAACAGTGCAATTTCATTTGCTTCAAAGGGTGCAACATTAGAGGTCCTTACTGTTTTAAAGTACAAGGACAAATTTACCACCAGACTTCACATTTACACCCACAAGAAGGAGAGCAAAGGAAATTTGCACAGTTATATGTCCTAGATACAATGAAAGTGCTTGAACAACGGATGACGCTTCCTGAAAATAAACAATGTTTACCCAAAGTCTTTGAACAGCTGGATAAAAAAGAAAAATAGGGACATGTGCTAATAAACCATATGCCAATGCCAAGAGCAAATATGGTTCTAAAAAGAGATCGCCATACTGATCAAAGACGTTATAATTTACCAACAGCAAATGAGGTTGCCACTGTCTATAAAAATGATGATGGTAAACCACCAAACATGACCAACCTTTTATAAATATAAATATATTAAGTAGTAATTTGGAGCCAATGACATATCCCTTTTTTTCCAAATGGTGAGCCAGGATGGCAACCAAAATTAAAATTCCAAAGTTTTCCCAATAGTAAAGTTTGTGTTAGAAACAATAGTTCTATGCTGGAATATAAAGTGGCGCAAACTGCTATTCGTGATCATTTTAATCCTATTTTATGCGGGGGAAAAGTCACACAACAATGGATTATTGATTCATATCTACAAGTCGAACCAAATAATCTAAACATTGTCAAATTTAAACAAAACAAGCTTCAAGTAGAACAATACTGTGGATTGATGGATTATGATGCTGAATTGGCTGCAAACAGAGACATTCCAGCTGGAAGAGCAATCAGTTTGCCATCCTCTTTCCAAGGATCTCCTCGCAATATGCGAGAAAGATACAATGATGCCATGGCTATTGTGACTAAATTTGGAAACCAGATGTATTCATTACATTCACATGAAATCCACAATGGCCAGAGATCAAGAAAAATTTGAAACTTGGCCAAACTACTTTTGACCGACCAGATTTAGTGGCTAGAGTATTCAAAATAAAACTAAATTCATTAATACATGATATAATTAAAGGACACTTATTTGGGAAATGTATGGCTTTTGTTTATACCATTGAATTTAAAAAAAGAGGCCTACCACATGCACACATACTTGCAATCCTGCAAGAAAAAGATAAAATGAATACGGCAGACAGAGTGGATTCAGTAATTACTTCTGAACTGCCAAATCCAGGAAAATATTCAAAACTTATGACATTGTAACCCAAAGAATGATTTATGGTACATGTGGAGATATCAATCCAAATTCTCCATGTATGGAAAATAAAAAATGCACAAAAGAGTTCCCAAAACCATTTTAAATGCAAACTTATGCTAATTGCGATGGATACCCTTTGTATAAGAGAAGAGAAGGACACATTGCTATTATTCGTGGCCAGAAGGTCGATAATAGATATGTAGTTCCATACAATCCACATTTGCTGATGAAGTACAATTCACACATAAATGTGGAAGCTTGCACTTCTATCAAATCCATCAAATATGTGTATAAATATATATACAAATGATATGATGCAAATGATATGATGCAGCAACTGTTGTTTTGCAAGGTGCATAAAATCCAATTTTACATAAAGAACTTTTTAGTTAGATACTTACTATGTCAGTGCTCCAGAAGGAATGTGGCGTCTTCTCAAATTTGAGATGCATGATCGGTCACATGCTGTGTATCGTTTAGCAGTACATCTGCCACAAAGTAAATTAGTTTGCTTTACTGCAGGGAATGAAAGAAATGCTCTAGCACAAATTGAACATAGAACAACAACATTTACTGCTTGGTTTCAATTAAATTGTGAGGACACTGAGACCAGACAATTTTTATACCTTGAGTTTCCATATCACTATGTATTCGTTAATGGCCAATGGCGACAACAAAAAAAACATACTAATAAAATTATGCTAAGAATTTATACCCTCAGCCCTAGAGACATTGAACGTTTCAGTTTAAGATTACTTCTTTTACATGTTCCTGGTGCAAAAAGTTATGAAGATTTATGCACAGTGAATGACAATTATGATACTTTCCAATTAGCTGCAAGACATCAAAACTTCTTAGCAGATCATACGGAATGGGAGAGATGTCTGGAAGAAGCAGCACTTTGTCAAATGCCAAAGCAAATGAGAGAACAAATTGCATTCATTTCCATATTTTGCAATGTACCTGATGCTTTGTGGGAAACATTTAAATTAAATATGTGTGAAGACTTTTTGAAATGGTACAATGAGACCATTGCGCTATTAAGAGCATTAATGGAAAATCAAAAAATATTTCTTGCTTATGGATTAAATTGAGCAAGTTTTAATTGCCCGATTCAGGACATATAGATGAAATAAACTTGACGACTATGACACTGTGCTTCAAAACCAAAAAACACAAGAAAAACTTGCAACTTTAAATACCTTACAATTGCAAGCATTTAACCCCATCACAAATGCAACAGATGATGACATGGTCAAAGAGCGTTATTTCTATCTAGATGGTCCTGGTGGATCTGGAAAAACGTATCTGTATAATTGCTTGATGAGTTACATTCGAGCACAACTGGAATTGATGCACTTTTGTTAGAAGGTGGCAGAACTGTGCATAGTGGATTTAAACTGCCAGTTCCCATTTTAGAAAAACCAGTGTCAGATATTCAAATGAATTCATTACATGCCCAAAAAAATGTAAAAAAGTAAAAAAATTATAATAGATGAGGCAACAATGATCTCATGTCATGCCCTGCAATGTATTGATCAATTATTAAAAGAATTTATGGATAATGATTTGCCATTTGGTGGAAAGGTAATGTTGTTAGGAGGAGATTTTAGGCAATCATTACCTGTTATGCCACATGGAAATAGGACTGACATCGTCGAAACATGTATAAAGACAAGTAAACTGAGGAAAATATTTACACACCTTAAATTAGAACGAAATATGAGTTTTGAAGGCCAAAATCAATTCAATGATTGGCTTATTGGAATTGGAGAAGGAAAACATCCAAAAATAACTAATCTACCTGATGATACCACTGAAATTCCATCACAAATGATTTGCAAACAACTCTTATATCATAAATTGTTCTCAATACAATCGATAACAACGATTACTCAGACATTGCAAACAAAGTGATATTAACATCAAAAAATATGCCTTGATTCTAAAGAACAAACTTTTAAAAATCATCAATGCACCCACAAAATATTATTATAGTGCAGATTTGGTTCTGGCTGATGACAAAGACAAGTGAATCAATCTTTACTATCAAATTTATCAATTCTTTAACTCCCTCTGGAATGCCACCACGTGTTTTGCAACTTAAAAAAGGGGCAATTGTCATGCTACTGAGAAATATGAATCTCAAAAAAGGACTTTGTAATGGGACCAGATTAATTGTGTAGGATTTAAAATATAATTTCATACATGCAGAAATTATGACTGGTACCCATAAAGGGGAATTAGTTTTTATACCAAGAATTGATTTGGCTCCAAGTGACAATGGTTTACCTTTTGTCCTTCAAAGGAGACAATTTCCCATTATCATGGCATTTGCCATGACCATTAATAAATCACAAGGACAAACTTTTAAGTCTGTGGGTATTTTTTTACATGGACAACTGTATGTTGCTTTTCCAGATGCAACAATCCAGAGGAAATTAAAGCTCATATTGTAGAAAAACCAAAGTCATGGTGATTTATTGAATGATGGCCGAATTTTTACAAAAAACATTGTCTACTATGAGGTTCTGTAAACATAGAGAACAGTGGTTTTATTTCAAGGACGAAAGTTGATGTCACTTGGACTCTTTTTAGAGGATCACTATGGGCCTCATTCAATTGCGATTTTACCAATTGAATAGGGCTCTAAATAAGCACATAGCATTTTGTTTTTAAAGAAGTTTTTAGTTAGTGAAAACCTTGCTTTTGGATAGATGCTTACTAACTAAAAACTTATTTAAAAAAAATATGTTATGTGCTTATTTAGAGCCCTATTCAATTGGCCAAATTGCAATTGAATGAGGGCCTATTTCAATAAGAAACTCTATAAAATGGCAAAAAAACATAGAGAACAGTGGTTATACCGACAGATTAACTTTTATGTCTGGCGGTCTCTTTTTAGAGGACCACTATTTCACATAGGAAACTCTATGTGCCATTTTCAAGAACTACAGGAATTAAAAGAAAAAGTGAATACAAAAAAATAAAAAATAATAAATAGTGGTTATATACCTTAGACAAACTTACAAGTCTGATGGGCTCTTTTTAAGGGAACCACTTGGACATACAAAAAAATAAAAAATTGGAATTTGTTGGAAGTGGCGTTTTGACAGGAATAGCCCCACAAAACATTTTTGAGGCATTTTCTGAAAATTCCAGTTTCAATGTTAATACATTAAGTTACTGTCTTTAATGTTACATTTGATTTTTAAACGGTGATTTATTGTCTGTAATTAAGTTTTCATGTTCGTAGAACGAACAACATTTGTTGGAAAATTTAAATGTATAATTAAATACAGACTATTGATCCAGGGAGTAATCCAATCGCCAGTTAATGGGGTCAGGAATAAAAAAAATCCCCCTTTGACACAATTGGATAAGATGAAATGTTTTTTTTTTGGGTTTTTTTTGGTTTGCCTTTCTCTGGATTCAATATTCAAGATCAATGCATTTTTATCAAAATCAACTTTAAATGTTATTACATTACGTTAATGTTTGCACTGTTAAATTTGTATTTTGCAAGGTTTGAAAAAATGTTTTATTGTATATAATTAAGACATGTCAGTAGGATTATGATTAATATTTGCTACATTGAAATGTATAATTAAATAAAGAGTATTTATCCAGGGACTAATCCGATCGCCAGTTTAATGGGGTCAGGATGGAATTAATTTTTCACCCCTTTCACATAATTGGATACATTTCAGTGGGGTTTTTTCATTTTGCCTTACTCTGGATTCAATACCTATGTGGTTTACCAGTAGTAGAACTACAAGTTGCAGGTTGCAAAGCAATATGGAATGGTTTACTATTCTCATTCATACCAAGTTTAACAATTGTTATATTACTCCTCCATAGTTAACAATTTACAAATATTAATATTGTTAAAAAAGTTTAGCACTCATTAAACTACATGGTGCATGTTAAAAAGCAAAATGTAATAATTTGCAGTACTGATTCATACAAACTTGATCGATTGTTATATTATTCATGCATACCTGAATATTAAAAAGTGAATATTGTTACAAAAAATGGTTTACTAGTTGTTCAATTACAATTTGCATGTTAAAAAAATAAACACTTTGAATATAATTTTTGTACTTCTCTGTAGATAGGTAAAAGCTTAAGAGTGTCAAAGACTCAGATTGTGTGGCAAACATCATTCCCAGCCTTAACATTTTCTTGCCGTCATTTTTTGACGGGCAAGTCGCTAGTTCAATATATTTTGCTGAAAGTCTATGTCTTTTGAACACGGAAAGATGCCCCATCATAATCCACTACGTAGATTATTTACTGCTTATCAAAAATGTGAAATCCATGGCTAGCAGCTTAAAGAATATCTCTATTTACTGGAAGAATTATTAGGAACTAACCTAGTGACCCAAAAAATGGAAGCCAGTCCTCCACCCAATAAAAAATAAGCTTGCTAGGCTCAAAGAGTTCCTTACAACATTCAGACATACCAAACAATGTGCTAAGAAAGAACTCCAAGTCTGTCCCAAATGTTTTAAAACCTTCCTGTCCCATCTTTTGAGATGATTATCTGGCTCTAACCAAACCCATTTCTGTAACTAACAAAACCATGACATAAGGACCCTCACCAAACACTAGAAAAATATACACAAATGCATGGACAATCTTCAACCAGTTTACTTCCAGTCACCGGTTGCACCTCAACCCTTCATCAAGCCTAGTACAAGTTCAAAATAAGCAAAGTCCCTGCAAAGGGCACCACTACTGGTCAAAAGAGTTTACCGCAAATAATCATTTAAAAGAATACATACCCAAATTTAATAGTGACAATAATAAGTAGGGCAGAGATGTTTATGACCTAAAATCCACACAAAATGCAAGCATTTATGACCTACATTTAACTCATTTTCAACATTTTTCTCAAGTTCAAGATCCCGTACACAAGTCACAAGTAGACTAACAATTACTAAAATAATAATATTTCTATCTTTAACAGTAGTCAAAAAGAAATATGGTAAACATTGTCCTTGAGATTTGCTAATTGTTGTGATACAATACAATTCCAATAATTTTCAGCTACAGAATTGTTGATAATTTCATCCACATAATCAACCAATGATTTGCTGTTACTAAACATGGAAAATTACCACCCTTTCTACATTTTCTTACAAGGTATTCTGTTATAATTATTTTAATTGGACAAAACCTGTTGTACTTCCATTCATACTGTACATAAACACTGGATTCCAAAATATCTTGCTTATATAATTGCTTATCCATTCCCAATTCTTTGATTGTAAATAAGCAATAAATCTATTCCTGACCAGGTCATAAAATCGATATAATCTTATAATTGTCATATCATTTTCAAAAATGAGGTTTGAAAGTAACATAATGCATACAAAATGACATTATATGTATATACCAACCAATACAACTGCATTCAGGTATGTTTTATAACCCTCTACTAATTTTGACGTCAACAATTGCACAGTGCAAAGATCTATATCTGAGCTCCTTGTGGTGGGAAAAAAGACAACACATCCCATGATGCTTTGCTGCAGAGACTGACTTTTCAGACATTGCAACAATATTTATGCTAATTTAGCTTGGATTTTCAGGGGTATTCCTTCTTAAAAAAAACTGCCAGAAAACTAAAGAAATTTGCAAACGTCAGAGTAAGTTTATTTGGGGATTTTTTTCAAGCAAAGTATTGTTTGCACACACCACTGATTCTCTTGTCAGATACACTGCTATATACTTTTAATTGATTGAAATATGACCAAATCCTAAAAAAAAGCTTAAATTTACAATTATATGCACAATAAGACCCACATAGTTTTAATCAGAGTAATCTAAAATGAACTGAAATTTACTTTATAATTATAATAAAGGCAATGAAAAAATATGACATGTCATAAAGTAATCATTTAAAGTAATGCATTCCCAAATATAATAGTGACAGTGATAAGTGTATATAAACAAATATAAATACACATAATATAACCACAAAAGTAGCAAATAGAAATACCAGGAGATAAACATTATAATTAAACTACATATGTTTCTCAATAGATTGCATTGCTTATGATACATAAAAAAACACCATATCAATATGAATAATTTAATTAATTTCTCATGGCATACATTATATCATAGGTTGAAAAACACTATTAGAGCTACTGGAACATCAGTCAATTGGGAATTAGCCTGCAGATGAATCCAGGCCAGTTCATAACCAAAGGAATAAATATATAGTAAATCAAAATAATTATCAGTTCATATATACACGTGGAATTGAGCCCGAATGTTTCAAAATTACGATATCTTCAAGATAAATAAAATCCTCAAGAGAAATTCAGCTACTACTAATACACAGTTTAACATGGGGTTTGATAAGGAGGCTTTTTTGATAAGGAGTGTTTTTTTATCTATGATACAATGTATTAAATTATTCATATTGATGTTTATTAATTATAACAATCAATGCAATCTGTTGATAAAAATATAAGTGTAAGATTTATCTCAGATATGTCTGTATTATTTATGGTATTTCTATTTCTTACTTTTGTGGTTATATTATGTGCATTTTATTTGTTTATATACACTTGTCACTGTCACTATTATATTTGGGTGTGTATACCTTTAAATGATTACTTGCAGTAATCCCTTTTCACCAGCATTGGTGAAATATGTCTTTTTTTGCCCTTGCATTTGGCTTGATAAAGGATCGAGGAGCAGTCATATCAGTGACATCACAAATCCTGGAATCCCGACCCTTTCCCATTACCACCTGCTTCCAGCCGCGGCTACCTCATAAGCTTACCAGACATAGATATAACAGTGTACTCATATCCATAACCTGCCACCCCTTACCCGCCTTCTCTTTTGCCTTCTGAAATGCCTCGGTATGAAACAAAACCAATGCCATCCATGGCATCTGCATCTCAAAGTCTTCTGACCCACTAGCCATTAGAGAAATAAGGCTTGCTCACCCCAAACTTGGCCTTCACTTTGTTATTGATAGTGAGGGAGATGGAATTGGAATTCTTCTCGCCTCCAACTGTACTTTTTAGAGCATTTCCCCCAGCCCTTTTCATCTCCTTTCCATCTTTTGAAGGCCATTTCATCAGGCTCTTTTCACCATTCTTTCTATGTGCAGCTTTTATATCTTGCCTTCCTGGACCATCCTCATCCTTAATTGACCACTTTGCCTCCTCTAACATTCTCATTCTGGGTGACTTCAAAAGACCCATTGATAATCCAGGTGCCACAGCCATCCCTGAACTTCCCTTTAACCTCCTCCTTTGGCCTTTCATAGGGAACTACAACTGCTACACACTTTGAGGACCACTCTATTGAACTAGCCTAATCATCTGATTTATTTCTGCACTCCAACTTTTTCCTCACTCTTTTTTACCACTATACTCTAACATCTCCTGGTCTCAATTGCACTGGTACGCCATATGTACAGTAAGGGGAAAAAGTATTTGATCCCCTGTTGATTTTGAACGTTTGTCCACTGACAAAGAAGTGATCAGTCAAATAAATGTAATGGTTGGTGTATTTTTACAGTAAGAGACAGAATAACAAAAAAACACCAAGAAAAACGCATGTCAAAATGTTATAAATTGATTTGCAGGTCAATGAGGGAAATAAGTATTTGATGCCCTATCAATCAGCAAGATTTCTGGATCCCAGGTGTTTTTTATATGGGAAACAAGCTAATATTAGGAGCACTCTCTTAAAGGGAGTGCTCCTAATCTCAGCTTTCTACCTTTATAAAAGAAACCCGTCCACAGAAGCAATCAATCAATCAGATTCCAAACTCCCCACCATGGCCAAGACCAAAGAGCTGTCCAAGGATGTCAGTGACAAGATTGTAGACCTACACAAGGCTGGAATGAGCTACAAGACCATCACCAAGCACCTTAGTGAGAAGGTGACAACAGTTGGTGCGATTATTCGCAAATGGAAGAAACGCAAAATAACTGTCAGTCTCCCTCGGTCTGATGCTCCATGCAAGATCTCACCTCCAGGACTTTCAATGATCATTAGAACGGTGAGGAATCAGCCCAGAACTACACGGGAGGATCTTGTTAATGATCTCAAGGCAGCTTGCACACTACGGCGCGAAGGACTGAAATCCCCCCTTCTCAAGAAAGCACATGTGCTGGCCCATCTGAAGTATGCCAATGAACATTGGAATGATTCAGAGGAGAACTGGGTGAAAGTGTTGTGGTCAGATGAGACCAAAATCGAGCTCTTTGCCATCAACTCAACTCACCATGTTTGTAAGAGAAGGAATGGTGCCTATAACCCCAAGAACATCATCCCCACCGTTAAACATGGAGGTGGAAACATTGTGCTTTGGGGTGTTTTTCTGGTAAGGGGACAGTACACCTGCACTGTATCAAATGGACGATGGTCAGGGCCATGTACCGTCAACTCTTGGGTGAGAACCTCCTTCCGTCAGCCAGGGCATTGATAATGGGTCATAGATGGATATTCTAACATGACAATGACCCAAAACACAGAGCCAAGGCAACAAAGGAGTGGCCCAAGAATAAGCACATTAAGACCCTGGAGTGGCCTAGCCAGTCTCCAGACCTTAATCCCATAGAAAATCTGTGGAGGGAGCTGAAGGTTCGAGTTGCCAAACATCAGCCTCGAAACCTTAATGACTTGGAGAGGATCTACAAAGAGCAGTGGGACAAAATCCCTCCTGAGATGTGTGCCAACTACAAGAAAAGTCTGACCTCTGTGATTGCAAACAAGGGTTTTGCCACCAAGTACTAAGTTGAAAGGGTCAAATACTTATTTCCCTTATTGACCTGCAAATCAATTTATACATTTTTTGACTTCCGTTTATTTGGGGATTTTTTTTGTTTTGTTATTCTGTCTCTCACCGTTAAAATACACCTAACATTAAAATGATAGACTGATTATTTCTTTGTCGATGGATAAACGTTCAAAATCTGCAGGGGATCAAATTTTGTTTTTCCTTCACTATATCAACCCTATCTCCAAACACACTCCACACTCCCTTTCTTTTCTGCTCACTTTGCAACTTCCATGCTCACCTACAAGACGTCTCAAGAGCCACCCCATGCTGGAATTCTCCAACTTACTTTATTAAACTCTGTCTTAGTCTTCAGATATAAAATGTTCTCTGAAAACCTACCTGTTCAGAGAAGCAGACTACCTACCTCCTTATTTTCTTTACTAACATGAAACAAGACTACCTATTCTGTTCTTTTTTCACACATCTTCCTCCCTATCCACCAAGGGGTTGCCTCACCTTCTGTCTCACCTACTCATATTAGCAACAGGCACATAAGCAAATTAACCTTATTAAATTGCGATTCGGTCAATTGAATAGGGCTCTATATAAGCACAGAGCATATATATTTTGCAGAAGTGTTTAGTTAGTGAAGACCTTGCTTTTGGATAGAAGTTCACTAACTAAACACTTCTGTAAAAAACATATGCTATGTGCTTATATAGAGCCCTTTTCAACTGGCCGAATTGCAATTTAATAAGGCTATTAGTTCCTACTTGTTTCTCCTCTAAGTTAAGCTGACTCTTAACATAGCTGATTACACAAGTACTTAACAGACCATGCATATCACACAAAAGATGTCCTCATAAGTTACGTAAGTGCCAATGTATACTGTATAATGATTCAGCAGCATGATATAACACCGCAGAATAATCAGCAAACATCTGAAACAAAAATAGCCGAGCACAATGACAGCAGAACGAGCAATCAACCAAATCAGATCTCAGGAAATAATGCATTTACATTCACATCTAATTATACCAGGTGGATAGGATCACGTTGGTTTAATTCATTCTTTGAAGCACTTTCAGAATTAGCATATTTTTAACCTTTTAGGTACCAAGTTTCAGCTCAGCTCAAAAGGATAACATGCTATACATGCTGCCCTATTAAATTCGGAGCCCGAAGCGGCATTGGCAAGCCCGCAAAGGCTGCAGGCTTGAAATTCGGCTGCATTACACGTGCGCGCAAGCTGTTAAGGGGCCATCAATATCCAATTGCGGTATAACATAGTGTGACACAGGCTTCTCAGCCAATAGCAAGTGGTCTAGCGGAAGATGATTGACAGACGGAGATTATAAATTTATGTTCCACGCGCCCATGCGTTCACTGTGTTGTATTTTCTTTTGAAGTAGCACGCAGATGTTGGAGTTGGTGGGTTTTGAGAGTAGAAGAGTTTGGAGAGAGGTAGTTTATATTTTATTACATATGATTTTACACTTAATACTTGATTACACTTATTTACAGATTACACATATTTGCAATAAACATAATTTAAAGAACACACATAGAGACATATAAAGTTAGGTTACACACACATGCCATACCCCCACACCCCATCCCCCAACAATTACTGAAAACAAATAATACATTTTTTTGCCTCCTATATATACAGCAACACTTATTTTTATTTATCCTTATTTTCCTTTTGGGATTATCATGGAGGGAGGAGAGAGAAGGGGAGAGGAATGGAGAGGTGGGGAGGAGGAGAAGAGTAGGGGAGAGAGAGGAGGCCCTTAGGATTAGTGGTGGAGAGGAGGTGAGGAGGTAGAGGAGGTGAGAAGTGGTGGAGGAGGTGGAGGAGGAGGAGGTCAAGGAGGAAGGGGTGGAGGAGGAGGAGGCAGAGGAGGAGATGGAGGTGGGGGAGGAGGTGGAGGCAGAGGAGGAGCAGGAGGAGGAGGTGGAGGAGGAGGATGGGAGTATAGAGGTGGGTGGTGGCAAGGTGGCCCTAGCACCAGGCACACATAGGAGAGGGACAGATGGGAAGGGACCTGATCCCAGGGAGGGTGGTAGTTGGGGGAAGGGACAGGCCTCAGGGACAGGTCAGGGAGGCAAGGGTCCACAGTAGGGAGGGCAAGAGGCTAGGGGCAAGCACAGGGCCCACAATTACTCAGACCAGGAGAATGTGGTCCTCTTTGGTACTATCCGTGGCTGCCACGTGATACTTGCAGGGGGGAGAGAAGTAAGGCCAGGGCTTAGGGCTCAGGCATGGAAGGAGGTAGTGGCTGAGGTGACAGCGGTAGGCACAGCACCAAGGTATGTGAGGTCCATCAAGCACCGGTTTGATGACATCAGGGCCAAGCTGAGAGGGATGATGGCCAAGGAGGACAGGAACGTGACTGTGACCTATAATGAGTGGGAGACCCACTGCTGGAGCTTCAGGCCTGGTGGCACAGCAGTACCCAGCCTCCATGTCAGGTGAATATCACATACACCAACGTGCCACCACATGTTCATCACACACACTACACATGTACATGATGACCAACAAGGACACTGACATTTTATCTCAATGGAATTAACAAGGAATTAACAAGGAATTAACAAGGTGTCATTCCTGGGCACAACGACAGTAATCAAGCAATAGAAAGCCCATTTATTGGTGTGCCCACTGCAGCCTATACAGTTACAGAACGCAACTAGAATCAAGCTAGTGTTAAGAGCCAAGAACGATCAAGACCATGAACCAAAGGAGGTCTGGGTCCAGTGGCGAGCCAAAGGCTTAGGTGTCGGCTCCATCAGAGTAGGAAGGGGAGGAGCAAGAACCCGCCCAGCAGGAACCGGCGCAGGGGTGGAGGAAGGAAGAGGACCCGAAGGCCCTGGTTTAGAGGAGGAGGATATCATGTGGGGTGTGGGGTCACCATCCGGCCCTCCAGCCACACCACCAGGATTCAACCCCACTATCCCCAACAGGAGTGACCAGAACAGCCAGTCACCACCTCCTCCCACCCACAGCAGTGTGCTGGACTGGCCGCCACTACCAACACCATGCCCACCCACACCACCGCTTATTTTGCCCCGGGCTCCAGCCGGGCCCCAGACTCTGCCAACACCTCACCTGGCCACATCCACGGGCCTCCATCATCCTCATCAGGCCAGTCTGCGCGGGCGGAGATGCTGGCCCTCATGCATTAGCAGGTGGAGTTGCTCCGGGGATCCAGGCCAGTATCTCCGCCAATCATGCCTATACCATGTCGGGGCAGTGTAGATGATACCAGAGAAGTCAGACAAATCACAGTTCATTAGAGAATGAACTTGCAACCCACTCCATCTTTGGCATAGAAACCTTGTGGAACAGCACAGGCAGAGACCTAGCTATATGTGCAACAGTCCATAGGGTCACAGAGAGTCGAATACGGCTGCAGGACTGAACATGAAATAATAAAATGCTCCCTGATACTTGATCTAAGTGATGTGGCGGTGTAATTTGGCCACTTTTTGTTTTCCCAATGTAGATGTGATTAACGAGATGTATATGCAATCATATATATATTCCAGGGTCCACATTAGAGCCTCTGTGAGTGAGGAAGGGTTAATACGGCATCATTATCGTGTTTTTGTATTGCTTTTTAATCAGGTAGTGTGTCTTTAATTGCTTTCTGCATGTTGCAACTTGGCTTTTCATATTGGCATATGCATGACCTTTCCGCCATATGATAAAATAACATATTTTTTAAATGCCTTTCCTTCCCCATATTTTAAAGTCCACTGTTGTGTTTATATTGTCTTTTACAGTGTTGAGAAATTGTCTGTAAACCCTTTGCGGGTCCTATTTGGAGGCCGTAATCATTTTTGCCTCCTTTTGTGGGTTACGGGCTTGAACGTCAGGGCGTCTTTGGAAAAACTTGTTGCAATTTAATAGCGTGATTGGAATGTAAGAGTTACGGGCTTGACAGAACAAAGGATTTGCAGCCACGGAGTTCAATTTTCAGCCCGTAGGGTTTTTTCGCCTCTACCTCAGGCCAATTTAATAGGCATAAGTCTTACCGGCTATGTTACAGGCGACGTTTTTAGACGTTTAGAGAATTTAATAGGGTCAGAAAAGTTCTAACTTCTTCCTTGTCTTTTTTTATTTGATATATACAACTTGGATAGTTGGTGTGACCATTGCCTAGTTGTACTAATCTTTTTCAAAGAACCAGATAATTTTAACAAGAAACAATCTTAGTTAGAACCTCCATTTAGAAGGTGGTAGTATGTGAGTGCTTTTTTGAGGACAACCAAACCATTACGTTGAAATATTGTCAACTGTCTAATTAAGTGAAAATATATCTTACCTTTTTGGAAGTATCTATTTAAGTTCTAACAAGCTTGATAACGTGACTGTCCTTACAGAGGAGGATAGTTTTTTTCTCTAACTCAGTTGTTCCTCTGTGTCCCCTGACAGAGTCTTATACGGACTGTGGACATATTTATAAAAGATAATCGTGTACCCTGTTTGCTAGAGAAAATAAGTTTGATTTATTTAGATATCTCCATAGCTCAATCCCACCATTTCCATTACTGATTTTGCTGCCCTTTTCTAAACCTTTTCTAGCTTTACAATATCCTTTTTCTGAATTGATGCCCAAAACTGGACGCCATATTCCATTTGAAGACTTCTTCTTGCATTTTCTGAATTTATACTACAGATGGAATAAAAATGTTTATGTTTTCTACTTTTCACAATGGGTTAACTACATTTTTATCACCTTTTCATTCAAGTTAATGGGAGTTAACTAATATATTAAAAAAAGTATCATGCAGAAAAAAACTTAAAGTAAGCTTTAACTTGTCCAAGCATTTGCTTATATGGTAAATAGTGAAAACTGTGAGACTCAGGGGAGTAGGGAAAGCCCAGCGATAGTGGTGAAACAGCAAAAATAATTAAAGGGACATTGTAATAGAAAGTCTCTTATTACTTCTTCCTGAAACCATGGATTCAAAATATGTCCGAGCTCCAATCACCACCTCCTTAGTGCTTTATAGTTACTGGTTAAGAAGAGTTCGAGATTTTTGTGAATGAGCCAGGAATATGCTGATAATGAACAAGGGAAATGACAAGGTCACATGGCAAGACTGACCTATTTTGCTTAATTTAGTGTGACTCGTTTTACAGCAAGAAACAAGTGGAAACGTCATGCTATGCCAGAAAGGAAACATAATGAAGGTAAGAGTTACACTGTGAATATCGTAAGCTGAACTAAGGGATGGAAGATCTGCACACCTGCCAAGTTGACGTTTATCTAGAATAACCACAAGTTATGACTGAAAATAACAAGTAAAGCTGTCTAGCCCTGTAGGGTAGCCACGAATAAGATACTGCTGAAAGATGTTGATGATGTTGTGAACGGTATATTAAGCTAAGAATGCCCTGGCTCACTTAGAAGCTCATTAGACAGATTGCTGAGAACACCTGCTTTTATCTTGAGAAAAGGGTTCTGACAATTGGATTGAGAGCCTCTCATAAAAACGTATGATGCTAATCTACATTGTACTGCTGAGTTTTGCTGCAAACTTCATTCATGCCATATCCCAAGCTAAGTTAACTTCTATTATTTCCAACTTGTGTGTGTGTGTTCATTTCCAACATAGGGATAGGCAAAAACCAAAGAACATAATTAGGAGGACATTACGCTGATTCATGATTTCTGATGATACATAAACAAATTATCTTCTGGTCCTACCTACATTTCTAATACTTGATTCTTGTGGGGACAATTATATATCCTACCTAATCCACTGAAAGGGATATGGCCTGGAGGAGAGGACTTGGGTTCCAGTTGCAGGATATGCATGCTCCCTGCCTAATCCATGCCCTCCATACCTGCTGTCCTTTTAAGCTTGGTGATATCCTGGTTTACTATCACAAAGCAGCAAAATGGCACCTCACAAAGGAATGCTTCATGTTGTGTTGTTGTGACAAAAAGAAGGTACATGTATCTAGTTTTCGCTCCCAGTTTTGTCAACCACACTGGAACTGTTTTTGCTGGAAAGACTATTAACACACAGTAATATCAAAGTTACACCATACTTCCTAGATCACTATTATCATGCAGTAACTTCCCTGTTCCACCGTACATCCTGGACCGTTCTTTAACCACCAATCTTTTCAGCTGCTGAGATTTAATAACGTTTACTATGGAAGTCTACAAACCTCTGTATTTACGAGTTCATGATTTTGCTGCAGTAGTTTCACTGTGTCCAGCATCTCTGCCATTTCCTATTTAATTAACAATTTTAACCTTTTGCTTGTGCCTGAATTTGGCTTGTCTACTGCTGAAAAAAAACAGGAGCGGCTGGTGCATAGGGGCAAATGGGCACTGACTTAATCCCCCCATCACTTACTTAATTGTTTCAATTAAATAATAAAAAATAAAAAAATAATTATAACTTGTTCAGTCTTCTATTTTTTTATTATCTGCTGCTGTCACTTTAAAACCCTTTGTGCAGCAAACACTGGCTTACACACTGACTTATCACATCTATCCCGCTGCTTGTGACGTGCCTAGTACTACAGATCAGGGTACATGTGAGAATAAAAAAAAAAAAACAGTCAAAATGCTGTATTTGTCCGAACTGTGCTCTAAACTATAGGACTGAGCCTGTGTGTCACAAGCAGCATCACCAAATCAGAATGGCCAGGAGGTAAAAGTCCCGTATCCTGCAGGTACAGCCCCTCTAACTGTCCACAGGAACTGAATACATTGGTGCAATCCTGACAATCTGAATAAAGTTTTGTAGGGGGGGGAAACAACTCCCAGCTCACTGTGAAAGCTTCAGTTTTTTAAGTAATCTGGTGGTCTGATTGTTTCTAACTACCCTGCTCCCCACACCAAGCTTGTGACCTGTCTGTCATCACCCCGGCCTATACCAGACAGAAGCGGCTGCAGAGCTCAGGTGACTCCATATCCCTCTCTGTGTCACTGTCAGGGCACTCTCACCCTCTGTCAGTGTCAGGTCTGTGTGACTCCATATCCCTCTCTGTATCACTGTCAGGGCATTCTCATCCTCTGTCAGTGTCAGGTCTGTGTGACTCCATAACCCTCTCTGTGTCACTGTCAGGACACTCTCACTCTCTGTCCGTGTCAGGCCTGTGTGATTCCATATCCCTCTCTGTGTCACTGTCAGGACACTCTCACCCTCTGTCAGTATCAGGTCTGTGTGATTCCATATCCCTCTTTGTTTCACTGTCAGGACATTCTCACCCTCTGTCAGTATCAGGTCGGTGTGACTCCATATCCCTCTCTGTGTCACTGTCAGGACACTCTCACCCTCTGTCAGTGTCAGGTCTGTGTGACTCCATATCCCTCTCTGTGTCACTGTCAGGACACTCTCACCCTCTGTCAGTATCAGGTCTGTGTGATTCCATATCCCTCTCTGTTTCACTGTCAGGACACTCTCACCCTCTGTCAGTATCAGGTCTGTGTGACTCCATATCCCTCTCTGTGTCACTGTCAGGACACTCTCACCCTCTGTCAGTGTCAGGTCTGTGCTACTCCATATCCCTCTCTGTGTCACTGTCAGGGCATTCTCATCCTCTGTCAGTGTCAGGTCTGTGCTACTCCATATCCCTCTCTGTGTCACTGTCAGGACATTCTCACCCTCTGTCAGTATCAGGTCTGTGTGATTCCATATCCCTCTCTGTGTCACTGTCAGGACATTCTCACCCTCTGTCAGTATCAGGTCTGTGTGATTCCATATTCCTCTCTGTATCACTGTCAGGGCATTCTCATCCTCTGTCAGTGTCAGGTCTGTGCTACTCCATAACCCTCTCTGTGTCACTGTCAGGACACTCTCACTCTCTGTCCGTGTCAGGCCTGTGTGATTCCATATCCCTCTCTGTGTCACTGTCAGGACACTCTCACCCTCTGTCAGTATCAGGTCTGTGTGATTCCATATCCCTCTCTGTGTCACTGTCAGGGCATTCTCATCCTCTGTCAGTGTCAGGTCTGTGTGATTCCATATCCCTCTCTGTATCACTGTCAGGACACTCTCACCCTCTGTCAGTATCAGGTCTGTGAGATTCCATATCCCTCTCTGTATTACTGTCAGGACACTCTCACCCTCTGTCAGTGTCAGGTCTGTGTGATTCCATATTCCTCTCTGTATCACTGTCAGGACATTCTCACCCTCTGTCAGTATCAGGTCTGTGCTACTCCATATCCCTCTCTGTGTCACTGTCAGGACATTCTCACCCTCTGTCAGTATCAGGTCTGTGTGACTCCATATCCCTCTCTGTGTCACTGTCAGGACACTCTCACCCTCTGTCAGTGTCATGTCTGTGTGATTCCATATCCCTCTCTGGGTCACTGTCAGGCCCCATCTCACCCTCTGTCAGTGTCAGGTCTGTGTGACTCCATATCCCTCTCTGTGTCACTGTCAGGACACTCTCACCCTCTGTCAGTATCAGGTCTGTGTGATTCCATATCACTCTCTGTGTCACTGTCAGGACACTCTCACCCTCTGTCAGTATCAGGTCTGTGTGATTCCATATCCCTCTCTGTATCACTGTCAGGGCACTCTCACCCTCTGTCAGTATCAGGTCTGTGACATTCCATATCCCTCTCTGTATCACTGTCAGGACACTCTCACCCTCTGTCAGTATCAGGTCTGTAAGATTCCATATCCCTCTCTGTATTACTGTCAGGACACTCTCACCCTATGTCAGTGTCAGGTCTGTGTGACTCCATATCCCTCTCTGTGTCACTGTCAGGACACTCTTACTCTCTGTCATTAACAGGTCTGTGTGACTCCATATCCCTCTCTGTGTCACTGTCAGGACACTCTCACCCTCTGTCAGTGTCATGTCTGTGTGATTCCATATCCCTCTCTGGGTCACTGTCAGGACACTCTCACCCTCTGTCAGTATCAGGTCTGTGTGACTCCATATCCCTCTCTGTGTCACTGTCAGGACACTCTCACTCTCTGTCAGTGTCAAGTCTGTGTGACTCCATAGCCCTCTCTGTGTCACTGTCAGGACACTCTCACTCTCTGTCAGTGTCAGGTCTGTGTGACTCCATATCCCTCTCTGTGTCACTGTCAGGACACTCTCACCCTCTGTCAGTATCAGGTCTGTGTGATTCCATATCCCTCTCTGTGTCACTGTCAGGACACTCTCACTCTCTGTCAGTGTCAGGTCTGTGTGATTCCATATCCCTCTCTGTATCACTGTCAGGACACTCTCACCCTCTGTCAGTATCAGGTCTGTGAGATTCCATATCCCTCTCTGTATTACTGTCAGGACACTCTCACCCTCTGTCAGTATCAGGTCTGTGTGACTCCATATCCCTCTCTGTGTCACTGTCGGGACACTCTCACCCTCTGTCAGTGTCAGGTCTGTGTGACTCCATATCCCTCTCTGTATCACTGTCAGGACACTCTCACTCTCTGTCAGTGTCAGGTCTGTGTGATTCCATATCCCTCTCTGTATCACTGTCAGGACACTCTCACCCTCTGTCAGTATCAGGTCTGTGAGATTCCATATCCCTCTCTGTATTACTGTCAGGACACTCTCACCCTCTGTCAGTGTCAGGTCTGTGTGATTCCATATTCCTCTCTGTATCACTGTCAGGACATTCTCAGCCTCTGTCAGTATCAGGTCTGTGTGACTCCATATCCCTCTCTGTTTCACTGTCAGGACACTCTCACCCTCTGTCAGTGTCATGTCTGTGTGATTCCATATCCCTCTCTGGGTCACTGTCAGGCCCCATCTCACCCTCTGTCAGTGTCAGGTCTGTGTGACTCCATATCCCTCTCTGTGTCACTGCCAGGACACTCTCACCCTCTGTCAGTATCAGGTCTGTGTGATTCCATATCACTCTCTGTGTCACTGTCAGGACACTCTCACCCTCTGTCAGTATCAGGTCTGTGTGATTCCATATCCCTCTCTGTATCACTGTCAGGGCACTCTCACCCTCTGTCAGTATCAGGTCTGTGAGATTCCATATCCCTCTCTGTATCACTGTCAGGACACTCTCACCCTCTGTCAGTATCAGGTCTGTAAGATTCCATATCCCTCTCTGTATTACTGTCAGGACACTCTCACCCTCTGTCAGTGTCAGGTCTGTGTGACTCCATATCCCTCTCTGTGTCACTGTCAGGACACTCTTACTCTCTGTCATTAACAGGTCTGTGTGACTCCATATCCCTCTCTGTGTCACTGTCAGGACACTCTCACCCTCTGTCAGTGTCATGTCTGTGTGATTCCATATCCCTCTCTGGGTCACTGTCAGGACACTCTCACCCTCTGTCAGTATCAGGTCTGTGTGACTCCATATCCCTCTCTGTGTCACTGTCAGGACACTCTCACTCTCTGTCAGTGTCAAGTCTGTGTGACTCCATAACCCTCTCTGTGTCACTGTCAGGACACTCTCACTCTCTGTCAGTGTCAGGTCTGTGTGACTCCATATCCCTCTCTGTGTCACTGTCAGGACACTCTCACCCTCTGTCAGTATCAGGTCTGTGTGATTCCATATCCCTCTCTGTGTCACTGTCAGGACACTCTCACCCTCTGTCATTGTCAGGTCTGTGTGACTCCATATCCCTCTCTGTGTCATTCTCAGGACACTCTCACCCTCTATCAGTATCAGGTCTGTGTGATTCCATATCCCTCTATGTGTCACTGTCAGGGCACTCTCACCTTTGGTCAGTGTGTCTCTCTTACAAATAAATCTCCCTGTGTCTTGTTGCTCTGTCCTTTAGTCGTGTCTGACTCTCAGTGACCACATGGATGCAGCACACCAGGTACATCTGTCTGTGTTTCCAGTTGTGCTTATCCATATGGTTTTCATGGCAAAGATACTGAAGTGGGTTGCCAGTTTCTACTCCAGTGGACTGCAATTTTCCTGAAATGACCTGCCGATCTTGGGTGACCCTTGTGGACGTATGTGGACAGGAATCTCTTTTCCAGGTCGGCCATAAATAGGTTAGCATATTGTGGTGCCATTTTCGTGCCCATTGTGGTCCCCATCATTTATAAGTAAACATGCTGGTTGAAGGTGAAATAGTTGTGGGTCAGGATGTATGCTAGTAGTTTGACAATGGTATCAGGATTATATTTGTGATTCTGATTGTGTGTAGAAAGAAACTTCATGCATGCTCAGTGCCATCTTTATGTGGGATGTTGCTGTAAAGGGATTCAACATCCATGGTTACAAGTAGTGTGTACTCTTTTTGCAACTTAATATTAATTATGTTCAGGCAGCATATAAACTGAATACATATTTTTTTTAAACACATATATTTATTCAAACGTATTTTTTTAAAGATAGCCTAAATAGTATGTAGGAGGTTTGAGATACTTCTCCCACATGCTATTTAAATTATGTTTAAGATGGAGGGAGAAACAAAACAGTACTGAATCATGCAAAACCAACTTGGGTTGCAACTTTCTTGTTCTGGTCAGTTGTTGGTGAATTATCACCCTATCCTTCTGTAGTTGCAAGATGTTCCTCCCATGTGCTGTTTAGTCTCAAATTTGTTTAATTAATCTATTTGCTCATTTAACCAATTATTTATTTATGCACTTTTAATCTTTTTCAGTATATTTGCTGCTATCATAGTATATAGAAGGAGAGATGGATAGAGAGGGATAACAGAAGAGGCATAGGATCTATTTCTCTAACTTTCTATCCCCCTGTCTCTCTATCCCTCCGTCTCTCTCTCTCTCTCTCTCTCTCTATCCCTCTCTATCATTCACTCTCAATCCCCCTCTCTCTATCTCTATCCCTGTCTCTCTATGGGATCACTTTTGCCTATTTATACAAGCTGCCACAGCCACTTGTCCTGATCTAACTTGTATTTTATGTGTTCTATTTAATTATTTCATGTCATAAAGAAAATGGAAGAACTTCCTAGTATAAGAAAAGTAAGCATAACCAGCACCACCTCACCCTCATCAAGAAAATGGAGGCACTTCCAGTCTATGAATAGTGAGCAGAAGCAGCTCCATCTCACCCTCATCAAGATAATGAGTAAGTAAAGTGACAGTGGGAAAAATCAAGTAAGGGGTGGAGTCTATGTCACTGGGCAGGGCCTATACAGGTAAGATGTAGTGAAGGGGAGGGGTTTATACTTTTTATAATGTAAGGGGAGAGGCCAGGTCTCTGTCTTCCACTCCACCAACTTGGATAGTCACCATCCACCACTGCCACTCTTCACCTTTTCTCTGTCCTTTTGACTGCCAGCTATTAACCTTAACAACCCTTGTTCTGACTCAACCAGGATCCTGTGTTATCTCCTGGATCAGGACAAGTTAACTATGCATTTTTATTCCCCGTTTCAGGTTAGTTTTCACTCCTTTTCTTGCAGCCGTTACTCATTACAGAACTCCTCACCACAAAGTGAGTTGCTAGAAGAAAGGAAAAGGTTGAGATTAGTTGCCTGAACTCCTTCTCTCTGTGAATGGACATAACTTCTCAGGAACTTTTTAAATAATTATGCAGTAAATACACTGCATGTCTATATTTTTTATACCTCATAA
This sequence comes from Discoglossus pictus, assembly GCA_027410445.1. NCBI lineage: Eukaryota > Metazoa > Chordata > Amphibia > Anura > Alytidae > Discoglossus > Discoglossus pictus. Next base: position 18,374,619 of record CM050164.1, read on the forward strand.
GCACGTATTATAGCTTAAACTAGATTGAATATTATGTTTTTATTTCTATGGATTGTGCCATTTATTCTTCTATAATCTATACATTGGAGGAAGTCTATTGTTCAATTTTTTAAATTGTATTTCTTTACATTTTTATTACAGTTAATGGAATTATATGGTCATTTCTATATAAGGTAGCACAGTCTGTACATTACTTATGATCACGGTCAAGAAACAATGTAGAGAAAGAACTGCTATGTTTTTAGCCTATATACAAGAACATGTTTTACATCTTTATTCACATCAACCTAAAATAAGTAAAACGCACAAACATATAGTGGCATTATCTTTGTTTTGCCTTGATATGGTTAATTAACAAAGGTCCACAATCTGTATTAACACATTTTTGTAGCTCAGTTGCAATATTAATATTTATATTTTCAAATATCAATACAAACTTTTATATTGGTGGCTCAAGGGCTGTTGGCAACCCCACAGTCTTTGTACAACAGAAAAAATCAGGTAGTCAAAGTATTGATTTCAATGCAGAGTTCATTTACTCCCTGTAGAGAATGAGCTCTGCATGGGTCTCAATATATTGGCTGCTGTAGCCCGTGATCAAATTCTTCTGTAAGCATTTTATAGTTTTTTTTTATTTTAGATATTTTTGTATGAATAAGCAAATTAGATAGCAACGTACAAAAGTGCTATAAAGTGAAACATTTAATGGATACTTAAGATGTAAGAAAATGAAAGCTTGCAGGCAACTAGCTACACGTGCAGAATTTTAACAAAGCAACTATACTGCATAGCAATATATTTGTTAGATGTCTTACACTAATCACTTGCTGTTTTGGGGTTAAATCTATTGCCCTCATAATTGTGCAGCAATTAGATAACTGGTTGCATTATTTACTGGACCAGATTCAAGTGCTAAATGCTCAGAGCAAACTTGCAGATAAACACCTTGCCAGCAGAAAGTAGTATCCCGCTGTGGGTCAGATAGGAGCTAAAAATAGGGACAAGAAAATAACCGTGGATGGGAAATGGAGGGGTATGAGTGGTGTGGCAGCTCATCTAGTGGCCAAAAGCTGCAGCACAGACTGTCTGGTTTACAGGACAAACCTGCACATTTTATCAGGTCACCAGATGAATGGACCATATTTACAATATGTTTTATAAAGAACTACAACTGATAATGGGCAGAATGTTTTTAGAAGAAAAAAAAACATTACATGCGAGTCAAATGTGTGCTTAGGAGGGAGGGTCTTTGTAAACTAACTACATTGCTGCAGAGCTGGTAAATGGAGGCGAGCCGTTAAACCGTAGTACTTTGGCAATGAGCGCCGCAGGCGTCCATTGCAGGCGAGCCTCGCATAGCGAGACGAGCCGTTAAACCGTAGCAAAAAAATACGTCCGCAACTCGCGAACATGAAAAAAAATACAATCACAATAAATACACACAGCACATACATAAAAAGCTTACCGACAGCAAGAGGGAGCATCCAGGACCTCAAAAAAACAAGTTACACCTTCATTTAGCTCAAAATAAAACAGTTTAGACAATAAAAAATTCTCAAAGCGAGAGAAAATATGGCGACAGAACAAAACGAAAACGAGGCTACAGCACTATAACCACGGAAAACACGTACGGATATTCCGCTAAGACGCATACCCCACATTACCCGCGATTTTACGATAATGCGGAAGTACACAACTACGCTATCGGTTTCGGCTCGCGCACGCACAGTATAACACTGCACACGTTCATCACGCTTACACAGCACCTCCACACCACTAATGCTGCTGCAACATCAACACAGATTGCCAGCTCTTCATCACAATGCATAAAAATAGGTAAAGTATATTCATTTATTAATTTGAATTCTATATTTCAGTAGTACACACAAAACAACATTAGCTACCTTACAATTCCATATGTATATTAATAACTAAATAACTTTCCAAACATACACATCTCATTGCCGTCATTTTTTGACGGGCAATACGCTAGTATATATATATATATATATATATATATATATATATATATATATATTTATATTTATTTATTATCATGTTATGATGTATATATTTATTTATATATATATATATATATATATATATATATACACACATACATAACTATATTTATAACTATATGTGTATGTGTATATATATATATATATATATATATATATATATATATATATATATATACTGCTCTGGTATAATTTCTGTTATTCCTGTTGAATCCACACATACTAAGAATTGCGACAATTTGAACTACAGCAGCAGATTGTTCTGTGTGTTCAAGATCACCTCCCACCTGTGTGAATATAAGTGGCCATATTTTGCAATTTGAAATGATGGAAAACATGATTATATGATGCAGGTGCTATGATATATGAAATATATCAATAGAATACTCAATATGGTGTAACTGTAAAAATATAAATAACAATTATATATATATATATATCACATATTATAATTGTCAAACTGCGATTCGTCGTCACGCTTTGCGACGAATTGCAGTTTGGCAACGATCCGATCGCATTGCGGACATACGCATTGTGCGGCTTTAGCCGCACATGCACAGCATGAGCCGCGCATGCATAGAGCGTGGCGTTTGCCGTGCATTGCTCATGCGCAGCGCCTAAGGGGAGGGAAGAGACACAGAGGGAGAGGGGGGAGAAAGAGACACAGGGGGGGGGAGAGACACAGAGGGTGAGAAGAAACATAGGGGGGAAAGAGACACAGGGGGAAAGAGACACAGGGTGGGAGAGGGGGTAAGAGACAGAGGGGGGAGGGAAACAGGGGGGGATGGGGGAAGGACACAGGGGGAAGCGACACAGGGGAGGTGGAAAGAGACACGGGAGGGAGAGGGGGAAAGAGACACATAGGGAGGGGGGAAGAGACACAGAGGGAGAGGGGGGAAAGAGACACAGAGGGAGAGGGGGAAAGAGACACAGAGGGAGGGGGGAAGAGACACAGAGGGAGAGGGGGGAAAGAGACACAGAGGGAGAGGGGGGAAGAGACACAGAGGGAGAGGGGGGAAGAGACATGAGGGGGAGAGGGGGAAAGAGACACAGGGGGAGACATAGGGGTGGGAGAGGGGGGAAGAGACACAGAGAGGGAAGAGACAAGGGGAGAGGGGGGAAAGAGACACGGGGGGAAAGAAACACAGGGGGAGAGGCGAGGAAAGGGACAAAGGGTGGCAGAGGGGGAAAGAGACACAGAGGAAGAGTGAGGGGGGGGAAAGAGACACAGGTAGAGAGGTGTGGAAGAGACACAGAGGGAGAGGGGGTGGAAGAGGCACAGAGAGAGAGGGGGTGGAAGAGACACAGAGGGAAAGGGGGTGGAAGAGACACAGAGGGAGAGGGGGGAAAGGGACACAAAGGGAGGGGGAGAGACACAGAGGGAGAGGGGGGAAGAGACACAGAGGGAGAGGGGGGAAAGAGACAGAGAGGGAGAGGGGGGAAAGAGACAGGGGGAAGAGACACGGGGGAGAGGCGAGGAAAGAGACAAAGGGGGGGAAGAGACACAGGGAAGGTGGAAAGAGACACGGGAGGGAGAGGTGGGGAAGAGACACAGGAGGGAAAGAGACACATGGGAGGGAGAGGAGGAGGGAAGATACACAGGGGAGGGAAATGGGGGGAGAGAGACAGGGAAGGGAGAGGGGGAAAGAGACATAGGGGAGGGGGAAAGCGACACAGGGGAGGGGGAATTTGACACAGAGGAGGGAGAGGAGGGGGAAAGAGACACAGGGGAGGGAGAGGAGGGGGGAATAGACACAGGGAAGTGAGATGAGAGACACAGGGGAGTGAGAGGAGGGGAGAGAGACACAGGGGAGTGAGAGGAGGGGGAAGGGACACAGGGGAGGGGGAGAGAGACACAGGGGAGGGGGAAAGAGACACATGGGAGGGAGAAGGGGGGAAAGAGACAGAGGAGGGAAAGAGACACCGGGGAGGGGGTTAGAGATACGGGAGGGAGAGGGGGTAAAAACCCAGGGGCGGAAGGAGATACAAGGGAGGGAGAGGAGGGGGAAATGAGACACAAGGGAGGGAGAGGAGGGGGGAATGAGACACAAGGGAGGAAGTAGATGGGGGAGAGACTTGCAATGAGCGGTGGGGGGGGAAGCTCACAAAGAGCGCCAAAGGCACTTATTGCGAGACCCGTGATGAGCGCCAAAGGTGCTCATCGCAAGGCCAGTAAAGTAGTGGGGGAGAGGCTCCCATTGTGTGGCAAACAGCATTGCCAGGGTTCACTTTTTATTGGCATGGGCAAGTCGCTAGTATATATATAGTATATAAATAGTACATTTGCTTTCACATTTGAATCTTTAAAGCAAGTTCAAAAACGTGTTTCCTTTTCAGAATTCCGAGAAATATAGTTATTGCAATGCATTCTGGGAACCTGTGCCCACAAAGGCTTCGCTCTTTAATTCAAATACTATTTCAAACATAGCACCTTTTAAGCATATGCCTGCTTTATTACACAGCTTTAAGCAAAGCCCAGGATGGATTATGCACAAGCCAGGAAACATACCCACAGACACCTGTTACTGTCTCTCATCAGTTTGGGGCCGGTTCCTATCTTGTGTAGTAAACTAATTACATTTCTGCATATATATATATATATATATATATATATATATATATATATATATATATATATATAAATATATATATACATATTTCTAGAAAATAATGATACAGTGTAATCCCTTCCAAGTGTTAATAATTAAAATAAAAATAATGTTAATTAGCTCAAAGAGAAACAATGGCGGAGAGCAAGTGAAAATAACGTGCGCATCCTGATTGGTCACCAGAGCTGTAGCTCCCGTTGATGCTGTTCCCATGTCCCCATGTGCACTGTATAAGCCAGGCTGGCGAGCCATGTTGGGGGTGGTGATGGGTGACTATGACCACTTCGCCAGGCTGGAGATTCTATTTCAGCAGCTTTCTGTCCCCAGGTGGTCCCGACTCTCAAGTCATACACATTTTATATGTGCTAGTTAAAACAATTTTAAGGACATGTAAAAATAAAATTACTGTGGAAACCTATTAAAGTTTATTGGTAGTTGCTTAGATACAGCACTGCTACCTGCATGGACACTAGGAAATAACGTAACTTAAGTTTTTGTGGGCTGGAAGTTATTAGGATATACATATGTTCTTATTGATAAAATTATTTGTTTATTAGATGTTGAAATATTCTGAAAAGTTTATGATGAGGTGTAATAAACACGTGAGACTTCAACCCATCTAATGCAGGTGATGGAGATGGGTCGGAAGTAAAAACTGATGTAGCTCCCTGGTCATCTAAAGCTCAGCCATTAGGATATATATCAGGAATGTCATGGAGCGTACAGACTATGACCCTTATTCAATTGAGCAAATGTTGTTTACTGGAGCCCGTAAACTAATTTGCTATTTAATTGGCGTCTTTTAACAATCTAGGCTGAAAATCCCTGCGGTTGTCAAAATCGTAACTTACAGCCCATCTAAGCCTTTGATCTTTCGAGCCCGCAAAAGTTACAATGGCTAAAATCGCAAATCGCTATTAAGCTGCTACAATTCCTCAAGCCCGCAATTGTTTTCACACCCGTAAATGGCAAATGTAGAAGAATACCAGATAGGTATATAACACTTGATCGTAGCACTTTGAATGCAAATAAAAAATCAATGCTGCACTTGAAAAGCCGGGGACAGCGATGAAACACATTAGAATTAATTGCACAACAGTCAATCAAATCTGCAATCAAAAATTATTATTTATTTATGTTTCATTTTGGTGTCATACCAATCTTGGGAATCAAAGAGTTAAGACATATCAGGCCACCCACATGGACAAGAACAATATCCCCATTAATTTCTAATATTTTGTATGTTGCCAAATTGCTAGTCTGATCACATATGGGACCTCTAAACGGGCTTGTTCAATTGAATCACTCTGTAATTGTAGCAAATGTCAAGCCTGCAGACATATGGCCGTCATAACGTAAGAGGGAGGGATTGGTAAGTGTGAGAGCCTGTCCCCCATGATCCACCTTTGCTGAAAACACCATTTCCCTAACAAACAATTAACTAATTATGGCTGCACCCCCCAGGAACTTGTATTAAATACTACTGATGGTTGCACTTGAGTTCCCTGGTGGCCCAGTGGTTAGGATTCAATGCATTCACCGCTGCGACCTGGGTTTGATTCAGGGAACCAAGAGATCACTCCACCCTAAAGCCAAGCAGGGTTGGGCTTGGTCAGTACTTGGATGGAAGACCACCTAGGAATACCTGGAGGTGTATGCTGTGGTGTATTAATATTGAGGTCCACGGATATGTCAACAAAAAACAATCATAAGTATTTATATCAGAAAAATATATAGAGATGTTATTCCATAAGATAAAGTGGGAAATCTTTACTTATAAAAAGGATATTATAAAAATAATTAAATATTAAAAATGTGCACTTAAAGGGCACAATTATATATGATATTCCTTCTCTAATAACAAGTAAACAATATTACAATTATAATATGAATAGAATATGTGAACCCTCTTCTCACCAACTCATTTTGTAAAAAAAATAACTTCCTCTTGGTATAGAATAACAAAACAAAAAAACAAAAAAAAAACGCATGTCAATAAAGTTATAAATTGATTTGCAAGTCAGTGAGGGAAATAAGTATTTGACCCCTTCGACTTAGTACTTGGTGGCAAAACCCTTGTTGGCAATTACAGAGGTCAGACATTTCTTGTAGTTGGCCACCAGGTTTGCACACATCTCAGGAGGCATTTTGCCCTTCTCCTCTTTACAGATCCTCTCCAAGTCATTAAGGTTTCGAGGCTGATGTTTGGCAACTCGAACCTTCAGCTCCCTCCACAGATTTCTATGGGATTAAGGTCTGGCCACTCCAGGACCTTAATGTGCTTCTTCTTGAGCCACTCCTTTGTTGCCTTGGCTGTGTGTTTTGGGTCATTGTCGTGCTGCAATACCATGCATGACCCATTTTCGATGCCCTGGCCGAGGGAAGGAAGTTCTCACACAAGATTTGACGGTACATGGCCCCGTCCATCATCCCTTTGATGTGGTGCAGTTGTCCTGTCCCCTTAGCAGAAAAACACCAAAGCATAATGTTTCCACCTCCATGTTTGACGGTGGGGATAGGGTTCTTGAGGATATAGGCAGCATATCCTCACTGTATGATATGACACTCCTGTCTATAACATGCTAACTGGAGACAAATGGTACCTGGAATAGAGATCTTAATCAGAAGTATCTGGTCACCCTATTGTAACCTCATTAAGGCTAGAAGAATTTCAGTATGGTAACCTGTGGCATATACAGCATATTCTTTTTGTTCTGGGTAACTAGGTCAGCTCATTATTGAGGAGGCTTTACAGTAAAGCCCCTTATGGATTGCTATCTTATCGTGGTAAAGGGGCTTGTGTACATCAATGAAGCTGTGAGCTATACCATGTAGGGTCACCCAAGATGTGCAGGTCATAGCAGAGAGGTCCACTGGAGAAGGAACTGGCACCCACTCCAGTCTCCAGTATCTTTGCCAAGATAACCTTATGTATAAGCGCGAGCAGAAACATATCAATATAGGGTCACAGAGAGTCAGACATGACTAAATGACTGAACAACAACAAAATACATAACAAGGGCATAGGAATAATGTTTTTCTTTGTTGCATCAGTGGTTTTTGATAATGTGTGACAGTGTGTTTTCTTTTTTCAATTAATGGTCTCAGGAGGACAGAAATGTATTCAGAATTTGGCTCGCAAACGCTCAAGAGCAGTTAATGATAGCTATTATTATTATCATTTAATATTTATAATGCATCAACATATTCTGCGGCGGCATAGAAAGGACGAAACAGAACATAAAAACAGTATCAATACATATTATACAAAAAGATAGCCCTGATTTTGAGTTAAGAATAGAGACATGTTTGTCAAGTACTAAACTAACAATATTAGCAGCTGTGTAAGGTATGCGCATAAACATTTTTTGGGGGAATATTCTGTTTATGAGCACAGGAATCCATTTTGTGTTTTTTTACATCACAGAGCTCAATCATGTTGGGGGGGGTGTTTTGGCTGTCAGCGAAGAGAATGGAGAAAGAGGGAATACAGACCCATTGTAAAGATAATTGGATAAAATTGAAATAGACACAATGCCCATTCCCTCTCACTGGCCCAGACGCAGACTCCTTGCATCGTTCACTGCAACAAGAGCTCTCCAGAAACCAATGTATCATGGATCTCTCCAGGTTCATCAACATTTATATTTGTTCTAATTAAGAACTAGATATAGGACTTTTTCCTGCTTACTTATACTTAATTAAACTCAGTTTAATTATACTTAATTTATATTTTTCTCATTGTGTGCTGATTGTTTAACTACTGTTCTTTGGTGATCTTTATTTAGTATTTGTTTTGTTATTGAGGCATTTGGTGTAAAACGAAACATTAAAAGTAACTTGGTGCATTTATTGTGTTCTGGGAAACCAGTTTAGCTCCTTCCGGATATACTTTCACATTTGACTTTTCTTTGAAACTAGTCATACTTTTTTTGTATTAATTTTATGGATTTTCTATTTTTCATCAATAGCTATGAAAGCGATAACCTGAAATTATGTTGTTGCGCAACCTGGGCCATGACCGGCAATTATTTCTTATAAGGCCCGAAAGGTTTGGGAGAGACCTCTCTGTATTGCCGGCATACTACCAGGAAACCCTCAAGGCCTGGTGCATGGTCTGCGTGACCAGGCAAGGTGTGCCTTTGGGGGATGAAATATTTATGGAGCCCCTTTTATTTAATCCGGCAGTAGGGGCTCCGTTATTACAGTCCCCCAGTATCACCTGCCGCCTTAGTCAGGCACGGTTAACAGGAGTCGGGGATCTCCTGGACTACAAGCGTTTTGATTGGGTGTCACCCCAGGAGCTTGCGCTCCGTTCTCCATTTGGTATATGTGACGCCCAAAGTCCCAGGGCGCTTGCTCCAGGAGATTAAGAATGCCATATCCCCTGACTCTAGAACCTTCCTTCACGGGGCTTTGTAAGCGAGTGCCACATGTACCTTCCAATACCCCTGCTCCGGCTGTTTGCATTGGACACAAGCCCTGTGTTTCCCCTCAGGCTCCTTCTCCAACTTAAGGTTGAGGGACATACCCTCGGAATGCTTTCGTGGCATGCCGAGGAAGAGCTTGTATTCTCTTGTGCTCCAGACAGTGCACTTCCTTGCTATCGTGACCCGTCCCGATACTATCTAAAGATGGGTCCTACCAGCTGACGAGAGCAAGAGGCCACACCGGGGACTTGAGTTGAAGAGTGCTCCATGGTGCACTGAGCACGAAAGAGTACTTAGCTAATTTCACGGACTCTCCCTCCACTTCAGCCCCTCTTATCACTCTTGAGGGGCCTCCTCCTACAGTTCTGGCTACATTTCTCCCCACACATATTTATTTGTGGGCGCCCAGTGTCCCGGGGCAATAGGGCCAGGAACCTCCTCGTCAACCTGCTCCTGGCATTAGCCAAGCTGGCTATATATAAGTCCAGGAAGCAGTGTTTGATAGAGGGGGTTCCATTGTCACCTGAGGCAATGTCCCGGGCGCTGGTGCGCTCCTGTATCCGGGCAGAGTACCACCGGCCTTTGTCCACTGGGGGAATTGATGAGTTTGTCTCCCATTGGGCTGTAGATGGTGTTCTCTGCTCGGTATGCCCCCATCCGGTTTCTTTTTGTCTCAAACTCCTAATCTGATTATTATTTAATTTACAGTACATGTCTTTGTCTTATTGGTTTGACATGCAGATTGGCTTTATAAAAGGCCAGTATCTGTCAAACTTTTGTGTTTAAAATACACTGGGAGAAAGATATATATATATATATATATATATATATATATATATATATATATATATATATATATATATATGTGTGTTATTTATTTGTAATGCGCCAACATATTCCATAACGCTATAAAGGCAAAAAACAATAGCAGTATTAAGACATTGCAAATAATGGAGCTTATTTGAGCTTAGAATCCGGTGTCCATAGATCTTTCCCAAAGCACCATGCAAGGCTGAAAACTCGCAAACTTACAATATAGATAGATAGATATCATTTTTTTCATGTGGTAATTTAGTGCATTTATTGCGCTCTGGGTGATTATTGAGCAATATGCCTCTTAAAATGTTTTTTTTTATTTGAACCTGGACATATTATATTTTATTTTGGGCGATTTCTCTCTTTTTTTTAAAAAAGTTCTAAATATCCTAAAACTGTAAACTCAAGTTGTAGAAGGATCTTGTTAGGTGACAATGATTGTCTTGAGTTGGTGCAGAACTAAACATTAACAATAACTTGCTACTATTTTAAACTTTGGGCACATGAGAGCTGCCAGGCCTCTTGCTGCCAGGCCTCTTGTTACTAGGTAATGTTGCCATAGTGACGGAGCGTCCTCACGTGATTGCGCGCTACCATATATTTGTAATATTTTGCAGTTGCTAGGGAGACCGAGTAAGCGTCCTGACTACGGGAGCCGCGAGAAGACATACAGTGCAGGGAGCGCTTACACGGAGCCGCGGAGGAGAGCGAGGAGTCCAGGAGTGAAAGGGTCAGTGTGCGACCACTACAGAGCTGGGCCGCAGGTGAGTGGCACCTCTGTGATGTCACTCCTGGCAGTGTGCTGGGTGCAGGTGCTGGCATAGCCTGGCACTGATTGTGCCTGACTATGTCTGGATGGACAGCTAACTCTCCTTCTAATTCCAGGTAACAATATGGACTATGATGGAGTGAGCTCACCTCCCAAGACCCCTCATAAGGATGAGGTAAGAGGCACCATGAGGTCCTGCAGGATAAAAACTCAGATAAAGAGTACAAAACCACAATAAAATGATAAACTTGTGGTTCACATGTATACAATGTTCCTAAAGGACCACTGTAGTTTGGGAAGAACTTCATATGTTTGCTTGTCCTATTTTTAGGTAAAATCTTTTGTTTTAGTATACACTGCTTGTGCAGGATGTCATGTTTGTGTCTTGCGCTTCCTGCTGGCTTGGAGACTGAGTGGATGTGCTGAGATCATTGCTGTTATTTTTTCAAGAGTGGGAGGATTAGAAAGTGAGGAGGATTTATTTACTGATTAGTAGATTCAGATAAGATTTCAGCATTGGTCACTTTCTGGGTTCTTTCCTGTTAAACCTGCGGCAAGCAACCATTAGATGGCGCTGCTGATATTTCAGTGCCGATCTCATAGGGTTAGGGTAACATTCTAAGGTTAGAACTTGTCTAAAATATCGGCAGTGCCATCTAGTGGCCCCTCGCCGCCACTGCTGTTGTCACTGGTGGCGCAGCTTTGACAGGAAAGATTCACTTTCTCCCTCACTCTCCTAGGCTCAGTACAGACAACTTTCATGTCTCCTTTACATGTGCATTGAAATGGAATTAGGCCTGTCCTGTCAGCTTCCATGCACTAGCACCGTCTGCTAAAATGACGATTTGCTCTGAAAAATGCTTTTATGCCCATAATTTGTTTGTTTGGTCGTGTCCAACTCTCCGTGACCCTATGGACCACAGCTCGCCAGTCACAACTTGTACTGCTTGTGCTTATCCATAAAGTTTTCTTGGCAAAGAAACTGGAGTGGGTACCAGTTCCTTCTCCAGTGGGTCGTGATTTGTCTGACCTCTCTGCTATGACCTGCCCATGGTATAGCTCATAGTTTCATTGAGATACTCAAGCCTCTTCCCCATATCAAGATAGCAATCCAGAAGGGGCCCATAACTTGCACCGCTGCTATTGTTGTTAGTTTGTTGCATATTTCATAAACGTGAAGTTTTTTTTTAAAGTTCCAAATATGATCTTATTAAAAATATTGCATTTTACTCAAATTGAAGTTTTAAAATTGTATCAGCTTTTCTGACCCACCCACTAATTACTCCTGTTAATGTTACTGCTGAGTACCCCCTTGGGCTCTGAGTCTATTGTCTTCTGTGTAAGTCATATAAAAAATGAAAAACACCGGGCATGCGCAAACCCCCAGGGATCAACTAGTGCAAAGTACCAGAGGCCACTACAAGTTGGGGGCCATTACTACCAGCCTCCTTGAGCAAAGGGGGCAGATTATTATTTTGACAGTGTGTGTGTGTGTATATATATATATATATATATTTAATTATAGTATTTTATATATAAAGATGTTCTCATTTTTATTTACCCTCAGGGGCACCTACCTTGTAGATCGGGTGCCCCAAATGTCTTTGCGCCAGAGTCCTCCACTCTCCTCTAATTGCATCTTGTTTTCCTTAAAATTTAACCCTGTCTTTTCCAATGTATCTTTCCCATTGATAATGTATTTTTCTTTTCCTATTTCCCCCCTTCTATGTAGCCTATTTCTTATGTCTTACCGTAGATACTTGAATATACCTCAAGGGTTACACATTTGGTAGGTGAATGGGTAAAAAGTGTGATTATAATGCAAGGGTTAAAATTTACGGAACTGTAGAAAAAATATGTGCTGAATCCTGTTCCAAAAGTACCTCAAATGGTGCATAAATTCTATAATATTCAATATAACACGTAAATACAACAGAATATTATGGTTAATGTCACGTGTGTGTGTGTAATTATATATATATATATATATATATATATATATATATATATATATATATATATATATAGTTGAATAATCAGAGTATTGCAGTAAATAGTGATACCTTTTTTATTGGACAAACGTATTCATAATAAAGCGTTGAGCTTTCGAGAGATAATGCCTCTCTTTATCAAGTCAAAGCTTGTCGCTTTATTATGAATACGTTTGTCCAATAAAAAAGGTATCACTATTCACTGCAATACTCTGATTATTCAACTGGATTATTGGACATTCACGGCTACCTCACTATTTATTTATTTATTTATTTATTTATATATATATATATATATAAACTGTATGCTTGAGACCTCCACTCCCATTCCCACCCGCTCCAGCCCCCGCAGGACTCGCAACACAGTGGCTGCAGCCTGTGGTAAATTCAGCACTCTGGTTATATGTTGTGTTATCTATTTTTTTTTCTAAAGTGAATTAGTCCTGATAAATTCCATATTTTTGCTTCTCATGCAAACTAATCATCTGCTTTGATTTGCTAATTAAGATTACAGTCTGCTTGTCTGTGTCTATAGTGACCAAAATAAAGACCTGCAATGTTATCAGGCAGATAGACCCCCTCTACTACCCATATCAAGTACTGTGAGCCACACACTTGCATACAGGAGACACACATTAGCTTTTAGGAGCGGCACATTGGCATACTGAGCCGCACATTTGTTAGCATAGAGGAGCCACACATTAGCATTTAGGAGCCGCACAGTAGTATACATGATCTGCACAGTAGCACCCTGGAGGAGCGGCACATTAGCACAGGTGCGTCACATTAGCATATGGAGCCGCACATTTGTTAGCATACAGTAGACACACATTGGCATATAGGAGCTGCACATTAGCAGGCAGGAGGGGCACATTAGCATACTGAGTCGCACATTTGTTCGCATATAGGAGCCGCACATTGGCATATAGGAGCCGCACATTGGCATATAGGAGCCGCACATTAGCATACTGAGCTGTACATTAGCATACAGGAGCAGCAAGATTAATTCTCAATATTTCAGAAATTATTTACTGTAGAGAAAAACTGCTAGTATAATATATAGCCATTTCTAATGCTCTTTAACATTAAATCAACATCCTGTTCGGGTGACAGAGTCACTTTAATCTACCCCCCCCCCCCCCCTTCTCTTTCATTTGCCTCTCTCTTATGTACCCATTTTATCCCCATTCTCCTGATCTTCCTCTCTATTACTTCCTGACTCCCCTCTCTCCCCACTCCATTTCACATAAAAATGCGTCACTCACCTGGGTAGGGTGCGTTCTAAGCAGAGTGGAAGGTGCTTAAAGGGATACGGAAGGTTCCTGGATTTTACTGGGTATATAATATCCCTGTGTATCTATTTATCTTAATGAACAATATTTTTAGTGCTTATAAGATCTGCCTAAAATCATACAAATAGTCCCTGTATGGGTCTGCCCACTGCAGCATATGTAGACCCAAGCACTGTAGGGCTGGATAAACAGTGTACTGTTCTAGCCTATCAGGGACCATGTTTCAGCTTCATGTTGAAGAATGTTGCTGAGAGATGATCACTGATTGGTTAGTATGAGACACAGCAAGTACAGCAGAGTGTGTGTCTGCATACGCTGCCGTGGGCAGACCCATACAGGGACTATTTGTATGATCTTAGGCAGAGCTTATAAGCACTTCTTAGGAAAATATAGTACAAAGATACGCAGGGATATTAATTGCTTCGGTCACTTATGTTGGACTACTTACATTCATATATTTGTTTCCAACCAGGTAGGTATAGATGTCCCCGAAGGAGTGATTCCTGGCCACCCACCTGAAGAACAGGTAAGCTGCTATGGTCAGAATAAAAGCAACTAAATGCATTTTACCTATTTTTTTAATAGTAATCTATTTTTAAATTTTCATATCAAAATATATTTTTAATTGCATTTATAATTGTACCACTTAAAAAACATCTCTGCAGAAAATACATTATTTGTGCCGCAAAGAGCTCTATTTATTTCTGAATCATTTGTTTTGAACATTAATTAAATTCAACTAAAAATACATAAGGAGCTCTAAGAAAGCCCGTCTGACATTTACATTTCATATAATTGTGTCCACAATGTGCTTTAGTTATTTTGGGTTGATCTGCCAACCAGTTATATTGCAAACATACATAATTTCTTAACATTATTCTACGGTATTAAGTGTCACTAATATATTCATTTGTGTAGGAGCTATTTAATATATATATATATGATAATAATGACTTAAATAAAAAAAAAGAGATTACATTTAAAAATAAAACATAACTCATTATCTTGGAAGTATTGTAATGTGCTTCAAGTTCAACTAGGAAAACATTGCTATATGTTGTTGTTGGTATTAGTATTATTATTATTAATACATATTTTAATTTAGAAAAAAAATCATAACACATTATCTTGGAAGTATTGTAATGTGCTGTGAGCTCAACTAGGAAGAGATAGCTATATGTTGATGTTATTATTACTATTATTATCATCATTACTATTAATATAAATAATAATATTAATGATAATATAATAATAGTGATTATAATTAGTAATGCATTTGTTATTATTTGATTTAGCTTTTAGTGTAATAATTATCTTTGCATTTACTTGCATAAAAATATTATAATGTGTGTAGATATATTTATATTGTACTCAAATTTCTGATCCCATTTCATCCAGTCATACACATTACATACATATATATATATATATATGTGTGTGTGTGTATATATATATATATATATATATGTATGTATATATATATATATATATATATATATATATATATATATATATATATATATATAATCACACCTTACCATTATCACCTGCCCCACAACCCCTAACTAACTATCATCAGCTCATCACCATCATGTCACCCCTCACCCCATTTCACCAAATCACCTAAGCAACCTTGTCATTTCATTCATTTAAGCACATCATTACATCTTCTTTTAATATCTATGGCTCATCACAGTGGTGGTGCTAGTGAATGGAGGGCCCTTGGGGGGGGTTAATTGTCCACCCTACACGTGACGACTTTCGGGATCCCCTTGCCACACAAGAAGATGTATCGGCAAAGGAAAAATACACTCCTATGGATCCCCTTAACGAGCCCACAAGAATAGGAGGGGGCCTGGTGAGGCCAAGGGGGCGGAGTGCACGGTGTGTAGGCAGGGAAATAAAAAAAATATTCAATACAAAAAAAAAATTAGACCGCACTGGCCCCACCTTAGAGGAGGGCCCAATTATATTGAACTGCCTGCACCGGAGGTAGCTTCACCAATGGCTCTTCAGTCAAGTGCTGTTCGAAGTCTTTGCCACAGAACTGCCCCTCTTTTAAAGGGACAGGTTCTCTTTTCAGGTAAAGCCCCCTGACACTCCTAGCCTACTAAATTTTCTGTTTTCGAAATAAAGTCCCAAATGTTAGGGCCCTTTCCATGTCCTACTGTCTGGCTCCTCTTGTTGTTTTCCCCCAATTTGAAATGTTGGGAGGTATGCCACAGTTTGCTGACCCTGTTATGTTTAATATTCTAAAGATATCACATAAAGGAGCCATGCAGAAAATAGTAGCGAGTTAAAAAATGAAAATGCATTGTGGACTTATTTGCATGTCCCCACCCAGTTTCCCAGAATGCAGTGCAATAACTATTTCTGTGAATTCTGAGCAGAAAATCTTTTTTCTTTTAACTTATTTTTCGGCATCCAAATGTGAACACAAATAAACTACATTTTCTTTTACTTTCTTTTACTGTAGAAGCTTCTATCGCTCTTTTGCCCGCCATAACCTAAATCATATTAAAAAATAATCATGCTTATAAGTATACATTTCCTCTAGCACACTTAAAATGTTAGACAAACTAGTATATTTTATTCGTACAGCGATAACAGATTGTGCAGAGCAAGATATTTCTATATAACTGGAATAGCAATGCCTGACTAGAAAGGCACCTCGCTGCTGTTGTCAATGTCACTTACATCAAAAGCTAACATGTCAAGCACAACAATGCCTGACAGGTATTGGTTATTGTAATTGCTGTTTTACTCAAAGGAGGAGGAGTTGTGGAAGTTTGGATTTGGGGATAATTACCTGTCACTGCAGTAAAGATTAAGGAACCTTAATATATGCAGCCTGTGGGAAACAGAATGATATGTACTAGTGATGGAAGCACATTTTGGGAGCCACAACTCCTAAATGTGACCTATGGATTTGGATCTTTTGGAATGTTCTACACATACAGTATTTATATACAAATAGCCTGAAAAAATGTCTACTTTCTTATAAATTTGATATACAGTCAGGTCCATAAATATTGGCACATCGACACAATTCTAATCTTTTTGGCTCTATACACCACCACAATGGATTTGAAATGAAACGAACAAGATGTGCTTTAACTGCAGACTTTCAGCTTTAATTTGAGGGTATTTACATCCAAATCAGGTGAACGGTGTAGGAATTACAACAGTTTGTATATGTGCCTCCCACTTTTTAAGGGACCAAAAGTAATGGGACAGATTAACAGTCATAAAACAAACTTTCACTTTTTAATACTTGGTTGCAAATCCTTTGCAGTCAATTACAGCCTGAAGTCTGGAACGCATAGACATCACCAGACGCTGGGTTTCATCCCTGGTGATGCTCTGCCAGACCTCTATTGCAACTGTCTTCAGTTCCTGCTTGTTCTTGGGGCATTTTCCCTTCAGTTTTGTCTTCAGCAAGTGAAATGCATGCTCAATCGGATTCAGATCAGGTGATTGACTTGGCCATTGCATAACATTCCACTTCTTTCCCTTAAAAAACTCTTTGGTTGCTTTTGCAGTATGCTTCGGGTCATTGTCCATCTGCACTGTGAAGCACCGTCCAATGAGTTCTGAGGCATTTGGCTGAATATGAGCAGATAATATTGCCCGAAACACTTCAGAATTCATCCTGCTGCTTTTGTCAGCAGTCACATCATCAATAAATACAAGAGAACCAGTTCCATTGGCAACCATACATGCCCACGCCATGACTCTACCACCACCATGCTTCACTGATGAGGTGGTATGCTTTGGATCATGAGCAGTTCCTTTCCGTCTTCATACTCTTCTCTTCCCATCACTCCGGTACAAGTTGATCTTAGTCTCATCTGTCCATAAAATGTTGTTCCAGAACTGTGAAGGCTTTTTTAGGTGTTGTTTGGAAAACTCTAATCTGGCCTTCCTGTTTTTGAGGCTCACCAATGGTTTACATCTTGTGGTGAACCCTCTGGGCCTCATTCAAATGCGATTTGGCCAATTGAATAGGGCTCTATATAAGCACATAGCATATTTTTTTTTACATAAGTTTTTTGTTAGTGAGCTTCTATCCAAAAGCAAGGTCTTTACTAACTAAAAACTTCTGTAAAAAAAATATGCTATGTGCTTATATAGAGCCCTATTCAATTGGCCAAATCGCATTTGAATGAGGCCCTCTGTATTTACTCTGGTGAAGTCTTCTCTTGATTGTTGACTTTGACACACATACACCTACCTCCTCGAGAGTGTTCTTGATCTGGCCAACTGTTGTGAAGGGTGTTTTCCGTGGTCTTCCGGGTCTTTTGTTGTTGCTGAGCTCACCGGTGCGTTCTTTCTTTTTAAGTATGTTCCAAACAGTTGATTTGGCCACACCTAATGTTTTTGCTATCTCTCTGATGGGTTTGTTTTGTTTTTTCAGCCTAATGATGGCTTGCTTCACTGATAGTGACAGCTCTTTGGATCTCATATTGAGAGTTAACAGCAACAAATGCAAATAGCACACTTGAAATGAACACTGAAGCTTGCATCTGCTCTTTGTAAATGGGATAATGAGGGAATAACACACACCTGGCCATGGAACAGCTGAGCAGCCAATTGTCCCATTACTTTTGGTCCCTTAAAAAGTGGGAGGCACATATAAAAACTGTTGTAATTCCTACACCGTTCACCTGATTTGGATGTAAATACCTTCAAATTAAAGCTGAAAGTCTGCAGTTAAAGCACGTCTTGTTCGTTTCATTTTAAATCCATTGTGGTGGTGTATAGAGCCAAAAAGTTTAGAATTGTGTCGATGTCCCAATATTTATGGACCTGACTGTATCTTTAGTTTTGTTGAAGCCACTTAGTGTAAAATAAAAAGTGCTTGTGCTTCTCATCTAATGCTTGCTTTTGTGAGAGGACATGAAAGGTCTTCGGGTCCTGCCTCCTTGAGGCTTGAGGACCCCCATTTTCCTTGTCATGTTCAGCGCTCCAATGAAAAGATCCAAGGAGCAGAAGAAAACTTACTTCATCCTCTACTAAAGAATTGTTCTCTTTCCATTGTCTATTGGTCAGAGCCCTTAGGTGCTGAAACTAGTCTTTAATAGTGAGGGGATCCCACTTCCTTCTGTGGCTCAGCTTCTCCTGAGGCCACAATAGGGTCCCTAACCAAAAGGCTTACCCAAAATTACCACAAGGCCCCTGCCTATCCTCTGAATGGGTGCATCAAACCAAAATCCAAATTAAACATTTTATACAAAAGCCAGTCAGTGACCAGTGCATATAAATAAAGAAATGACCTTCTAGGGGATGCCATGGGGGCTGCAGTTTCCAACAACGTATCTTTTGGGCTAAGTGCAGGGCATGTGAAATGTGCCCCCTAGTCTGAAAACCTGCGGATTGCCAAAAATAAGGTACTGTTTATGAACCAGAAGGTCCTGTACATGGGATCCAAAATGCATGAAAAAGTACCATATGGAAAGCCGGTTGTCTTCACCTGTTCTGGTCCCAAGCTTCCTGTATACACAAACCCTTGGAAAGAAGGTCAAGTGCCTCCCTGTTCCCACTCTCTGAGAGGCCAGGACTACCAAGGTACTACTCTGGATCTTGGCTAAATGACTGAGAAGTAATCCTCAGACATGGCTATTGTACAGATGGGCCACTTCTCTTTTTCAAGGAACCCACCACTACTGGCTACTAACCATCTACTACAATTGTTTGATTAAAGAAAAGTATATAGGTACCACATATGTTGTGTATATTTAAAAAAAGAGGCTAATACATTAGATATATGGGGTTCCCAGTAGTAACATACAGATGTGAGAGCTGGACCATAAAGAAGGATGAGCACTGTAGAATGGATGCCTTTGAATTGTGTTGGAGAAAACTGCTTAGAGTTCCTTGGCCCTCAAGAAGATCCAATCAATCAGTACTTCAGAAAATCAAGACAAACTGTTCACTGGAAGGTTTGATCATGCGGCTAAAGCTCAAATATTTTGGCCATGTCACAAGAAGAGAGGATTCTATAGAGAAGACTCTGATGCTGGGAAAGATTGACGGCACACAAAGAAGGGGACGACAGAGGCAGAGATAGATACCAGTGTGTTCATATAAGTGGACCACAATAACTCAGAAATTTGCTGGATAATGGCAATACAATATATTAATTAATAGTAGCTTTGATAGACAGTGTAGTACCAACCAAAGGGCAGAGAGCAAAAGGGGTCGAAACATCCATAACTGTTGCTACAAACAAATCTATACATTTCTTCATTATTGTAAAAGCTTTCTACATATGCTGAAGATAAGGTATACAGTAGGTAATTTTGTGTACATGTGAAAGAATGCAGTTTCCCAACTTTTATGGTTAAAAGCAATAATAGAAACACAAGACTTCAACACCTCACTATGACTCCGAAATTACGTTAGAGCCCAAACACCAATCCAGAATCATTCCCTGTGGCCTAGGAGCATCCTACCCAGAACCCCACAAGCTCGGCCACTACATCCTACACAGGTCAGTATAACTTAAGGAACTGCTTCCTACCTAGTACCCCAAAACTTCACTCACTGGTTCCTATCATGAACCCCAAAACCTCACTCACTGCCTCCGACCCAGAACCACACAAGCTCAGCCGCTGCACCCTATACAGGGCAATATAACATAAAAAACTGCTTCCTACCAAGAACCCCAAAACTTCACTCATTGGCATCTATCCAGAACTCCAAACCCTCACTCACTGTCTCCTACCCAGAACCCCACAATCTCAGACACTGCCTCCGACCCAGAACCACACAAGCTCACCCGCTGCAGCCTGTACAGGGCAATATAAAAAAAATGAACTGCTTCCTACCAAGAACCCCAAAACCTCACTCATTGGCATCTATCCAAAACCCACAAACCTTACTCACTGTCTCCTACCCAGAACCACAGAAGCTCAGCTACTGCAACCTACACAGGACAATATAACATACAGAACTGCTTCCTACCTAGAACCCCAAAACCTAATTCAGTGCCACCTACTAAGAACCCTATAACTTCACTCACTGGATCCTATCCAGACCCCCAATACCTCATCTCCTACCAAGATGCCCACAGACTCAGCCACTGCATCCTACACAGGGCAATATTACATAAGCCACTGCCTCCTACCTAACCTCACTCCCTTCTACCAAGGATCCCAAAACCCCAATCCCTGCCTCCATACCCAGAACCCCACAAGCTCAGCCACTGCATCCTACACAGGGCAATATAACAAAAGGGACTTCTTCCTACCTAGAACCCCAAAACATCACTCACTGCCTCCTATTCAGAACCCCAAACCTCACTCATTGTCTCCTACCCAGAACCCCAAAGCCTCACTGGATATACATTTGCTGGATAAACATTTCTATAGGCAGCAGAATTTGTTCTCATCAATCCCTAGTCACACACATGTTGACTGCATGAAGAATATGGCGGTGAGGGAATTCAGTTATACTTTAATATGACATAAGACAATATAAGTTATTACATAGGCTCTGAAGAAGTAAAAAAACGGACTAAAAAGATCACACTAGATAATCTATATATATTACTAAAATTTTAACGTGTATAAAGTACATTATGTTTTTTTAGATCAATCCAAGGGGGACATTGGACACATTTTTTATTATACATTTAAAAGTGTGTGTCTTAAAACACTACAAAAACTACTTTTGCGTGAAATATATTAAAGACTCACTTAATTCAGTATAATTGGGCCACATCACTGTAAAGATCTAAAAGCATTTTGAAATATGTTTGTGAATTATTCTAAATATTTGCATTTTTGCTGAGAAATAAAATCAAATCTGTGTTTATATGCATGAAAGACTGCCCACAGATTGCTCCATGTCTGCAACCAATTAGGTTGGAAGTTTGCCCCCCACCACAACCCCCCCCCCCCCCCCAAATAACCCACCACCACCATTCAAGTTAATGGCAAGGTCAGACTGCTTATGTTTCCAGTTTGAAGGGAGCTGGTTCTATTTTTTCTAAAACTAGGTTTCTACTCTCTTTCCTCTATGGGATTTGAATTATGCAGAGCAGTGCAGGGGGAGGGGGGTTAGGGATTTGTGCTCTGTGCTCCTGCTCCCTGCAGTGATCCCAGCAAACAAAAATGTAACCCTTACCATATCTATCTGTGCAGGCATGGAATACTGGCACTCGCCTAAAACAGGAAAGCGATGGGTTAACTGGTCAGACAGTGTAACCTTCCTTCAAGAGGAAGCTTTGCTATCAATAATTGCCTTCCCCCATAGATCCTCACACAACGTGCATAGACATAGGCCTGTGCTAATTACTAATGCAACAGCCAGTGAGCAGGATAGACTTTATGTAAACAGAGATTTGAAATTTAAGATAATTTAGCTTTAATTACTATAACTAAAAAAATCTTGATCATTTTAACTTACAATCTTGTACTCTTTCACACCATGAAGAGCACCGACAGTGAGTTCAGTGGCCCTTTTAAGTAAAACTTGTCTAAACTTTGTGGAAATTAACAAAAAAGCCTCTGTGTGAACACTAAAACTCAAAACCTCATAAAAACACACACACACACACTGTACAATATATATGAAGGGTCAAATTAATGCATTTAAAAGTGCATTTTTATTTTTAAATATATAAAAAATATGTTCCCTTCTCCTTTAAAGGGATGAGATCCAGAACATTTTGAATAGGGTGATACTACATGTGGCACGTATAATGGCACACCAAATGTTCATCAAATTTGGCACTTATTTGAATAGAGTTCATTTAAACTGCAAATATGTTCCTCAATCGTTTATTTATAACTATTACTAATGTAGTGGAATGTTTGAAGTGTTAGGTTTTCCTTATCACTAAGTTGATGAGGGGTTAATGATCCATAATTCTTCTGCATGGTAATGGGTATGTTGGCTGATATTGCTTTGTAAACATTAAGAGATGGTCCTTACACACCGTAAGGTCGCAGTGTGTGATATTAGAAGTATAAGATAATAGTAAGAAATGACAGATAGCCTCTAATCCATATCTTGTCTTTATTCATGTCAGGCAGTCTTAATTAGTGAAAGGGCTGAAATGGGCACACCTCTTACTGCAGCCGGTGAAGAGGGCACCGCACCCTCACATGCTCAAGGAGAAGCGGAGGCACCCTCCCCGTCACAAGAGGGTGCTACTCTCTCCCTGGTCCAGGAAAATGGCAATGCACAGTATGGCTTAAATGAGAGCACTTCACCAAGTTTGCTTCAAAAGGAAGATATTGAACCTTCTGATACCCAACAAGAGGGTATTGCATCCCCTGGTCACCGCCTACAGTCTCCTATACCACATTTGCCCCAAGCAGAGGGTACTGCATCCCCTGCCTTCCAAATGCAGCCTCTTACACCATCTATGCTACAGGAAAATGGTACTGCTTCCCCTGCCCCCAACATAAAGTCTCCAACACCAGATCTGCCCAGAGAAGGGAGTACTGCTTCTCCTTTCCCCCGGATAAAATCCTCATCACCTGATTTCCCCCAAGTAGAGGGTACTCAAATTCCAGTGCCTCACAGAGAGTCTATAACACCAGATTTGGCCCAAAAAGAGGGTATTGCATCCCCTACCCCCCACATAAAGACTCCAACACCAGATTTGCCCAAAGAAGGGGGTATGGCATCCCCTGTACCACACAAAGAGTCTGCAACCCCAGATTTGTTCCACAAAGGGGGCATTGCATCAACTTCCCCACACATAAAGTCTCCAACACCAGATCTGCCCCAAGAAGAGGGAATTGCAACCCCTGTCCGACACAAAGAGCTGGCGACGCCAGATTTGCCCCACGAAGAGGGTATGACATCCCCTGCCCCCCATATAAAGCCTCCAACACCAGGTTTGAGTCAAGAAGTTGGAGCTATAGCCACAATTGTACTAGCAGAAGACATCATACATCCAATGACACCAGATGCTTATTTGCCTCGTAAAGAGATCACTGCTAGTCCAGTGCATCCAGATCCAATGTCATCTCTACAAAACTCCTCAGCAGCCACTGTAGAAGATGGCACAACCCACAGTCCCATACCGAGGGACGCCTCACCGCAGGATGTTCGCCCACGTTCTTCTCCGCTCAAAATTCCCCCTGAAATCCATGATTCTTGTTTAGCAACAGGGGTGAAAGCCATTCATAGTCCTATTGAAGGTCCTGTCGTAGACGACTCTACAATGCCAAGTCATATAGCAAAAGATGCAACTTTGGAATCCTTACAAGATGCAACTCGCCATCTGGTTTCCCCCAAAGAGGGGGTAAGTATTCTGCTATTTGATAATAAGATAAGCTAAATAGAAATATGGTAGTACTTCTTGCAGTGTTGGTAGAATTTAGATATGGAGCTTTAAAAAACTGTGTGAGTGTATACTATCTATTTGTTTATAGTAATAAATTCATTATTTTGTAATGCTTGTATAATTGTTTTATGCTTAATATCAAGTGAATGTTACCAGTTACAAGAGGGAGAGACAGGTAAGGTGACCAAATACTAAGATGGGAGGAAACAAAAATAGTGTTTAGACCAGGGGGGTGCAAACTGGGGGTTCAGGCTCATTGGGCAGGCTTGAGTGCTTCAACTAAGGGCCTGGAAGGAATCTTGAAGAGTATAGAATGTGAGCAAATCATTGGAAATAAGGTGAAGAAATAGAGGACAGCAGAAAGAAAAGAAAAGATAATTGGGGTTTATTCTGAAATAAAACATCACACTGGTGGGTAACCTGCAAAAAAATAGTTTATGTACCCCTAGTCTACGCACAGGAAGGAGAACAAGGAATGGATTAGCCATAGAGAAGGAAGAGGCAGGAAAGAAAATAAATGGTGCAGGTATAATGGAGAAGGATTATTATTATTATTCTTTATTTGTAGAGCTCCAAGATATTCCATAGTGCTATACAAGGGAACGGTGCAAGGCAAAACAATTTTAACACATTGCAAAAGATGTTTGAGCTTGGAATCCAGTGAACATAGACCTTGTTCTCAGGGCACCTTACAAGACTGAAAACTCACAAACTTACAATCTAAAGGGTTTGCCTATGATTCAGGAGGGTGATAGAAGCAAGATGGCGGTGTGTAAGGCAATAGGCTCAAGCAAGTGGAGACGGTTGATATTTACACTGTAGATTGTGTTTGAGTGATATTATACTGTGCATATTAAGGCTGAAGATGATGAGACTCTTTAAACAGTTTTTTAGTGAAGGATTTGAGGCAGGAAGATAATCTAGTGTAGCAAGGCAAGGTGTTCCATAGAATATGGGCAGCACAAGAAAAGTATTGAAGATGATGAGAGAGGAGGACAGAAGGAGGTCATTGGCAGAATGAAGAGGGCGGTTGGAGGAGTATTTTGAGACGAGCAGAGATTTAAGGAGAGGGCTTTAGAATGGACAAAGGTATAGACTGGAATGGGAGCTGTGGCAAGAAAGAGAAAAGGCACCTAAAAGGTAACCGTGAGAGAGAAATGGATAAGTAACCGGAAGAGAGTAGGAGCAGAGAGGAGAGTTTGCACAAGGAAGGGAGAAGATAACAGTAGCTACATGAGCAGGCCCAATAAATAGAGCAGACACTGGGAAGAAAAATACATCTGTGTGATAAGAACTTCCACCTACTTGAAAGAAATAGAGATGATTTACAGAACCGAATAAGAAAGGAGATTATATTAACCCACTTGTATAAGTAATGCAATACATACTGGTGGTTGACTATCCTGAACCAAGTCAAGGATCAAAGGTCAAATGCTTAATGCAGATTGGAAATTGAAAAGACGTGCGGAGATAACCAGGCTTTATGTGCTGTCATATTTTATTCTACTAAGACGTTAATATTGATAAATAATGTTATTTACTTCTTCCTGATCAAAATGGAAATCATATGTTCTCATTTTATTCTATAATAGAAAACCCCATATTAATATTTCCAGTCTGTTTAGTCTGACGGATCCCACTAGATCCCCGGGGAGGTTATTTAAGGCTGTATATATTGTACAAAATCTACTGATGCAGCAAGATTTGTATTCCGTATCCTGCGAGCGGCTCCAGTGTCTCGGACCTGGTTTGTGCTCAGAATTCATGGCCATAAATCACAGGTAGCGAAATCTGATGTGTCTGGTCATAAAGATTTATGCTCATCCCTACAGTAAATTAACATATAATATCTTATCTGCATTTAGGATGGATACAAAGTAAGACGTTTTCTCCAGTTGCTGTTACAATATTTATATAGTGACATCTTTATGTATGTTGGGAATATAAAGATAAATCTCTTTCATAAACTTCTAATTTCTGAGTTATTTACTTTTTTAGAAGTATATTAATATACACATACGTCCTATGCTATGCTTTAAAGCTATAATACAGGGAGCATAGACCTAAAAGGAGCCATGCACAAAGGAATATTGGATTAAATGGTGAAAATGCATTGTGGGCTCATTTGCATGCCCCACCCAATTTCCCAGAATGCAGTGCAATAACTGTATTTGTTGGAATTCTGAGCAGGAAATACACTTTTTAACTTGTTACGAAACAAATATGGGGGTCCTAAATCATTAAAACAGAGTATATTAAAGGGATATGCGAGGCTCCTGGATTTTACTAGGTATATAATATCCCTGTGTATCTATTTATTTTTATGTACATTATTTTATTAAGAAGTGCTTTTTACTGCGTAAAAATAAAACAAATAGTCCCTGTATGGGTCTGCCCACTGCAGGGCTTAATGTGCAATGCAGTTTCCTAGCCTATCAGGGACCACGTCTCAGCAGCATGTTGCAGAATGTTACTGAGAGATGGTCACTGATTGGTTAGTATTAGACACGGCTCCGCAAGTACAGTCTTTGTGACGTGCAGACGGTAGACCCAAGCAGGGACTGTTTGTTAATTCTATATTCTTTTAATTAAAGGCTTAACTTGATATCTCAGAGCACCAGGCTCTTTGTGAGCTGCAGAGGGCAGACCCATACAGGAACTATTTATTTGATTTTAGGCAGCAAGAACAGAGCTTATAAGCACTTCATGATAAAATAAAGTACATAAATACACAGGTATATTATATACCTAGTTAAATCCAGGAACCTGCCATATCCCTTTAAGAGACTAAAAAGAACTGTACTGAAAAGAAAAATACCTTCTAGAGTTTTATCATTTGCAGATTAGTACAAAGCTCTGAGCACTCGAGATTAGTTTTATTTCCAGTAGATTTAAATAGCATTTGTTAGAAAACTTGAATAATATACATAATGCAGAGGAAAAGTTCTAGAGAGAGGCCAAATGAAATGTAAATCACGCAGGAGCCGTCCCACGGCGCACATACGAGTATTAATACGTCCCAGCACTCGTAAAATAATAATGGTGTAAAAAGTATAGAGAGAACATAGATAGAAGTAACAAATATAAATGCGCTCTCTCACCTGCGTACCAATGAGATTGCAGCAATAAACGTCACAAATAACATACAGGTTGTTATTTTCTGTAATAAACTCTGAAATTCTATAATGTTGTTATATATTTGTAAATAAAACTATTTATGTTCACAGAATTGTACCCTATGGGTTATCAGTGTGTTTATAGGAAGGGAAGCTCTGCTCTCAAATATATATATATATAGTTATTATATGAATGGTACTCTGCTCATTGTTATGTTCATTTCATTCTCACTTTCTTTATGTCTTTCTCTCGCTCACTCATTCTGTATCTCTCTCTTTATCTATCTTACACACACACACACTCTATCTCTGTCACACTCTCACTCACTCTCTCTTTTTTTTTCTCTTTCTCTTGCTCTCATTCCCTCTCTCTCACCCCTTGCTCACTCTCCCTCGCTCTCACACACTCTCTCTATCTCTCTCACTCTCCCTCACTCTCACACACTCCCTCTATCTCTCTCACTCTCCCTCACTCTCACACACTCCCTCTATCTCTCTCACTCTCCCTCACTCTCACACACTCCCTCTATCTCTCTCACTCTCCCTCACTCTCACACACTCCCTCTATCTCTCTCACTCTCCCTCGCTCTCACACTCTCTCACTCTCCCTCGCTCTCACACTCTCTCACTCTCCCTCGCTCTCACACATTCTCTCTATCTCTCTCGCTCTCACACACACTCTCTATCTCTCTCGCTCTCCCTCACTCTCACACACACTCCCTCTATCTCTCTCTCTCCCCCTCACTCTCACACACTCTTTCATCTCTTCCTTTCATACTTTCTTTTTCTCCCTCTCTCAAACTATTTATTTCTCTCATGCTTTTTCTTTCTTTTTTCACTCTCTCCCTCATGCTTTCTCTCTCAAACACATATCCTCTCTCTTTTTTACCACCCCTCCCTTTCTCCTTTCCTTACAATCTTTCTCTCTTCTTCTCCCTCTATCATTATCATTCTGTATCCTTCTCTCTGTCTTGCATCAAACACACGTACACACTCTTTCTTCCTATCTCACTGTCTCACTCTTTCTTTCTCCTCTCTCTTTCTTGCAAGCTCTTCATTTCTCCTTGCTTTTTCTTTCTCCATAATTCTTTCTCTATCATTTTCACCCCTCTCTCTGTCTCATGTTTTTCCCCTCTTTCTCCATCTCTCTTTGTTTTTTCACTGCCCCTCCCTCTTTCCTCTCTTTCCCTCACACTTTCTTTCTTTCTTTCTTTCTTTCTTTCTTTCTTTCTTTCATAAACTAAAAAACTGAACCTTAAAACACCTGCCTTAATTGCCTCCCTAGGCTTGTACTAAGTTAGCATTGGAAATATCTGGTTACATTGTGTCTGTTCTGAACACTTTCATTTCCCCTATGTAGGCTGGTGTTAATGGAGTCCTAATTACAGAGCTGAGCTCCCCATCTTCAGCTGACAAACTCGAGGCTGCCTTTGAAGACCCCTTTGAAAGCTCCGTCAAGTACATGGAGAAACACAACATCCTGCAGATATTTCAGGTACTTGGGCAACTTCCCTGAGCTCACGGTCTCACTTTTTTCCTGGTTGTGTCTCCAAGGTGCCAGTTTTGGGTATAATTTGTATAAAGTCTCACATAAATATCCACAGATCTGACTCTCTCTCCTCTCCTCTCCTCTCCTCTCCTCTCCTCTCCTCTCCTCTCCTCTCCTCTCCTCTCCTCTCCTCTCTTCTCTCTCTCTTCTCTCTCTCTTCTCTCTCTCTTCTCTCTCTCTTCTCTCTCTCTTCTCTCTCTCTTCTCTCTCTCTTCTCTCTCTCTTCTCTCTCTCTTCTCTCTCTCTTCTCTCTCTCTTCTCTCTCTCTTCTCTCTCTCTTCTCTCTCTCTTCTCTCTCTCTTCTCTCTCTCTTCTCTCTCTCTTCTCTCTCTCTTCTCTCTCTCTTCTCTCTCTCTTCTCTCTCTCTTCTCTCTCTCTTCTCTCTCTCTTCTCTCTCTCTTCTCTCTCTCTTCTCTCTCTCTTCTCTCTCTCTTCTCTCTCTCTTCTCTCTCTCTTCTCTCTCTCTTCTCTTCTCTCTTCTCTTCTCTCTTCTCTCTCTCTTCTCTTCTCTCTTCTCTTCTCTCTTCTCTTCTCTCTTCTCTTCTCTCTTCTCTTCTCTCTTCTCTTCTCTCTTCTCTTCTCTCTTCTCTTCTCTCTTCTCTTCTCTCTTCTCTCTCTTTCTCTTCTCTCTCTTTCTCGTCTGTCACCCATACCAGTGAATCCTCTGTGTGCATTTGCAGTGGATCTATTACTATACCAATACAAAGTAGTAAAAACACAATGTCATTTTGTTTGTGGAGCAATACTGCCCCTCAGTGGCCTTGTGAATGTAATATTATGCTATTTATCGAACAACTAAAGTCACATATTTATAATATGTGCTTTATAAGAAATGACTCCATAACGGGCAATGTGTTTAAAAAAAATAAATACAGCATTATAGGCCATGTGCTTCTATTTATGGTAGGGGCAGTGGCAAAGCTACTGAATGGAAGGCCTTGGTGCAAAAAAAACAATGCTGCCCACCCATACCAACATACATACATACGTGTATATATATATATACTACCTACTCATAAGGTCCACAACACAAGCTGGGATCCTGCTCCACGCTGATGATGGCCAGTAAGCTTGAAACAGCTGTATGTGGATAGGATTCTCAGCTTGTGTTAAAATCCGACCTTTGCATAAACGCTGTGTAATGCAGCGGGCATAAGCTTAAAGGCATTTCTCGTAATTCGTAATAACTGTATTTCTCGGAATCCTATATCTCTCGATATTAATGCAAATTGTCTAAGAAATGTCTTAGACTGCATCAGCTGTGCTGTGGAGACACATTTGGCTACTGTATGTGGACTAAAGCGTGGGCTTTTCTCACTAGACTGCGCACTCTCATTTTAGGGGATGGGCCTCACAGACTCAGGCCTCCATTCCATTAGTCCAGAAACAGATAACCCCTCCTCAGAACTCTGGGAGCTTTATTTCTGTAACTTACGTATATACTCTAAGGACAAATAGATTGTAAGTTCATAGAAGGGCTGGGTTTATTGAAATATCGGAAATCTTGTTTTTACCCAATTGCCACACATTTTTATCAAGATTCCCCAGTGCCCTCAAATACCTCAGTCTTACAATTCCCCTTGAAACAGCCCTCAGATAAGCAATGAGTGTGGATGTGCTTTTATAGGCCATGCATTACACTACCTGCTTATTTCCAGGTGACTTTAATGATTTATTTTAACATCTTGTCTTATGGAGCCAGGGTTACCATTGCAGTTTATATGTGTGATAATGGCATGTATTACTGATAATAGATCAGGGGTGGGCAAGTTTGGTCCTGGAGGGCCACACACAAGCTTGGATTTTAAGATATCCTTTCTGTGCACAGGTGAGTCAATCAGGATGGCTGAAGAAGCGACTGACTCACCTGTGCGCAGCAGGGTGATCATCAAAGCCAGGCATGTAAGTGGCCCTCCAGGACGGAACTTGCCCACCCCTTTAATAGATGATGTTCACAGATGTATGCAGAGTTCATACATCATACTAGCATATTATATGTTTTAGGATACCACATTTCTGGCTATGATAATGTTTTCTATGCTACCCATGCTTTACTTTATTCCACTTGATTTTTGCCAGTAGTGTCTCTTTAAATAACAATATATTCTTACAAGTGTTTGAATTCTGAGCAATTTGCAATTACCTCCGAGTAAATCTCTGCGTCCTCCGATCTTACTGTGGGAGCCATGTGATAGTGATTTTCAGAATATATCAGGAACAGGTTACCATATTCGAGACATTACGGCCACTTGGAAGGCACTTCTCAGAGGTTAGATAAGGGTGTCGTGAAGTAGTTTATGAATAAACTTCACTCAGATTTTAGCCTATGAGACCCATGGAACAGAGGTATCACTTAACAACGAAAGGAGTTTTGTCTCGCAAGTAAGAAACATAAAGGGACCCTGTAGTCGGGTTTCATTTTTGTATTTAGTAACGGATTAGCAATAAAAACTGTAGAAAATAAATGTAGCTTCTAAAATGTATTTGAACTTCAGTGTTTCAAGGACTAGTACAGTCTCTCCTCTCCTAACCCCCATATTAGCTTGTGTGTAGCATATAACACTGAAAAGAAGAGGGTGAATACTATTCATAAGAAGAATAAATGGACCTGTAAGTGCAGTTGTGATGCTACCTTTTTGCTAAAAAAAACAAACAAAAAAAAACAAAACAAAAAAATAATAAACCAAAATAAAAGTGTTTAATCGGAGAACGAACCTTAATAGGTTAGTTCCTTGGACATAACCCACTCTGAGAGCAACCTCGTTTAGCCACTTGAGAAGTAACCTGTATATCAATCTGGTTTCACTCAATAGAGTGATCCAGCCACAAAATACCAGGCAATCCTACCCTGAACAGGAGAAACATCAAACCCAGAGGTATGGTTTGGCCTTAGTTGGGCTTCATCACTGAGGTGTAGCTGAACTCTCTAAGACACATTGAGCAAGGCGTCCTATTTGTTCCAACTCATCTCCTGTAACTACATAACAATATATTCAAATAACAAACTTTGAGACATGTTGACAAATAGTGATATTCGACTTAATTTGAATTTGTTGTATCCAGTGATACCATCTGGCACCAACAGAAAACTTTCACTTTTAAGAGCTTCAAGGCCCCAAAGATTTCTTGAAGTATCTAGATGCTTGAGATAGACACGTGAAGGAGAGAACTTTGAAGTTTTCAAATATTTGTCCTTTTTGTTCAGTTATAAATTAGTGTTACGGAAAAGTTGGCGCTTTATAAAAAGTAAAAATAATAATAAATTGTCACTTATAACAATCAGCTTGCTTATCTCTAGGATTAATATAACAATGGTTACCTTTATACTTTTTAATGTGAGAATTTGTCATGTTCTAAAATCTTGCCAAGAAATGTCATAGTTTAATCAATTTAGACCGTTTATCCTTTTTATTTTGTATATGAAAAG
The DNA here is from genome assembly GCA_027410445.1 of Discoglossus pictus. Taxonomy (NCBI): domain Eukaryota; kingdom Metazoa; phylum Chordata; class Amphibia; order Anura; family Alytidae; genus Discoglossus; species Discoglossus pictus. The sequence continues at coordinate 18,406,945 of CM050164.1, forward strand.
AAAATATTGTCAAACTATTTTTTGAATCACACTGCAATAATGTATTACTGATATATGGAAAATATTATTATTTTTTATATATTTATTATTTTATTTTTTATTTCTATTATTATTACTATTATTGCATTATTTTGTAATAATATTATTTTATTAAATATTATTATTATTATTATTTGTATTAGTAATATTTTATTACTGATATTTTATTTTTATTGAAAATAATCATTTTATTATTTGTATTATTATTTTTATTATTAATTTGATTTTATTATTATTATTTTTATTAATAATAATAATTGTATTATAACTTTTATTTGTATTATTATTATTGTTGTTGTTGTTAATAATAATATTACTACTAATATTATTATTATAAAGCACCAACATTTTCCTTTCCATTATTTACAGTCGAGCAGTTAAGTAATATAGGTACTATGAAATGCACGTAGGTTGTTCAGAGCATGGAAGAGACAATACAATAAACCATTCTGATACAGTAGAGTTGCGATCGCCTCGCCAGAGAGCTTATAATCTCTTTGTATTTTCACCCATTACATTTTATTTACTTTTTAGGATATTACTGAACATTTGGTCTATGAAAAGCCAGAAGATCCCTTACAGTTTATGCTTGGACAGGTAGGTACAAGATTAATCCTCCTAATAGTAACTTGTACTGTTGCAATTTATAGGGCCACATTTGGGAAATTTGGTAGTATCATGAAATGTTTTGGTTCTTGGCAACTATAGGGGGGATTTACTTACATTGTGCACATTGTCGTGACTTTTCACATCCCTGGGCTTCACCAATTTACTAAAAGACTTTTATTATAAGGAGATGAAAGCCTACTAGTCTGTTATGTTATTATAATGAGGCCCATAGTATTTCGTACCTTTGCTTTGCAGGATAACCAGAAAACATAAAATGTATTTAATATTTTGCAAACCTATTAAATTTGGGCTATATGTAAATCCGTAGCCCACAAGACTTACGGCTAATAAATTAGCCTCTTAAAGCAACGCGCAGTCGACTTGCAGGTTAAGCCGTAGAATGGGCGAAAAAAGCCTACGGGATGTGGAACTTCACAGCCGCAAATCCTTTGTTTTCTCAAGCCTGTAACGGCTACAATTCAAATCATGCTATTAAGTTGCTACAATTTCACTAGCGTTCAACCCTGTAACACGCAAATGGAGCCCAAAGTCCAACAAGTGATAGAGAGGACTCGCAAGGGGGGTAAAGTCCAATCCGTGGCACTGTAAATACAAATAAAAACACACTACTGTACTGTATATAAAAGGGAACGTGATGTTAGGTCTTAGAATTCATAGCACAACAATCTCAAGCCAGCAAATCAGCCCCGAAAAATACTTTATTTCATGTTTAACTTTTGTGTTATTTAGATCCCGGCAATCAATGTGTTAATACATATAATGGAAATCATATGTGATAGAATATCATATTTACGGCTTTATTAATATTGCATTATTTTGGAATATGGGTCTGTTCGCAAATTATAATTGTAGCCCGTAGGACTTTGAAATCTAACCTCCCCTTTTTCAGTGACGTAACGCTGATGATCTCTTTTTCCATTGGCTCCTTCTAAACCTGTAACTACGGGTTTGACTAATTGATCCTGCACAGTGCCGCAAATCTAATGGTCGATGATTGAGTTACGGATTTGCGTCTCAAGCTCGTAACTCTCAGACTCTTCTAATTTAATATCACTGCAGCAGTTGCGAGTCTCGTAAATCGCAAATTGTTTGCAGCTAGCGAAAAAACACCAATTGAATATCAAATTAGTTTACGAGCTCCAGTAACTTACAAGTGCTCAATTGAATAGGGGCCAGTGTCTCTTGAATATTTCACAGCAGATATATTATATTGTTGTGGGGTATCTTTGAGCAAGAACTACCTTTAAACGGACTCTGGTACCCCAAAATCCAGTCGTTTTTCGGTTATTCCTAAAGAGCTTGAAAAACTAGCTATTTGTTATCCATTTAGTAATTCAGTTCTAGGAAATTCCAGTTTATGCATATTAATTAGCTGTTTGGATGCGATAACTAGGATTACAGTGTGTTTGTCTGCCTCTGTAGTGTCCAAAATAAAGACCCCAAATGTTATCTAGCAGTTAGGCCCCTCTCCACCATATTTCAGGAAAGATTTACTGTATCGGAAAAACTCATTTAACGTATAGCCAGTTTTTAACTCTCTTTATGATTAAATCAACTTCCTGTTGGGGTGACAGAGTCCCTTTAAACCAAGCTGTATCTCAAGGAAAATGAGATCTGTTTGCTGTTTTCCCATAATTATTAGACAAGATTTGCAGCCACTTTACCAAAATACAGAGTTCAGCTATAATTATATGTTGGAAATCCAGCCATAGAATTATCTGTGCTCTAAATTACAATATTCAGCCCAAACCCCTGTTTATATCTCACAGATCTAAGTATTTACTTTAGTTACTCAGCGTCTCTCCACGGCCTAACTTGGGTGTTTGCCACGAATGAGAAATTACCCACATCAGTATTATGCTCCTGCCAGGGCGCTGAGTGGCTATTTGTGCCCCAGTAATGTTTAATACATATTATCAACAGTATATTTTAATCTAGCTGTGTTTTCTGCAGATTACTTGTAATGTCCTTGTGGCAAAATATTGCAGTAAAAGCAATAGCGGAGTTATTAACAGCGCTGCTTATACATTTCCCGCTAGCAGTATTGATATTTGTATTAGCAGAGCGAGGTAATAACACTATGCGGCGGTAACACTATTCTCATTAGGGGAGACAAAAGAGCAGAGCTGATGATGGCAGACTAAGGATTGACTGAAGAATCAACATCATTTATTGCAGCAAAATCCACCAAGGAAAGAGATTTCGGTAAAGCATGGACTGCAGAGCTTATGCATCTATTAGTACTGCACTGGCGTAAGTCAGTAATATGGACTGCCGCGCCATTTTATCACAAGCTTGGCAATAAACTAATAGGAAACTCGGTTGCATGAGAGAACTTCAGTTGAGATTCAGAGGATGTAGTACTAGTTCTATAAATAAGTGTTATTTAGTCAGGCCCGGATCTCTGTGACATTACAACCACATCTGTCAGCCACTGCTCATCTGAGCTCCTTCAAGCTCATGCCCATTGCTTCAATGACTTCACCAATCCATCTTGACCTTTGCCGTCTCCTGCTTCACGTGCCTTCAATCTTTCTTAGCATCAGAGTCTTGTCTAGGGAATCCTGACTTCTCATGATATGGCCAAAATATTTGAGCTGCCGGTTCATTATAAAACCTTCAAGTGAACCGTTGGGCTTCCTTTCCTGTAGTATTGATTGGTTGGATCGTCTTGCAGTCCAAAGAACCCTAAGCAGTTTTCTCCAACACCACAATTCAGAGGCATCCATTCTACGACACTCAGCCTTCTTTATGGTCCACCTCTCACATTCGTATGTTACTATTCGGAATACCATAGTTCTAACTATGCAGATCTTTGTTAATCGTGCAAAATCTTTACTTTTTAATAGCTTTTTCCAACCTGCCACAGCTTTCCTCTAAAGAGGGAAACAGCTTTTCATTACATGGCTGCAGTCACCATCTGAAAAGATCTTGAAGCCAGGATTATAAAATCTGTCACTGCCTCCACTTATTTCCCATTTATTTGACAGAAACTGAGATTGCTGTTTGCCATGATCTTTGTCTTTTTAACGTTTACCCTCATCAATAAGTCCTTTTAGTTCCTCCTCAATTTCAACAATCAAAGTATTCTCATCCACTTATCTGAGGTTGTTGATATTTCTCCCAACAATATTGATTCCAGCTTTGGAATCATCCAGTCCAGCCTTACTCATGATATACTCTGTATATGATTTGAATAAATAAGGTGACAATATACAACCTTGTCCGCACTCCTTTTCCGATCTTGAACCATTCTGTTGTTCCATGTTCGGTCTTTGCCATGGCTTCTTGGTCCATATACAGATTTTTTGGAAGGCGGATGAAATTATCTGGTACTGACATCTCTTTAAGAACTTACCACGTTTTGTGATCCACACAGTCAAATACTTTAGAATAGTCTATGAAGAAGAGGAAAATATTATTTTCTGGAACTCTCTGGCTTTCTGTATTACCCAGCACATATTGGCAATTTGATCTCTTGTGCCTCTTCCACTGCGGAACCGACTTGCACATCTAGTTCCCTGTCCGTATTTTGTTGGAGCCAAGCTTACAGGATCTTAAACATTACTTTGCTGACATGTGAAATGAGTGCAATAGTTCGATACTTGGAGCACTCTTTGGTACTACCTTTTTGGGATTGAGATGTAGACTGACTGCAGTTGAATTTTCCACATTTGCTGGTATAATGCAAGCAACACTTTCAAATCATCATCGTGTAGGATTTTCAACAGTTCACCTGGAATTCCATCAACTCCTGCAGTCTTGTTATCAGCATGGCTTCCTAGGGCCCATCTCACTTCATTCACCAAGAATGTCTTGGCAAAATTCTAGTAACCTCTGCCTATTTCATTTTGTACTCCAAAGCCAAACTTCCCTGTAATTCCAGGTAACTTTTGGTTTCCTACTTTATAATTCCAATATCCAGTTATGAGAGTAACATGTTTTCTTGGTGTTCAATCTAGAAGGTGTTGAATATCCTCTTAGAATTGGACAACTTCAGCCTCTTCAGCATCCATGGTTGGAGCATGAAGACTTGGATCACTGTGATGCTTTGAATTTTAATTGAAATCATTCTGTAATTCTATTGGTTTGTAACCGAGCACTGCTTTAGCCACCCTTTGATTTTGAGGGCTTCTCCATTTCTTCTGTGGGTTTGACCACAGTAGAAGATCTGATGCCTTATATGTCATGTCCCAGTCAATTTGAGTTCACTAATTTCTAGGATATCAATGTTTAATCATGTTATCACATATTTGACCATATCTTTTCTTTCCCCTCGAGACACATCCACAGCTGGGTGCCCTTTGGCTTTGGCCAAACCAGTTCATTAGATCTGGTGCTACTCGTACTTGCCCTCTGCTCTCCCTCAGTAATGTGTTAGGCACCTTCTGACCCGAGTGCTCATCTTCCAGTGGCTTATGTCTCTGATTTTTTTTGGCAAAGATACTGGCGTGGGTTGCTAGTTCCTTCCCCACTACACAAGCAACTTCATCACTACAAGGTAGTGATCCAGAAGGAGATGGTTGAAATAGCTAACTTTAAACCTAAATTTTTAATGACAACTAATTGCAATTATATGCATTTATATTTGTACTTTTTATTCATACTACTGGGGCATATGCTGTGTTCCCTTAAAAGGCGATGGTAACCCTCCTGCTGTTACTCTCTCCCCAGTTTGGGCTGAGCAGTCTACCAACAACCATGTTCACAGTCCAGGGTATGGTATTGTTAAACAACCTGCACTTGGGTGTTTTTTTATGCAAACTATCCTCAGAGCTGCAATCCATGGTAAAAGAGCTTACAATCTAATGTTTCTTGAACCTTTTGCAAAATTTAGAATTTAAAGAAACAACTTGAGTTACCTGTGTGGAGAGAGAATAAATAAAATAATATTAATTCATCTTTCATTGACCCATGAATAATAATAAGATGTGTATAATTAGGAGACAATCTGCCAATTAAATCTGTTTCTTTACATCAAAAGATACAACATCCGTTAGATAAACCTCTCGGGCCAGCGACCGTTTCACAATGTTTTTAGTTCATAAATAGCATCTTCTATATTGTGCAAGCATTTTATTTTAAATGAAAATGTAATAGCTACCTGCTAAACAAAGCCACCTCCCCCTTTGACCTTATACTGGGTGGATACCAGCAGCAACTTAGCCTGAATTTTGATATAGAGTTGAATATTAATTGTCAATGCTTAACTAAAACATATAGCTCATGTTGTTAGGGCACTATAGTTGCTCTTTAAAGGACCTTCTGTTTGTGCAAAAAATTTACATAAACGTGCCCCATAAATAACTTTGATGGATGTTTTGATCAACTATTTCCATATTTCTGTATGAGGAGACTGTCTCAGTTTATTGGGAATTTTACCAAATCTGTGTAGTTTCCTATAAGGGGCAAACAGGGATGAATTTACCATGAAATTGTGGTGAAATATTGGAATAGGGGATTACGAGAAAGGGAGTGGGTGACAATAAGATAGAAGAGGAAAGAAGAAAAGAGGCAGAAACATATAGGGGAAGACAAGAAGGTAAACCTTTGTAGGGTGGAGATAAAGTGGGAAGTAGATGAAAAGAATGAAGGTAGGGCTGGTACACAACCAATGAAGAGCCTTTTGGCACCTTAGATAATCTTGTTTATTGATGGATAATTTGACAAGTAGGACCCCCATCACTGACACAAAGCTCCTTGGTAGTGCCAATATATATAATAGCAGTACTTTATTAAAAACTCTGATAAATATATAAAAATAGTTAATACTGACCCCTACATAAGGGATATGCAGCAATTTCAGTTTTCCAAGTGAAGTACTCTTGAACCACTACTTATATATTAAATATTTTATTCTATGTGCCTATCACATATATAGTTCTCAGCAGCGCGGTCTTGACAAAAAACTTTGGTAACGCAATGTTAAAACTGCGGGCTCGCACAGTGAGCCCGCCGCAACAGCAGACCTTGCAAAGCAAGGGCCTTGGTTGCGGCCAGGCAATGAGCCAAAGGCCCTCATTGCACTGGTGGAGATGAGCACCACAGGTGCTCATGCCTATGACCCCGTACGAAATAGGCAGTAAATGCCGAAGACGCTCACTATGCTGGAGGAGATGAGCGCCATAGGCGGTCATCACTACGATCCCGCACGACTTACGCATCATCCCTACGACCCACGGGACTACAGATGAACAGATAGCTCAATTATACAATTCACAGTGCGAGACCCGAAGCAGTTTGAAAAAATCGGCTGCAAAAATTACGGCCCGTAACAGTTTGTAAAGGACTTAGGAAAAAAAAAATACGACCCGCGGGTCTTTGAAAAAAAAAAAACGAGTTCGAAAAAATACGAACTTAACGGCCAAATTGCGCACATCCAAAAACACACAAAAAAAAAAAAAAAAGATACACAAAACATCACACACAGCACGGGGGGACAGCCAGGACGTCACAACTCGAAAATTGACTAAGCGAGAAAAAAAATGGCGACCGAAAAAACAAGACTACACAACACATACCCACGCAAAACACCGCCAGGTACATATGACTGGAAAGCGGGATTTAGAAAAAAACAAATACGAGCCGCGGGACTTAGAAAAAATAAATCCGAGGACAAAAAATATGAAGTTAACGGCCGAACCGCGCACATCCAAAAACAACATATATTGTAAGCTTTGTTGGATCTCTCAGTGGGTTTATCAAATGGGGTAAAAAGTGGAAATGAAATATCTCCACCTCCTATTGTGTTTTATTTTTTAAATCCATTTGACAAGCAGGCTTTATAGGAAACATACCAAATTGGGATTTTATAAACCTTCTTTTTCTTCCTTTGATGAATATGCCGCATATATTTGTGTCATCACAATTCAAGAAATAGAAATGACAAAGGTTTAATGTTTGTTTTTAATATGTTGGCACCTTGCAAAAAAATATGAGGATTAAGTGTATGTCGTCACTGCTGAAAATGTCTATAATGCATTGGGGTAATGTGAGAAAGTAGTCCCAAACAGAAATGGTGGCATATGCACGGGATAGCTATCCACCAAGAATAGTAGGCAAAATAGGCCAGGTGTACTAAGGTGTGAAGCTCAGAAAACTCTTGGGAGAACCTTTCCAGTGCCATGTTGTTGTTTTGTCTGACTCTACGTGACCCAATGGACCGCAACACTCCAGTCACATTTGTCAGCTCCTGCCCCTCTATGGTCCATTACATTTACTAATATATGACCTGTCCAATGTGTTCTCCAGGCTTCACTACTTATAGTACTTTACTGGTCCTGGAGAAAAGCAAGTTTTTACAATACCAACCAAAATATCCATTATAGATGAGTCCAAAGATTTCTTCTTCAAGACACTTCTCATAGTTTTCGAACTGGAGAAGAAACCTATGGGATTCCAATATTACAGTATCTCATCAATAATTTTAGTTTGTGTTATCAACAAATAATTATGCTCACTGAATAATCTGCTGGAATTAATTTTGTGAAATGCTCTTCTTCCCATTTTGGTTGATAGGTGCAGTCGATGATCCACTGCAAGAAAGAGTAGTGAAATCCACTGTTTTTCGCCAAGAAGATTCCCGTCTCTTCATACTAAGTTCTCAAAATGTGGACTGTGACTGAATAGAGTGTGGTGCAAGCCATTTATACCATTGCATACTCTGTTTGTTTTTTGTCTTCCATGTGTAAATAGGCAGAGATAATAGGCTCAACTGGGTTGAGTTAGATACTAGTGATAGGAGAGAGCAGACTATACCAGTTCTTCCTCTTTCTTTAAAGGTCATCTACCAATATATCTCCGTTAGAAGAGTCATAAGAAATACACATTCACAGGTCACCATTGTATTACACCCTTCAGACATATAAAAAATGGAAATATCATCATGTATCCATCAAGCCATCGTGTTATCTATTCACTTACCAGTTAGAGGAAGAGATGGATGAAGAACACATAGAGTTACAAATAGAGTGAAATGGTGAGATGGCTCAGTCATGGGTGTAGGAACTGAGGGTGGGGGGCTATGAGGGGGACAAATCCCCCAGATTTTTCTATGTATGTATATATGTTATTTTACAGCCTGTGTATACGATGAGCTGTATCCCCCCCCCCCCCCCCCAAAGTTCCTACACCCCGGCTCAGAGTAGATAATTGGAATTTTAATGTTTTTTATAGCACCACTTACTATTCTATTCTTAGGAGCTAAGTTATCAACATTTCTTCACATATTTCTAAAGTTGATATTTTAAAGAGCATTAAAACTGGCTATATATTGTACTGGCAGTTTATCTCTACAACAAATAATTTTTGAAATATTTAGCATTGATTGCATGGCTCAGTGTGCTAATTGGTGGCTCAGTATGCTAACATGAGGCTCAGAGTATTTGATATGGGTGGGAGAGGGGTCAAACTGGCAGATGACATTCCAGACCTTTATTTTGGAATACTAAAAGCAATTAAGGGCTTGAAAGATAGACTTCCTAACCCAAAATATTCTATTTTTAAGCAATATAAAACCTAACCTTTATTACAGTTATAAAATATGGGGAATTGGAAATGCGCGTTTCTCCACCACTAACGCGCATTTCTCCCATTTCTCCATTTGATTCACTTTGCATAAATTAGAATAAAGTTTGAAGACAAAATTACATACTAAAATCAAAGTGCATGCAACTATCTACCTACGTCTTTTCAATTCTTTATTTTGGTCACTGAGATTTTCAAGGTTTAATTAACTTAAGAAAAAAATGGATAACACAACATATAGCCATTTTTTGTGCTCTTTAAGAATAACACAACTCCATTTTGGCGTGAGAAAGTCCCTTTAAGAGAGCACAGATAAACAATTCAAAATGTTTTAGTTACTCAGTACTCAAGATATCCAGGAATAAGTTGTGATATTGGCCTACAAAGACTGGAGTTTCATATCTTTGCTTTACACCAAGTTCAGTCTGGAGACCCACAAACAGGCCTGGATTTAAAGAGGGCAGGAGTGTGTCTGTGCACAGGATGTCTTAAGAAGTGATAGAAGACCACAGTAAGTGAAATTATTAACCCTACTGCTTGAAATAGCCCCCAGTACTTTACCCCAACAGCGGGAATTAGATTGCAGTTCTTGCAGTTGATCTTTAACATCACATTCCTGTTTATCATTAACCCTTTCACTACCAGAGGAGCCAGCAATGCAAATTTCGCTTCCAATGAAAGGGTTAACACTGTGATCATACTTCCAGGAGCACCTTTAATCACGGGGATAAATATAACACTAATTACGACATCATCAAGGTTAAGTTAAATGTTCTTTACTGATCTCGGAGGATATTGCAACTTATATATTCAATGCCTGCTGTGCTCATTCTTGCTTGTTATGTGTAATCATGTATAATGTATTCTCATGTAGTATATTCTGATTTTCCAACATAATACATCCTTACTTACTATACCGCACCTCCTGCTGCCAGTCTGCTAACAGCATGTTTAATCATGAAATCATTTGTTGACTTAATTATCTTATATTAGCTTACTATGCAAACAAGGCATCTGATTGTCCAATGTAAGATTTGTTAGTTTATTACTAGATAAAATATGCAATAGGACGCGGCAAGGAGAGTGTTTATTGAGGAATAATTGCGTAGCTCATTATGGGAGCAGCAGCATGTTTAAATGATGTTATTATAACTGCACATCTGATTTTATATGAGAACGGTTGCCCTTCATCTGATAGAAGGTTGGAGCTGTCAAAGGGTGAGTTGTATTGTCTTATGATTTAAACATCAAATGGGACGAATAAAAGACATACAAAGTAGGGAATCCCAAAATGTGTTTATAATAATTTTATTAAAAATTGCAATTAATAAACAAAATGTTTTGCAGAATTTGTTTTATTTGTTTGGATTATTAACAAATGGCTGTCCAATGTAGTGGCTATGAAAGAATCATTGATGGTGGCATATCCGCATGTCCCTGTTGATGGCACAGTTTTATTAAAGGGAACTCTCTGCCAATTCCTGTCCCTAACATCTGTAATTTGAAGGAGCAGGTTTGCTTTAAAGAGCAGCCAGGAGTGTGTCTATATTGCACTTTATATGGGTAGAGAGGCCAGGAGTGTGTCTATACTGCAGTGTATATGGGTACAGAGGCCAGGAGTGTGTCTATACTGCAGTGTATATGGGTATAGAGGCCAGGAGTGTGTCTATACTGCAGTGTATATGGGTATAGAGGCCAGGAGTGTGTCTATACTGCAGTGTATATGGGTATAGAGGCCAGGAGTGTGTCTATACTGCAGTATATATGGGTAGAGAGAGGCCAGGAGTGTGTCTATACTGCAGTGTATATGGGTATAGAGGCCAGGAGTGTGTCTATACTGCAGTGTATATGGGTATAGAGGCCAGGAGTGTGTCTATACTGCAGTGTATATGGGTATAGAGGCCAGGAGTGTGTCTATACTGCAGTGTATATGGGTATAGAGGCCAGGAGTGTGTCTATACTGCAGTGTATATGGGTATAGAGGCCAGGAGTGTGTCTATACTGCAGTGTATATGGGTATAGAGGCCAGGAGTGTGTCTATACTGCAGTGTATATGGGTATAGAGGCCAGGAGTGTGTCTATACTGCAGTGTATATGGGTATAGAGGCCAGGAGTGTGTCTATACTGCAGTATATATGGGTAGAGAGAGGCCAGGAGTGTGTCTATACTGCAGTGTATATGGGTATAGAGGCCAGGAGTGTGTCTATACTGCAGTGTATATGGGTATAGAGGCCAGGAGCGTGTCTATACTGCAGTGTATATGGGTATAGAGGCCAGGAGCGTGTCTATACTGCAGTGTATATGGGTATAGAGGCCAGGAGTGTGTCTATACTGCAGTGTATATGGGTATAGAGGCCAGGAGTGTGTCTATACTGCAGTGTATATGGGTATAGAGGCCAGGAGTGTGTCTATACTGCAGTGTATATGGGTATAGAGGCCAGGAGTGTGTCTATACTGCAGTGTATATGGGTATAGAGGCCAGGAGTGTGTCTATACTGCAGTGTATATGGGTATAGAGGCCAGGAGTGTGTCTATACTGCACTGTATATGGGTATAGAGGCTATATTTCTGTTTATAAGGAATGCCAGTGTCTCTATTCTGCAATATACTGTATGTATAAATAGAGCGTCCAAGGGCCTCATTTGAATGTGATTTGACCAATTGTATAGGGCTCTCTATATAAACACATACAATATTTTTTTTACAGAAGTTTTCAGTTAGTGAAGACCTTGCTTTTGGATAGAAGTTCACTAACTAAAAACTTCTGTAAAACAATATGCTGTGTGTTTATATAGAGACCTATTCAATTGGCCAAATCGCATTTGAATGAGGCCCCAGGTGTCTTTTCTGCAATACATTGATATCACAATGCAGAAAACTGCAGGAGCACGGAGTGTAAAAATTAACCAATCATATTTTTAAAAGGATATTTCATTCTCAAATCATTATGAGCTCAATATACTGACTATCATTACATGACATACATAACATATTAAAACAGTTTGCCAAAGCTATTTGAATTAAACAATTAGAATGATTTATGAATAATAATTATTATTATTATAATAAAAGAGCATATTGCAGGCATAATTTGTAAGAGGACCGTATTGTTGTAACAGTATTGGTTTTGACTTGAGAAAGATCTTCATCACTTGAAAGCTTGCCACTAAATAACATGGGCCTCATTCAATTGCGATTTAGCCAATTGAATAGGGCTCTAAATAAGCACATAGCAAAATTTTTTAAAGAAGTTTTTAGTTAGTGAAAACCTTGCTTTTGGATAGATGCTCACTAACTAAAAACTTCTTTAAAAAAAATATGTTATGTGCTTATTTAGAGCCCTATTCAATTGGCCAAATCACAATTGAATGAGGCCCCATGTGTCCAGATGTACACTGTAATACTCTTATTATTCATTTGTATTACTGGAACCAACGCTTTATAAACGTATATTTTATTGCAGACTCCAGGAAGCTCAAACCCACTCAGTGCAGATTTATTTTACTTGATGTGATAAGATAAGCAAACCATCCAACATGGTGAATTTAGTATCCATTAATATTTTGAATGAAAATAGCTGATTTTTGGTTCAACCAAACTAATCCATCACAGGTAACTGTATCAGCCGCTGACCGTGGTGCTGATGTTGAATGGAGTCAAATCATCGCTAGAAAGAATCTACAGTATGTGAAAGTGTCTGTCACCCCAAAATTAGTTATTCTGAAAGAGCATGAAGTCTCCAGACAGATATACCATGAGATCCATTCATCTTTTAATATCAAAGCCTTTGGAAACGTTGCACAAAAATGACATCATTCTAGGAACCCAAATAACGCTGGATGTACCGCTAGCTTTGGCCGAGGTCTGGAAACAACAAACTCTCCCCAAACAAAAATTAATGAAAACCTGATGGGATTATTAAAGGGTAATTTAGGGTAATTCTCAGAGAGGTAGGATAAATGTAGTTACTTTTGGGTCTGTGATCTCATGTAAGGTACGGTATCTTAAGAGAAATATCTACGGATACATTTAATTAAAATTATTGGCCGATCACGGTACATGGTAATGCAATCCTGGATTAATTTGCTATAAATTTGGATACAGTGGTAGAAAATGTGTTGCATTTTCATTTAAAAAAATTTGTATATTTATTAAAGAAAAACGTATAAAAAAAAAAGCTATGTCTGTAACATTTGGATATTATGTGAATTCTTATTGTGCTTCTTGTAATCCCCTCCCTCTCCATTCTATTCCCCTCCCGCTCCATTCTATTCCCCTCCCGCTCCATTCTATTCCCCTTCCCCTCCATTCTATTCCCCTCCCTCTCTATTCTATTCCCCCCTCCATTCTATTATCTTCCTGCTCCATTCTATTTCCCTCACCCTCCATTCTATTACCCTTCCGCTCCATTCTATTCCCCTCCAGCATCATTCTATTCCACTCCCCATCTCCCCCTTCCACTCCCCTTCCCCATCTCCCCCTCCCAATACCACTACCCTCTATTCCCCTCCCTCTCCCTTCCTCCCCGCTACCTCTTAGTTGTATCTATTTTCTAAACAATAGTCAGTTCACAACTTATGTATTAAGGAACAAAAATGTTATTCTATGCATAATACAGTAAAAAAAAAAATCCTTAATACAAACGCTGTGTACTGTCTTCTGGATAAAAAAATAAAAATAAAATAAACATTTAAAAAAAATGATCAAAATACATCGGGCCACATTCAATTCCAGGCCCCTAACTCGATCGCCGACAGACGATTGTCTGCAAGTGAGTTGCTGGCTCCAGTTCCCCTCCATTTGCATGGCTATTCAATTGCTCAAGCTCGCAAGTTGCGGGCTTGAAGCCAAAACCATAAACCATGCACTGTTTCGGAGCAACTGGGGCCGGGAACATGATCAATTAGGCAAACCCGTAACATGGAGGCTGTGCAGAGGCTCTATCAGGGGTAATCTTCACTACGCCCATCCTGGGGAGTCCCACGCCATTGCTGGTGGCTATGTGCCAAGATGTATACCCATTATCATTTGGTGACCTCCCATTAAGTCTTAAGTCAATCTATTCACATTATCACCTGTGATATTGTTATCAGGCCTTTAGGGGAATGTTCATACTCTACAGTATCACAAATTGGACTTTGCATGTGTATTAAGCCTTTATTATTATATGATATATATTATTATATGATATCTCATGATATTGTTACTATTATTATGTGTATACTAGCAACTAGCCCGTCAAAAAGTGACAGCAAAAAAATGTTAAGCCGTGGCATTGCTGTTTGCCACACAATGCGAGGCTATGGCCCCCCTGAACACCTTTGGCACTCCTTGTGAGCCTCTCCCCCATGTACTAATGCTGTTTGCCACACAATGCAAAGCTCTGCGCCCTCTGAGCATCTTTAGCGCTCATCACGTGTCTTGCAATGAGCACCTTCAACGCTCATTGCGAGCCTCTCCCCACCGGTGTAGTTTAGGGGTCTCGCAATGAGTGTTACTGACTTTGGTTAAATGTTACTGGCTTGGGTTAAGTGTTACTGGCTTCGGGCTCTTTCTTTACTGCCTTCGGCCTTGTTTTCATCCTTTTAAATTTTTTCGCCACCATTTTTTTTCTCGCTTAGGCGATTTTTGATCGTTGAAAAATGCCAAATATGGCTCAAATTAACTTGCAACCTCACTCACAGGCTCCCTGACTCTCCCCCTGTGATGTGTGTGAGTGTGTCAGTTAATTTGAGGCATTTGCTTTTTTTTGTGGTTCGTTCGAGTTTCGTGGTTTGGGCGTTAAATTCATACTTTTTGTGATGTCCGTAAATTTAGCGAAGTACTACGGGGCTCGCAATGGCGTTTGGTGCTCATTGCAGCTTAGTCCCGCGGGCCTCACGATCAGCGTCTGTGGTGCTCATCTCCCCCCTGCAATGAGTGCCTTTGGCGCTCATTGCATCTAAGTCCCGTTGGCCTCGTGATAAGCGCCTGCAGTGCTCATCTCCACCACTGCAATGAGTGCCGTCGGTGCTCATTGCAGCTAACTAACTCCTGCGGGCCTCGCCTGCAGCGCTCATCTCCTTCGGCGCTCATTGCAGCTAAGTCCTGTGGGCCTCCACCCCCACAACTACGTCCCTCGCTTCGTTGCATAGTAACAAGGGCTTATTAGTTTACTGATATAGGAATGTCACACAAATGTGATGTATGTGGATGTCCCATAACCCCAACCATTGAAAACACACTGACACGATGAGAAAGGTATAACAAAGCTTTATATTATACACAGAGCACAATCAGAAATGGTCAAGAGTGGGCATTGATATCATGGGTGTGGTGTGGCGGATCCTGGGCAAGCAAGAGGCTTGTGGTAAAAAGTGGATACCCAAAGGGGGTAATGTCATAGTATAGAAAAAGCATGATGCAAAGCACCTACCAGGGTCACATGTGGTCACTACAGACTGCACCCGGAATCTGATGAAAAAAAAAATATATATACATGCAGTAAAAAAAGTAAGGTGGGTATTATGTGTATTTATATATTGTTGGGGGATGGTGTGTGGGGGATGGGATGGGATGGGGAATGCCTATTCTCTCACTCACTGAAAAAAACTCCAACTCCTGGACCTGCATGCTTCTTCAGAAGAAAATACAACGCATGGGCGGGTGGAACGCAGGTTTATAATCTACCTCTGTCAATCATCTTCGGCTAGACTGCTTTCTATTGGCTGAGAGGCCTGTGTCGGACTACGTTATACCGTGATTGGATTGTATCAGTGGATCGCATCTCGACCAGCCCATTAACAGTTTGCAGCCGCGGAGGAGTTTACGGGCTTCGGCCTGTAACTTGCGCCCTTGCTAAGTTGAATAGCTCCTGAATCGGAGATGAACGGGAGACGCAACACACCCGCAGACGTACGGACTGGATCCCGCAAGATGCGGGCTTGCAATTGAATCAGGCTCTTGGTTTAGTGGGCTAAATAATACAAAATGTAATACTAAAACACATATGTTGGCAAGAGGCACCAGTAAGAGTAATACATTTAACATGTGACTACATCATCAGAATAAGCTGATTTTCTTATTTACAAAGCTAAAGCGAGTAGGTCACTGATCTTCTATGAGTTCAATCATTTATCCAGTTATGAATGTCATAGACATTATTTAGCTAAATAATCTCATCTGTTGTTGATTAGTCATTCAGTCGTGTCTGGCCCTCTATGACTACTATATGGACCTCAGCATTCCAGGCACATCTGTCTGCTACTGCCCCTCTGAGATCCATCAAGCTCATGTTCATTGTTTTAATAATCTCATTGATCCATCTCTGCCTCTGTCATCCCTTTCTTCTTGTGCCTTTAATCTTTTCCAACATCAGAGTCTTCCCTAGGGAATCCTGTTTTCTCACGATATGGCCAAAATATTTGATCTTTAGCCTCTTGATCATACCTTCCAGTGGACAGTTTGACTTGATTTCCTGAAGTATTGATTGATTGGTTCTTCTTGCAGTCCAAGGGACTCTGAGTAGTTTTCTCCAACACCGCGATTCAATGACATCAATTCTCCTGCGCTCAGATAACTTTATGGCCCAGCTCTCACATCCATATGTTACAACTGGGAATACCATAGTTGTAACTATGCAGACCTTTGTTGATAGCTTGTCCAGACTTGTCATAGCTTTCCTCCCCAGAAGCAAATTTATTTTAAATTTAATGACTGCAGTCACCATCTGAAGAGATGTTAATGATACCCATTAACATTTAAATATTTTCTATGAGAATATTTACTTTAGAGTACTTGCTAAGCATTTATTATCAGTTCCAATGTGAAACTGCAGATATGAAACATGATTTGCTCTAGTAAGTGCCTTGTTGATCAACCGTATGGACTGAAAATCTTGTATGAGATTAAAATATCTTTAATCATTTACTTAAAACATCACTATGTATTTATTAATTCCTAGTTCCCACAACCTTATGCTTTTTTTTCCAGTTGGGTTGAGCGTCTCATAACCCACCGAGTGGAACTCTATGAATTAGGGCTGTTTTCGTTTTCTGTCTTGTTTATTTTTCCAGTGTAATTTGAAGTCATTGCCGCCTCCCTACACCAGCCCCCCGGAGCATGCCTTCCTTAGCTGCATATTAATTTAAAATGCTTCATGTGTAATTAGGCACATGGCTATTGCTCTGCAGTAATGAAATCCTGGGGGACTTGAGGCAACTGTTTAAATACAAACTAGATAAACTAGCCGTTTCCAATTCAGTCACTTTAAAGCAGCAAATTACTGGGTAATGTTCGCTATTCTGTGATTAATGATTATGTAGGAAAGAGCTTGGCGGTATTGATAGAGTCGGGATAAGGAAACATTTAAGGTGGTTACAATATATTCCTTACTTGTGTTTCTATACCAATTAATATTTCTGAGATTCTATCTATAGCTTTCATGGTCTTGGCCTTCACTTAAATGTATTGATAGAAATGATAAGCTCTGCTATGCCCTGTAGGACTGGAAACATTTCATACTAATCAATTGCCCATCACAAATGACGGAATAATATAGGATTTTTCTCTCCCCCCATCCCCTGTGTCTCTTTCCCCCCCCTCTCCCTCCCCTGTGTCTCATTTCTCCCCTCTCCCTCCCCTGTGTCTCATTTCTCCCCTCTCCCTACCCTGTGTCTCTTCGCCCCCTCTCCCTCCCCTGTGTCTCTTTTCCCCCTCTCCCTCCCCTGTGTCTCTTTACCCCCTCTCCCTCCCTTGTGTCTCATTTCTCCCCTCTCCCTCCCATGTGTCTCTTTTTCCCCCTCTCCTTCCTCTGTGTCTCTTCCCCCCCTCTCCCTCCCTTGTGTCTAATTTCTCCCCTCTCCCTCCCTTGTGTCTCTTCCCCCTTTCCCTCCCCTGTGTCTCTTTCCCCCTCTCCCTCCCCTTAGTCTCATTCCTCCCCTCTCTCTGCCCTGTGTCTCTTCCCCTGTATCTCTCCCCCTCTCTCCCTCCCCTGTATCTCTTCCCCCTCTCCCTCCCCTGTGTCTCTTTCCCGCCCTCTCCCTCCCCTGTGTCTCTTTGCCCCTCCCAGCATGCAATCTATCTCCCCTCCTGTGTCCTCCCTACCTCTTCTCCCCTACTTCTCTCTACTTCCCTCTCCCTTGCGAGCCTCACAATGAGAGCATTTGGCGCCCATTGCGGGCCTCACAATGTGCTATGCGCATGCCCAACCTTATTGTGGGCCTAGACATGCGATATGCACATGAGCAACCCGCAAACTTCCATACAAACTCGCACTACGACAACTATATTAGTGATTAATGTAACACTGTACAGTGAAAATATATAGATGTATGACAACTTTGAGTCTAAGCATGTAATTTAGCAGGAAAAAGTAATAAAGATAGTTTTTATTAGAAAAGACATACTTTTGGTGCCTCTGCTGGTGAGACTGGCCAGGGTTTGCATCTATTGATGCAAGCTGCCTACTTCTGGGCCTTTGAGGGAGGTAGTGATGGCAATTTTAATTTGATCCAATTATCTAAGAAATTCTTCTGACCTCTCCCTCTTTCATCATCCCCCACGTACAGATAAAAAAATATGATAGAGTGAGTCAATTATGAAACTGTGTGTCCTAAAGTAATCCATATGATGCATGGCACTCTTGGGGTATCAGCTTTCAGAGACTGAGAAGACTGCCACCATTTTCTATGTGCGCAAAGTTTTTGTGGCTCTCGGTAGTTGTAGGACCATATCATCTACTTTATCATTTGCGATCTCTACCGGAACATGTTGAAGACACTTATGATTACAGTGGACAAGTTTCCCATTTCATCAAGACCATCCTCTAAAACTATGCTTGAGGTTGAAGATTTTTTTTCTTCCGGTGGGCATGCCTGATATTGTATTTGTGCATGACCACTGGTTGGTAAATAAAAATAAATAAATAAAATGGAAAATGTCTTAACTGGAAAAATAACACTGCATCTAAAAACAGGGATATCATATATGAGACTGTAACTATAAGTACAAAGGTCACTTTGGACATATTATCACAGGGCTTGCAGTTGGGTTGGGGCTCTAACAACTTGTTAAGCCTTCCAGGTAGGAGGTATCCCTTTTGGGATTATAGACTGGCTCTTTTTCTATACCCTACCTTTTGTACTTATATTCTTATATATGAGATCCTGTTATAGATGTTGTGTTATTTTTCCATTAATGAATACATTTTTATATTTTTTATTTATTTTTAACCATATGTATTTTGGTGTCAAGCACCTGAAAAATAGGTTACTTCTGTAGTTGCCTGCAGGTTGCCAATCTTTTTTTTTACTTTATACTTTAATATTTACATCCATTTTGGATGTGTGTTCATTCTACTGAAGAGATGTTCAAGATCTTGGTTTGTGGGGAGATCTACTAGTTGAGAATGGATTTGTTTATCATTGGTAAGTACAGTTGGCATGTGTTGTATCCCGTCAATATCCTTGTTTTTGCCTTTTGACATTTTCTGATTGCAGGTACTCAAGTTGTATCTCATCCATCGATGGTTAGAATGGCATGAGATCATCTTTGCACAATTATCAAGTATAATACGTTTAAGATACTCTGTCTTCTCAATATCTTCCATATTATCAAACATGAATCAGCACAATGAGTTTATAGGACCTCTGTAGTTTAGTAAAAACTTCACATGCTTGTAATGTGAGTAACAAAATAACAACATTATCTGGTATTCAACTCAGGAACATAAAGGCATTTTTAGAGCAAATTGTATATTAAGATGACTTTGATTGTGTATTTTATCTTAGAGTTTTGGTCTATTTAGGCTATATAAGTGTTGATTAAGGGTGTAATTAGTGATGTCCTGAACAGTTCGCCGGAGAACTATTCGCGGCCATTTTCGCATGTTCGCATCCGCCACGAACGGCGAACACATGCGCTTTTCAGTTCGCCCCCTATACTTTATCATTGAGGAAACTTTGAACACCATTTATTTTATTTTATAATTTTTTTTGTGTAATCTATGCCTGCCTGCCAGCGTGTGTGTGTGACAGGCTAACACCTAACAGCTTATATTGTGCTTATTTTCACTACTCATACCTGGTGGTGTAACATACATTGAAAACAACCATTTTTTTTCTGTAATCTAATTTCAGTGTCCTGCCTGTGTCAGGCTTACAGCTTATATTGTGCTCAGTGACATAAAACAACACTTTTTTGACTGTAATAGATTGAATAGCAATTGCCTGCCTACAGGCGTGTGTGTGAAGCCTATTGCATCTACTCTGCCAACTTTTGCCAGTGCACAGTGACACTCATATCTGGTGGCACCTTAGATTGCACGCGCAGTGCCCCAAATTTGAAGTGGGAGGACCGACCAAGCATCTTTTTCCATCTCCCGCTTCCAAAAATCCATGCCATATACACGTCCCCTAATAGTGGACGTAACAGGGATTAAACCGATAGGAATAGTACTACTTAACAGTACACACCTTATAATAATGCAGACAGAGGCAACGCGTATAATCTTCCATGCTGTGCAGTGGAAGCCGCCAGACTCTGACCTGTGTATAATCTTCCATGCTGTGCAGTGGAAGCCCCCAGACTCTGATCTGTGTATAATCTTCCATGCTGTGCAGTGGAAGCCCCCAGACTCTGACCTGTGTATAATCTTCCATGCTGGGCAGTGGAAGCCCCCAGACTCTGAACTGTGTATAATCTTCCATGCTGGGCAGTGGAAGCCCCCAGACTCTGACCTGTGTATAATCTTCCATGTTGGGCAGTGGAAGCCCCCAGACTTTGACCTGTGAAAAATCTTCCATGCTGGGCAGTGGAAGCCCCCAGACTCTGACCTGTGTATAATCTTCCATGCTGGGCAGTGGAAGCCCCCAGACTCTGGGAGTCTGAATAAGAGGAGTCAGAGGAGGAAGGTGGCTTTGAGGAGGTGGAAGAGCAAACACTGCAGACGTCCCAGGGGGCTTGTTGTCACCTTTCGGGACCCTTGGTGGCTGGGTGGAGGAAGAGACCTTCAATGACATCAGTGAGAACAAGGAACGGGACATGTCTAGCTTGGTATCCAACCTTGTGCAAATGGGGAGTTTGCGGTTGTGCAAACGGCCTGTTTGCGGTTGTTTGAGGTGCATTAAACGGGGAGATTGGTCTGTTACTGTGAAGCGGGTGTAACCCTTACACTACCTGATCGATACAACATCATACCTGATGTTTTAAAGCATGTTATTCCAAACAATTTAGGAATGTTAGGTGATTTATGCCCTTTATGGCTTAAAACCAGACTCTGCATCAACTATGTAATTTTCCGTGGGAGTTTTGCCATGGATCCCCCTCCGGCATGCCACAGTCCAGGTGTTAGTCCCCTTGAAACAACTTTCCCATCACTATTGTTGCCAGAAAGAGTCCCTGTGGGTTTTGAAATTCGCCTGCCCATTGAAGTCTATGGCGGTTCGCCGGGTTCGCGAACATTTGATGGAAGTTCGGGTCCGCTGTTCGCGAACCGAAAATTTGATGTTCGCGACATCACTAGGTGTAATTTAGATAAAGGACCACAGTGGTTTTGGGATTTTAAATTAATGATAGAAGGTTGTTTACATTCCCATATCCAGCTATTTGCTTTCATCTACCTGGTAGCGTATTTCTCTGGTGTACTTAAATGGACATGACAATCTTGGCGACATTGCACGTAATAGGACATAAACCTGTGAGCTTTAAATATATTGTGACCATCCGGGAGTAGGGGCTATTACTGCCCAGGGCCATCTGCTACAGACTACAGGTTAACTACTCAGAACAACGATTGGGTTCTTGGAAATCTTGGCACCAGCACCCTGATATCTGGCTTCTGTATCAGTCAGAGCCTCTCCATCAGGAAACAGCATTTCCAGGAGTCTAAGTAACCTTCCTGTGGTACTGATCAGGACAGGTTACTTGCAGGGTGGAGATAGGATCAGTATAACAGCCACCAGGATACAATAAGAGAGCATACTATGGCTATTTGTCTCAGCAGGGAATATTTATAGCAGTTAGATACAGAGGGGGTGTATACAATACAACAATGACAGGAAGTGGTAGACAAACACAGGAGATTGGCTCCACATGTTGTTTAACAATAAGCCAACCTCCAATACATGCATGTCGTCTCTGGATATCTAGCACATCAGAAATGTAATTAGTTTATCTGGCAAAAAATGGAACAAAACAGATTACAATACAATCACTGGTTCCTGCCTGTCTACATTGTAAACCTATTTTGTTTTTATTGTTTCATGACTATTTATTTAAAGTTGAAACATAACACACAACACAGTAATATACCACAGGGAATTACATATAGTATACAGGATAAGGCAGGGGAATATGCCATAAGACCATATGAAGCACTATGGCCCTATGTTTTGGGGCTATTCACCCCTCCACCCAGCTGCCCACATTTCCCATGTGGCAATATGATTCCCCTACCCATTTTCCAATGGGGTGGTATGTCCACTATGGTGGCTCAATGCACCAGGATCCAGGCCCTGGAAAGGGGTCGGTGACATATATTCTGCAACCTTCTAATAAATTAACAAACTCCTTTAAAAAGATGTAATCAATACTTACAATAAAATAACTAATACAGTACATCTGCTAAAACATACAACACATAAGAATCTAGATCTAATATTAATCCAGACCAATTTTTCTTGGGACAAATATCATCAAAACTATATCATAAATAAATCAAAAGTTCAACAGTTTTATTAAAAGGAAGTGTTTTTGAAAATTTGAAAAATTAGTTAAAAAATGTCTTAAATTAAAATCAAGATATATTTCTTGTGATACTAATGCCAGTAATTTAAAATTGTGCTTTGTTTCTCCCTGACTCATTTCTCTAAGATAATTCTGCTGTCACAATCCCATGGGAGGGGGTCTCTTTTACCCCCCAAAACTCCTGCTTCTGAGTACAGAAATTCTCCATCAGGATCGTGAGGTGGGGAGGTCTTCTTGGTGCCCGGGATCATATAAGGAGCATCAGGGACCCAAGATCGCAGGATCAGCATAACCTGTATAATCTGCTTTTCAGTGGGCTTGAAAAGGCCAAGGAGACCAAGCCAACCCACAGATATCATTCGGTTCATCTATCCCCTTCTTCTGGGATTGCAGTATCAGGTCAGGATGCTAAATAATTATAATCCAATCCTTCAAATGATCACACCATTTCTATGTGCCCCACGGAGAGCATACTCTTTATTCCTTGGGTCTCCTTTTTATACATTTCTCCCATACAATAAAGCAATGATACATTTACATAGGCCAGCCAAGAGGTATAGGGCCCCCAGTTGTCAGCTACCTCCGGGCAGAAACCTGGCACAGCAGGGGTTGATTAGGTCGAGTGACTCCTTGAGACAGAGTGTCTGGGTGGGGGATTGGAGTAGGGGAACATTTTTTGTTAGCTTAATGCAATAGTTGCACAATAAAACATGCTCTACATACAAAATAATGGTCCTAAAATGGAAAATGGACCCAGAGTCCTCGAGGCTCAATTACCTGGTGGAAATGGGCCTTAGTGGACCAGGACATACAACCATAGCTTGGAGAAAAACAACATAACAAATCAACAAGTGGTAAAGTCTTTCACAAGGTCTTTATGGCAAATATATTACCCCTTTGATTCAACTGGCTATGTGGCTAATGTCCATCAGGGTCCAATGGCCAGACACAAAAGTCCAAGTGTTTTGGGGTTCATGATAAGAACAGTTGGTAAGAACAACTGCAGGAAAACAAATAGTCTGCAGCTGAAGAAAAGTCCTCAGACCTTTTCATACATTTTCAGGCCCTTAAGGACCTTGTTTGTGGGGGTCAGGGAAGTCCCAAACAAGGCTGGAAGCAATACCGATTTATAATTTAAGTCTTGCAGGCTTGAAAAAAAATGACAGGTTCAACTGCCGCCAAGTCCGCAAATGAGAGAGGGGAGGGAAAGGAGGGAAAGACACACAGGGGAGTGAGAGGGGGAAAGAGACTCTGAGCAGGGAGTGGGAGCAAGAGACACAGGGGAGGGAAAGGGGGTCAAAGAGACACAGGGGAGGGAGAGAGGGGCAAAAAGACACAGGGGAGGGAGAGGGGGGAAGAGACACAGGGCAGGGAGAGGGGGAAGGAGACACAGGGGTAGGGAGAGGCTCGCAATGGGCGCCGAAGGCGCTCATCGCAAGGCCCGCCAGGAGTGACAAAGTTACGGGCTTACGGATGAGCAAGGCCCATAAAGTAGAGGGGAGTGAGGCTTGCAATGAGCGCCAACATTTTATTGCCTTCATTTTTGACTGACAAGTTGCTAGTTATATTATAAATATGGAACAACAGTGGTCAAATTGAAAAATAACTGCTATTCTAAACGTCACCACTGGGTGGCAGCAAGAAGACACGTTAATGACTGCTCCAAATGCATTTCCACTCTGCATGTCCAGAGCTCCCAAACATCTCATTTGCATTTAAAAGGTCTCCAAATTAAGTTGTTGTTTTTTTATACTATTTTTAAATCACATTTAAAACTGACTAAACCTAGCATTAGCCATTTTTAAAACGAATGATTCCTGAGATATTTTGCATTTTTTTTGCTATGTTATTATGCAAATCAGTGGCTCCTGAATACTAATTCACTGTTTCGATTTGCTTTTTAGGATCACAATCTGTTTGTCTTTATTTTTTAGATGCAAAAGCAATGTATCCTCATGTTATTATGCAGTTAGATCCCTTCCCCACCCCACAAATTAGAATATTGAGCTGCACATTAGCATAAAGGAACCACACAAACAATGCTGACTATCTCAAAGTAAAAATGTCTAGTGCACAATATGCAGAGTTTTAGTACTCTAAGACAAGCAATTGACTCTTTAAATGAACATGTTTTTAAACATTACTGTGGCAGAGCTAGTGATTGGAGGGCCCTGGTGCAAAACAATTTGGGTGCCCTCTATGTAAGATGTATGTACCCCAATAAAAGATCCAAGAAAATATATGTATATTGTATGATTGCCCCAGGGGTATCAGATTACTCGCTATAAAAATAATTACCTGCCCCTCTGTCGTAATAAATGAAAGGTCCCCCTTTATGCTAGGCTCCTGGTACCACCAGCACTGAGTGTTATGTCTTTTATTTACTGCACCTTTAATGAAAGTTTTTATGCCTGAGATCACAAATTATTAATGCAAAAACATCCATCCATGTATTATATAAAATGTTACCCTTTAAATGTAACTTTCTGCTCTATTTAGCGTCGGAAATAAGAGCGCTCCTGTAGCTGAAAGCAGGCTGCCCGGGCATTTATACCATTTATACCATCTCATCAATGCCAAGAGACCTTACACAGCGAGTGACCTGTCAGGTGGCTTTATCAGAAAATCATATATCAGTAAACCATTTGGTACAGGAATAGATTGGTAACAATATATATATATATATATATATATATATATATATATATATATATATATAATGTACACATATATAAATAAATACATATATACAGTGGTACTGTGATTTTCAGCCTTAATCCATTCCAAATGGCGGGTTGAGTACCAAAAAGGTTGAGTACCAAACTCTTTTAAGGAGTGATGTAAATTAATTTTAGCAAACGTTATGAGTACCAAGGTAGCACGATGAGTACCAAGGATTTTTGGATAGAGTATAGAAAATGTTAAGTTCCGAGGAGGTTGAGAACCAAGGTACCACTGTATATGTGTGTGTATATATATATATATATATATATATATATATATATATATATATATATATAGTGCAATAAGGAACTTCACATTTAGATGGACATGAGCTTAGTCCCGTTGTGCCTCAGGCTCCTTATTGTCTGAGAAGGTAGGTAAAAACTCTTACACATTTAGGGTATGCAAAGAAAAGGCAACAATGTGACCAAACCTGTTAGGGACACATCTTCTGCATAGCGAGCATTTAATAAGAATAGGAGCCATTATACTGGGCAAGCCATGTGACACGGCCAGAAAAGCAAGGGGGGGGGGGGGGGCAGGAGGGGAGAGAAGGGAGGGAGAGAGAGAAAGGAGGGGAGAGGAAAGAGGATGGAAAGAAAGAAGAGAGAGTGGGGGAGAGAGAAGGTGGAGAGGGGAGAAAGATAGAGGGGTAGGAGATAAAGAACTTGAGTGGAACAGAAAAGAGAGAACAGATATAGGAGAGAAAGAAGCAAGAGAGGAAGAGAGGGTACGGAAGAAAAAGAGAGGAGAGGAGAGAGAGAGTAAGGAGAGAGAAGGAGGAGAGGGGAGAGCTGTTTTAGAGAAAGAGTGAGAGGGGAGAAAGATAGAGGGGGAGGGGAGATAAAGAACTAGAGTGGAACAGAAAAGAGAGAAGAGATATAGGAGAGAAAGAAGCAAGAGAGGAAGAGAGGGTACGGAAGAAAAAGAGAGGAGAGGAGAGAGAGAGTAAGGAGAGAGAAGGAGGAGAGGGGAGAGCTGTTTTAGAGAAAGAGTGAGAGGGGAGAAAGATAGAGGGGGAGGGGAGATAAAGAACTAGAGTGGAACAGAAAAGAGAGAAGAGATATAGGAGAGAGAGAAGAGTGAGAGACAAGAGAGGAAGAGAGGATAAGGAAGAAAAAGCGAGGAGAGAGAGTGGGGAGGGAGAAGGAGGAGAGGGGAGAAAGATAGAGGGGTAGGAGATAAAGACCTAGAGTGGAACAGAAAAGAGAGAAGAGATATAGGAGAGAGAGAAGAGTGAGAGACAAGAGAGGAAGAGATGGTAAGGAAGAAAAAGAGAGGAGAGGAGAAACAGTGGGAAGAGACGTTGAAAAGAAAGATAGCGGAGATAGGAGATAAAAAAACTTATAGCATGACTTTAGCGCGCATGTTGAAGTCGCGCCGACATATGGGCGCCGACAATTGGGCAGCACACAAATGTGCGCTGGGCTAGAAGCGCTCACGTGCAATAGCGTGCCCCTACCGGCTTCACTTCTCTCTCCCCTGTATCTGTCACCGGCAGCTCTATTAGAGAGAACTCTTAAACCCCTATACAAAACCCCTACACGGCCTATACTAAACCCTCTGTCCCTCGCCTGTACCCCGGCCTGTTCTCTCTCTCTTCTTCTACCCGCTTGTTCTCTCCTCTCTGTCACACATCTCTCCCTCCTCCCATCCACATTTATTACTTACCCCATCCCACGGGCAATAGTGCGCCCGACATCTGCGCTTGGCGTCTGTGAGCTCTCGAGGTGTTACTGCTCCTCACCAGGCTGGCTGCAGCCCATTAGTCGGGCGCACTAATGCCCATTGGTATAACTACGGACTTTGTTTTTACTGCCTAAAATCATACAAATAGTACCTACTTGGGTTTGCCATCAGCAGCTCATGAAGACACAGACTCTGAAGTACTGACCGTGCTGTGTCTCAGCAGTATGTTGGAGAATGTTGTGGATACTTTGCCCCTTATTGGTTAGTATAAGACACTGCACAGAAGTACAGCAAAATCTGTGTCTTTGTGAGCTGCAGAGGGCAAACCCATACTATTTGTGTGATTTTAGGCAGTAGAAACACCTTTTAATAAAATAAAGTACTTAAAAGTAAATAGATACAGAGGGATATTATATACCTAATTACATCTAGGAACCTATCCCATCCCTTTAATAAATGAAGACTCCCCTTTATTCTAGGCTCTGACTTCATTCCTATTTGTAATCATATTCTATATTTTTGGAGGAAACAAAAGGGGCTAAATATCCCAAGTTCAGACTTTTCTGTGATTCCTATGTTATTATAAGGAGCCTATTTTTGAAGAAATAATTTAAACACAGGAACACTGATTTGACAGTGTTTAAGAACAATAAGGCCCATCTAATCTACCCATGCTATCTACCTAGAAAATCTTGTTTAAGTTTGAACATTAGAAAACATATTTCAAAATATACTGAAAATTCAAACTAAAAAAAAAATCAAAAGAGAAAAATATGTGGCTGAAAAAATGTGAGAAAAATGTAAAATGTGACGTTTCTGCAGCTGCAGGAAACTGGAAATGCAAATGAAGTGGCAATAAACTTGTGTAAAATCTGCGACTAGGAATTATGGGGCATCGGTACCCGTGAAATGCTACAAATTATGTTTTATTTAGCATTTCTGTAACTGCTTTTAATGATTGTCGTACATTATTTTAATGGGCCTGGAATTTACTCAGTTTAATTAACAGGAGAGATCAGTACTAAACCTGTGACCCATTACAGGAATCAGAACTGTGGGAACACACCAGGCTATATTCACTAAGGTGCGCGCTCTCACATTAGTGGGGTGGGACATCTTTAGTTCCAATGTGATTTTGTGGAGCCACGGGTCTCAATCAGGGGATATGGGGGTACTCATGTATGAGGCTCCATAAAAATATGGCTTATGATTTGTTTCCTGTATATGCAACAAATATGCGTGTTGAATGTTGGTTACATGAGCATATTGGTTACATGTTCAAGTTGTCACAACCCTCTTCCCTCACCAACCATTGTTAAGTAGCATGCACTTCCTGTATAATACCATTAACAAATACCCAAAGTACGGGGAAATGCACGTCGGGTAACAGCGCCCATGGCTCAGCTCTCGTAAAAACATAATAAATCCTGGTTTCACTTGAGATCGATCCCATGTATAATCTATACCAGTTTAGGTATTAGTCAAATGGCTAATCCAGAGGGAAAGATAGCCATTAGAAGCCTTATTCAATTGTGAATCGGCCAATTGAATAGGGCTCTATATAAGCACAGAACATATTTTCTTTACAGAAGTTTTTAGTTAGATGAGACCTTGCTTTTGGATAAAAGTTCACAAACTAAAAACTTTTGTAAAAAATATATGCTCTGTGCTTATATAGAGCCCTATTCAATTGGCTGATTAACAATTTAATAAAGCTGTAGATTAGCTCTCAAGTGCTAGTTAAGGCGAGTTCTAACTGTAACTTAGCTGATTACAATGTTGCAAAAGGGATATGTGTTGACCTTATAATAAATTTAGTGTTACCAAGGAAAGATTTACTTTGTATCACTTTGAGATATTTGATACTTTAAAAGAGGCTCTTAGCCTTGGTAGTCAGTATAAATACTACCTTAACTCTCTCATTTTTAATACATACCAATAAAGTATTAGATTTTTAGGCTCTCCTTGTATGTCTTTAATTGTACATAGAATTGGTTTAAGTCTCTGGCTTGCTATCTCTTTAGTAAGTCATGTGTGTGTTGTGTTCGTGTGGTTCAGTCGTGTCCAAATCTTCATGACCTCATGGACCAAAACACACCAGGCACATCTTTATGTCCATGGTCATGCTGATCCAATTGGTTTCCATGGCAGAGATACTGGAGTGGGATACCAGTTCCTTCTCCAGGGGGCCACAGCATACAGCTTCTGGTATTCCTAGGTGGTTTCCCATCCAGGTACTGACCAGCCCCAACCCTGCAAAACCTCTTGGCTCCCTGACTGGAATCAAACCCAGGTCATAGCTGTAAAATAACTGATTCCTAACCACAGGACGACCAGGTTCATGAGCTTTCGTTATAGTATTTCCTGCACAGGATACAAGATCAGAGTTTCAACAGATACTTGGAAAATGTGAAAAAAAAGAAAATGTAACCACTTGAAGACTTTATGAATATTAGCTATGTTAACAACATATCATGAAATATTGTCACATTTACGAATTCACTTTTCTGTTGATTATTTTCTTCTGATTCAACCCTTGATTTTTTTACCTATTTTGTTACGTTACAGCCTTAAGTTCAATGTTTTGTTAATCTGAATTTTACAGTATGTGATGGATCAGAACACAATAGTCTAAGTTGGTGAAGTGAAATGAGAAAAATATATACATAAAACTAATTTTTACAAATAGAAAACAGAAAATTGGCATGTGCGTATGTATTGACCCCCTTTCTTATAAAAAGCTCTGATGCAACCAATTACCTTCAGAAGTCACATAATAAGTGAAATTATGTCCACCTGTGTGCAATCTAAGTGTCACATGATCTGTCATTACAAATACACACCTTTTTTGAAAGGCCCCAGAGGCTGCAACACCTAAGCAAGAGGCACCACTAACCAAACACTACCATGAAGACCAAGGAACTCTCCAAACAAGTAAGGGACAATGTTGTTGAGAAGTACAAGTCAGGGTTAGGTTATAATAAAATATCCAAATCGTTGATGATCCCCAGGAGCACCATCAAATCTATCATAACCAAATGGAAAGAACATGGCACAACAGCAAAACTGCCAAGAGACGGACGCCCACCAAAGCTCACGGACCGGGCAAGGAGGACATTAATCAGAGAGGCAGCACAGAGACCTAAGGTAGCCCTTGAGGATCTGCAGAGTTCCACAGCAGAGACTGGAGTATCTGTACATAGGATGACAATAAGCCGGACGCTCCATAGAGTTGGGCTTTATGGCAGAGTGGTCAGAAGAAACCATTGCTTTCAGCAAAAAGCAAAATGGCACGTTTTGAGTTTGCAAAGAGGCATGTGGGAGACTCCCAAAATGTATGGAGGAAGGTGCTCTGGTCTGATGAGACAAAAATTTTAATTTTCATAGAACTGCGCTCTGGTGACGCTCTGCGCTCCTGCCTGGTGCTGTGTGATCTGACCCTGTCTGCCCCCCATTATACAAGAGCTTACAATCTACAAGTGATGTGGCATGTTAGGTATGTGTGACTTAGCAGGGTATCCATTGGAAGTGTCTTGTATAATGGGAGGCACTAGAAGGGAGGATCACACGGTCCCAGGAATCCAATTTTGTCTGACATGCTGGTAAAGTTATACAAAGCCAGACACCACAACAACCAGGTAGATAGATGGAAATGTTTCAAAGCCGACAGGCCAGTAAGAATGGGGTGCCCCTCAAGATAGATCTCGTTCCCATTTTAAGTATGATTTATGGCAATTATAAATGAAATGTGACATTGTAGCCCCGTTGCTGAGTCTAGGCTGGAGTGCAGAGCTTCATCAGGGCGCAGTTCTCTGCGCTCTGATGACGGCACACTATTCAGCTGTGCTGGAAGAACGGGGTGCCAAACCCAACACATCACATCACCCAAAGAACACCATCCCCAGTGAAACATGGTGGTGGCAGCATCATGCTGTGGGGATGTTTTTCAGCAGCCGGGACTGGGAAACTGATCAGATTTGAGGGAAAGATGGATGGTGCCAAATACAGGGTTATTCTTGAGCAAAACCTGTACCACTCTGTGCATGATTTGAGGCTAAGACGGAGGTTCACCTTCCAGCAGGACAATGACCCCAAACACACTGCTAAAGCAACACTTGAGTGGTTTAAGGGGAAACATGTAAATGTGTTGGAATGGCCAAGTCACAGCCCAGACTTCAATCCAATAGAAAATCTGTGGTCAGACTTAAAGATTGCTGTTCACAAGCGCAAACCATCCAACTTGAAGGAGCTGGAGCAGTTTTGCCAGGAGGAATGGGCAAAAATCCCAGTGGTAAGATGTGGCAAGATCATAGAGACTTATCCAAAGCGACTTGGAGCTGTGATTGCTGCAAAAGGTGGCTCTACAAAGTATTGACTTTAGGGGGTGAATAGTTATGCACATTGACTTTTTCTGTTATTTTGTCCTATTTGTTGTTTGCTTCACAATAAAAATAAAAAAAACATCTTCAAAGTTGTAGGCACGTTCTGTAAATTAAATGATGCAAATCCTCTGACAATCCATGTTAATTCCAGGTTGTGAGGCAACAAAACATGAAAAATGCCAAGGGGGTGAATACTTTTGCAAGGCAATGTAGATGTCAACCACTGTATGTCCCTGCAATTCAGTTTTACCTGGGAGTAGACAGGCATGAGAAACTGAGCCAATGCAGTATTGGGGTTACATCCCCCGGGCATGAGTGACTGACCCAGGGCAGTGTTGGCGTTACATTCCCCGAGCATGAGTGACTGAGCCATTGCAGTGTTGGCGTTACATTCCCTGGGCATGAGTGACTGAGAAGGGCACTGTTGGGGTTACATTCCCCGGGCATGAATGACTGACCCAGTGCAGTGTTGACGTTACATTCCCTGGGTATGAGTGACTGAGCCTGGGCAGTGTTGGCATTACATTCCCTGGACATGAGTGACTGAGCTAGGGTAGTGTTGGGGTTACATTTCCCGGGCATGAGTGACTGAGCCAGGGCAGTGTTGGCATTATATCCCCGGGCATGAGTGACTGAGCCAGGGCAGTGTTGGGGTTACATTCCCCGGGCATGAGTGACTTAGCCAGTGCAGTGTTGGCATTACATTCCCCGGGTGTGAGTGACTGAGCCAGGGCAGTGTTGGCATTACATTCCCCCGGGCATGAGTGACTGAGCAAGGGCAGTGTTGGCGTTACATTCCCTGCACATGAGTGACTGAGCTAGGGTAGTGTTGGGGTTACATTTGCCGGGCATGAGTGACTGAGAAGGGCAGTGTTGGCGTTACATTCCCAGGGTGATAGTGACTGAGCCAGTGCAGTGTTGGCGTTACATCACCCGGGCATGAGTGACTGAGCCAGTGCAGTGTTGGTGTTACATTCCCCGGGCATGAGTGACTGACCCAGGACAGTGTTGGCGTTATATTCCCCGGCATGAGTGACTGACCCAGGGCAGTGTTGGCGTTACATTTCCCGGGCATGAATGACTGACCCAGCGCAGTGTTGGCGTTACATTCCCCGGGCATGAGTGACTGAGCCAGTGCAGTGTTGGCATTACATTCCCTGGGCATGAGTGACTGACCCAGGGCAGTGTTGGCATTACATTCCCCGGGCATGAGTGACTGACCCAGGGCAGTGTTGGCGTTACATTCCCCGGGCATGAGTGACTGAGTCATTGCAGTGTTGGCGTTACATTCCCCGGGCATGAGTGACTGAAAAGGGCAGTGTTGGCGTTACATTCCCCGGGCATGAGTGACTGAGCCAGGGCAGTGTTGGGGTTACATTCCCCGAGCATGAGTGACTGAGCCAGGGCAGTGTTGGCGTTACATTCCCCGGCATGAGTGACTGAGCCAGGGCAGTGTTGGCGTAACATTGCCCGAGCATGAATGGCTGAGCCTGGGCAGTGTTGGCATTACATTCCCCGGGTGTGAGTGACTGAGCCAGGGCAGTGTTGACGTTACATTCCCTGGGTATGAGTGACTGAGCCTGGGCAGTGTTGGCATTACATTCCCTGGACATGAGTGACTGAGCTAGGGTAGTGTTGGGGTTACATTTCCCGGGCATGAGTGACTGAGCCAGGGCAGTGTTGGCATTATATCCCCGGGCATGAGTGACTGAGCCAGGGCAGTGTTGGGGTTACATTCCCCGGGCATGAGTGACTTAGCCAGTGCAGTGTTGGCATTACATTCCCCGGGTGTGAGTGACTGAGCCAGGGCAGTTTTGGCATTACATTCCCCCGGGCATGAGTGACTGAGCCAGGGCAGTGTTGGCGTTACATTCCCTGCGCATGAGTGACTGAGCTAGGGTAGTGTTGGGGTTACATTTCCCGGGCATGAGTGACTGAGCCAGGGCAGTGTTGGCGTTATATCCCCGGGCATGAGTGACTGAGCCAGGGCAGTGTTGGGGTTACATTCCCCGGGCATGAGTGACTGAGCCTGGGCAGTGTTGGCGTTACATTCCCCGGGCATGAGTGACTGAGCCAGGGCAGTGTTGGGGTTACATTCCCTGGGCATGAGGGACTGAGCCAGGGCAGTGTTGGCATTACATTCCCTGGGCATGAGTGACTGAGCTAGGGTAGTGTTGGGGTTACATTCCCTGGGCATGAGTGACTGAGCCAGGGCAGTGTTGGCGTTACATTCCCTGGGCATGAGTGACTGAGCCAGGGCAGTGTTGGCGTTACATTCCCTGGGCATGAGTGACTGAGCCAGGGCAGTGTTGGCGTTACATTCCCTGGGCATGAGTGACTGAGCCAGTGCAGTGTTGGGGTTACATTCCCCGGGCATGAGTGACTGAGCCAGGGCAGTGTTGGGGTTACATTTCCTGGGCATCAGTGACTGAGCCAGGGCAGTGTTGGGGTTACATTCCCTGAGCATGAGTGACTGAGCCAGGGCAGTGTTGAGGTTACATTCCCTGGGCATGAGTGACTGAGCCAGGGCAATCCCCGGAGTCAGAACTGCACGCTCCAGCCCAACATACCTGTGTGTAAGTGGGGAGTGAAAGCTGCTGCTGCTAGAACAGCCGTCACTGACAAATGTACTTATCAGAGTATCCAATGTGCAGCTAATCTAGGCCTCTTTTATATGTAACTCTCAAGCAACCAGAAACTACACTTATCCGGCATCTAAAAATCCCCATGGGTGCTGGATAACTGAGAGTCTACTGTACTAGACTATCCCTTAGTATCTATTTACTTTTGTGTACTTTATGTTTATTAAGAAGTGCTTAGAAGCTCTGTTTTTACTGCTTAAAATCAAACAAGAAGGGATGGGTGTTCAGTGTATCATACTAACCAATCAGTGATCATCTCTTAGCAACATGCTGCTGAAACTTGGCCCCTGATAGGCTCGGACACTACACTGCCATCCAGTACTACTGTGTATGCATATGCTGCAGTGGTCAGAACCATACAGGGACTATTAGGTAGTAAAAACAGAGCTTATAAACACTTCTAAGAAAATAAAGTACATAAATGTAAATAGATCCCCAGGGATATTATAAACCCAGTAACATCCAGGAACCTTCCATATCCCTTTAATTACTGTATTCAATTTTTCTTTAGTGACAACAGTGATTCCATACACATTATATACAGTCCTTACACATTATATACAGTCCATACACATTATATACAGTCCTTACACAGGGCATTAATAATAAACGCCGCCTAATGTTAGCTGAATATTCTGATAAAATGGCTCTTATAACAAGTATAAAAAAAAACAGATAAGGTCCATATGTCACAGATAATCTCTTATACAGTTGTGGATCTTGCGATCTCACACATGCGAGGGGAAGCAGCCGTGCAGCGCTGCCATTGCAGCCAGCGGCGCAGTACTTAGGCGAGCCCAGCGAAGCAAGGCGAGCCAGTGGGGCAGCACTACTCAAGTGCGTAACTTTAAAAACCCACCAAAACAAAAAAAAATATGTACAAGAAATTATAACACACTCGCACACAGCACATGGGGAGACACAGGAAGCCTGGGAGTGAGGTTGCAAGCAAATTACACCCATATTTGGCAGTTTTCGTCACTCGAAAATTGCCTGAGCAAGGAAAAATATGGCGGACAAAAAACGAAAAATTTCAGAAACAGCATGAAAATGAAACTCAGCAATGCCAGGCTCGCAAAACTTACAAAATACACAACACTGAAGACAGTAACACTTACACGAACAACACCAGGCACGCGGGACTTAGAAAATAAAACCAACGGCAGTCACCATGCAACGCAAACATTCAGCAGAGACACAGGTTAACGAACCCTACAATGGGTGGCCCGTACAGTAGGCGGGAGGAAACGCTCGCAATGAGCGCCGAAGGCGATCAGTGCAAAGCAGGAATCTTGAAGTACAAGGGGGGAGAGGCTAGCAATGAGCGCCGAAGGTCCTCAGAGCACCAAAAGCCGCACATTGTGTGGCAAACAGCATTGCCAGCCTTACAATTTTAATCCCGTCATTTTTGACGGGCAAGTTCCTAGTAACCAAATAAAAACTAAATAACCTATACAATAAAACTCATTTCATAGTATAAATAATTCACCGCACTGTGTTGGAATGATAATCTGAAACTGAGCACAGTATTACACACCTGTGAGGAATGGGAGGAACTGTAGCGTTAGGTAAGATCTCTATTTGTTTCAGTTGAAAAACTGATGCTTTACATAGACACTTGACAGTTAAACCAAATGAAAGAATAAGCCTAAGTAGGATAAGCCTCCTCCTCAAGCTACAGACATACTAGCAGACCAAGAAGGAATCTCACATGATATAAGCAGCTAAATATATGATTTTCTCTAAAAATGATGTTATGCTCCGGGGTTATGTCGTTGCCGATGTGTTCTCTTATTACATATTTCTCAAGCTTTTAAAATGGCTTACACAGCTACTACTTATGTTGTATGTTTTGCAAACATGGGACGTTTTCCTAAACTACTTCTTTCAATGGATCTCCATTATTTCACAGCATGCTTAAAGGTACACACTGTACTTCACCTTTAATTAGCATTAAAATACACCAGCAAATCCAAGCTTTACCAGAACACATCATTTAAAAACACAGTTTACCTCATTAATGGCCATTGCTGTACCTCTCCCCACAACTTACTTGTGAAGTGAACAATTTCAACTGAGATAGCATTGATTATGCTGACTTGGTAAAGTTTGAGTGGGGAAATATAAGTTGAAATTGTTCACTTCCTTTCTGTTGTGCTCACTGGGTACAACGTTGACATTAATGTGTAAACTTTCATTTTTTTAATGATATTTTCTGTCTAAACTTTGTTTTGCTTCTGTTTGTATTTGTAGTTTTTGTGTTAATGATTCATGAACTAAGCTTAAAATAAAAACTGCTTACACTGGCCCTTTAACAAGGTAGATTTTCTAATAAAACTAATCCTATAGGATTACATGAGATAAACGGATCTCACTCACTGGTATTCATGGATAAAGTAGTAATAAAAGGGCCACTGTGGTCCAAAAACTTCTATCAGGCATTTAAAAAAGCCTGGCCCCCTTCTGCCGCACCAGCCCACCTTTACCTTAATATATATATATATATATATATATGTGTATAATATATATGTATATACAGTGGTACCTTGGTACTCAACCTTAATCCGTTCTGCACCATAGAAATTTCACAATTTAGTTTGAACTGATTGTCTTCTTTTTTTATACAAACCTTAAAACTAAACAGACATAAATAGAAAAAAATAGATCAAATAACATGGAATTTAACTTCACTGAGAGGACTTGAGGGCCCAATGGGATGGTGGTGATGTAGAGAAGGGGGAGACAGGTTATTGCTTGGAAGGGAAGTCCTCTTCCTTTAGAACATCAGTCACTTGCACAGGGGATCTTTCTCTTTTCTGTCTCTATCTATCTGTCTGTCTATCTATCTCCTATCATTCTATCTGTCTAGCTAGCTATTTATTGTATCTATCTATCTATCTATGTATCTATTGATCTATCTATCTATCTATCTATCTATCTATCTATCTATCTATATGTATAAATATTTTTCTGTAGTGTATTTGGGGCACCCCCACTGAGTGAGTTGGTCCTGTGGGCCAGTGCAAATAGAAAATGGCACTGAATTGGCTGAAGGGCAGCACAAATCTTTTTTGTAATCCCGCTCCACTGGGGGGGTGGGGGGACCTAAAATATACATTTTTCACCAGTCTCTCCGTTCACGAGCTCCACTACTAAACTAAACTCAAGCCTAGCTCACTGGCAGCTGCCTCCCTTGGCGAAGGCCATGCTAATTTACATAAACACACCCTGATCACACTGTCCAATATGTATTGACATACAGTGGTGGAGCTAGTGAGCGGAGGGCTTGGGTGCAAAGTAATTGGGACCCCTTATAACTATACTACATAAGGTGCCTGTTGGAGTCAATAAAGAAGAAAATACATATATGTAAGTGGTCTGATCACTCATAGGATGGTCAGACCACCTTCCTATAAAAATAATTACCATACTAAATTAATTATGCTTTGCACCGGTTGAACCATCAGTAGATCCACTACTGTTTACTTACCAGGAAACCAAGGGTTTGGAGAGACCTGTCGATAAAAAGCATTTTAACCTGGGGATAATTCTCAGAATTTCAGCAAATATTTTTATTTACTTAGCATAACTGGAGTAGGAAAGGAGGGGTGTGGGGGGCGGACCTCCCCAGCTGCAGCTAGAACATTTTATGCGTGTGTATCTGTGTGACTGCTTGTGTTTCTGAGTGTGTGTGTGTGTCTGTGTCAGTGTGTGCCTCTGTGAGTGTGTGTGTAAGTCTGTGAGTGGGTGTCTGTAAGTGAGTGTGTCTGTGTGAGTGTGTGTGTCTGTGAGTGAGTGTCTGTATTTGTGTGTCTGTGAGTGAGTGTGTCTGTGAGTGTCTGTGAGTAAGTGTGTAAATGTGTGTGAGTGAGTATGTGTCTGTGTGCCTGTGAGTGTGTCTGTGAGTGAGTGTGTGTGTCTGAGTAAGTGTAAGTCTCTGTGAGTGTGTGTGTGTCTGTGAGTGTGTGTGTGTATGTGAGTGTCTGTGACTGTGTGTGTCCGTGAGTGTCTGTGACTGTATCTGTGAGTGTGTGTGTCTGTGAGTGTGTGTGTGTCTGTGAGTGTGTATGTGAGTGTGTTTATGTGAGTGTGTATGTGTCTGTGAGTTAGTGTCTGTGAGTGTGTCTGTGAGTGTGTGTGTGTCTGTGAGTGAGAGAGTGTGTGTCTGTGAGTGTGCGTGTGTCTGTGAGTGTGTGTGTGTGACTGTGTGTGTCTGTGACTGTGTGTGTTTGTCTGTGAGTGAGTGTCTGAGAGTGTCTCTGTGAATGTGTGTTTGTCTGTGAGTGTGTCTGTGAGTGTGTGTATGTCAGTGTGTCTGTAAGTGTGAAAGTGAGTGTGTCTGTGAGTGAGTGTGTGTGTCTGAGTGAGTGTAAGTCTCTGTGAGTGTGTGTGTGTCTGTGAGTGTGTGTGTATGTGAGTGTCTGTGACTGTGTGTGTCTGTGACTGTGTGTGTCTGTGAGTGAGTGTGTGTCTGTGAGTGTGTGTGTGTCTGTGAGTGTGTGAGTGTCTGTGGGTGTGTGTATGTGAGTGTCTGTGGGTGTGTGTATGTGAGTGTGTATGTGTCTGTGAGTTAGTGTCTGTGAGTGAGTGAGTGTGTGTGTCTGTGAGTGAGTGTGTGTCTGAGTGTGTGTGTGTGTTTGTGTGTGTCTGTGACTGTGTGTCTGAGAGTGTCTCTGTGAGTGAGTGTGTGTGTCTGTGTCTGTGGGTGTGTGTATGAGTGTCTGTGAGTGTGTTTGTGACTGTGTGTGTCTGTGAGTGAGTGTATGTGAGTGATTGAGTGAGTGTCTCTGTGTTTGTGTGTGTCTGTGAGTGTGTCTGTGAGTGTGTGTGTTTCTGTGAGTGTCTGTGAGTGTGTGTGTCTGTGAGTGTGTGTATGAGTGTCTGTGAGTGTGTTTGTGACTGTGTGTGTCTGTGAGTGAGTGTCTGTGAGTGAGTGAGTGTCTCTGTGTTTGTGTGTGTCTGTGAGTGTGTCTGTGAGTGTGTGTGAGTGAGTGAGTGTCTGTGAGTGTGTGTGACTGTGTGTGTGTGTCTGTGTGTGAGTGAGTGTCTGTGAGTGTGTGTGTCTGTGAGTGAGTGTCTTTGAGTGTGTCTGTGAGTGTGCACGTGTGTGTGTTTGTGAGTGAGTGTACGTGTCTGAGTGAGTGTAAGTCTGTATGTGTCTGTGAGTGTGTGTAAGTTTGTGAGTGTGTGTCTGTGTTTGTGCTTTTGCAAAAAGCTCTAGCTACACCACTGCTCAGAATAGGTTTTTGTGAATATCTGCAGATACAACACATCTGAATCTGTTTGGGTCTCTGTAGCTCATGAATACACATCCTGAGAAATTCAGTGTTTCAGATTAGCCTGTCAGTGACCACTCTCAAGTAGCATGTTGTCACTGATTGGTTACTATGAGTGAGTGTCTGTGAGTGAGTGTCTGTGAGGGGAGAAACTAGTTAGGAACTGTTTGTAAGGTTTTAGGCACACAAAAAAACGAGCTTATAAGCACTTCTTAATAAAATAAAGTACATAAAGTTACTAGGTACACAGGGATAGTATATACCTAGTAAGATCCAGGAATCTTCCATATCCCTTTAAGAACAGTAATGACCTGTATAATTACTGTACATCATTTCTATAGAATCACTGCTGCCAATAAAACAAAAAATAATATAGTATTTAAAGATTAAAGGCTGTATTATCTATTTATTTTAAACTTTGTAAAAATTTTTTGCACATTATCAAGTCAAGTTCTTCATACTATAAATATGACACTTCCGTGGTAATATAATGCATGGAGGGGTCATAGTATATATAGGAGAGGGTTACAATGTATTCTCTGCACTCCAAGCAGTTACATGTTGTTACTTTGTATCATATGATCCAATATGTATTTATATGGCACTGTGATACTAACCCAGATTCAAGAACACTCAATTATTACAGTAAAGAGTTAAATACAAACATTTCACCCAATTAACCCATTGATGATCCTACACAAGGAGCTATTTGCAGGCTGCGGTGTCCACCTGACACTTAGGTGACAATTTCATGAGCTGTTAGTTTAACGCAGCAAATAAACTATTTAAGGAGCTAAATTCTGCTAACAATAAATCACTCAGTAATAGTCCAATAAATACCAAGGAAGGGCCCATGTGACAGCGGAGCGCGGCGCGCCGGGACACGTCCAGCTGCACTGCGTGTGATACGGAAAGTCTCACAGGAAACTGTTCAGTTTAAATAAATATTTGCAATATTTAAATTGTTCAATTTTATTAGAATTTATAATTATGTTGTTATTAAGGTTATGTCTGTATATCAATATCTATCTGTAAAGAGATAGATAGATAGATAGACAGACAGACAGACAGACAGATAGATAGATAGATAGATAGATAGATGGACGGAAGGACGGACGGACAGACAGACAGATAGATAGATAGATATAGATAGACAAATATATATAGAGATAGAGCTATCTATCTATTTATCTATCTATCTATCTATCTATACATTTATCTATCTATCTATCTATCTATATCTATCTATCTATCTATCTATCCCTATATCTATCTATCTATCGATCTCTAT
This sequence comes from Discoglossus pictus, assembly GCA_027410445.1. Lineage (NCBI taxonomy): Eukaryota > Metazoa > Chordata > Amphibia > Anura > Alytidae > Discoglossus > Discoglossus pictus. Next base: position 18,447,869 of record CM050164.1, read on the forward strand.
ATCTATTTATCGATCGATCTATCTATCTATCTATCTATCCCTATATCTATCTATCTATCTATCTATCTATCTATCTATATCTATCTATCTATCCCTATATCTATCTATCTATCGATCTCTATATCTATTTATCGATCTATCTATCTATCTATCTATCTATCTCTATATCTATCTATCTATCTATCTATTTCTATATCTATCTATCTATCTATCTATCTAGCCACATGTAAATTATTATGTGACCAGTGTCAACAGGGTCAGCCAGTTTGTAAAAATAAGAAAAATGACCACAGAGGTGCTTTGGAGGTATATCTACATTTCCTGTTTTTACCTTTTTTCTAATCTAACACACCCCGTCTGGATCGCTGAAGGGGCTTGTGTACCTTTATGAAGCTGTGAGCTTAACCATGGAGGGCCGCCCAAGATGGGCAGGTCATAGCAGAGAGGTCAGACAAATTGCAGTCCACTGGAGAAGGAACTGATAACTCACTATAGTAACTTTGCAATGAAAATGTTATGGATAAGCACAACCAGATATAAGATGTGCCTGGTGCTGTTGTCCATAGGGTCACAGAGAGTCAGACAAGACTGAATGACTGAACAACAATAATCTAACACCTGCTGCTTAAAGCAGACACACACATTACATTGAGTCATTCTATAATCATACAGATGTATTTTATTTAAAGAGATACATAGGCACAGTGCACCTACTAATAGAAGCTTTGCATTTGTGTATGGATTTTAACCATTTACTAAGCTTTAAGCCAACAGCAGCACAATGCAGAGATACACAGAGCAGTGTCTGACAACTTCTGCTTCCTTTTGCAGGGGAGTACACATCCAATCATTCCTTTCGGCACAAACTGTCATCATAGATGAATACAATGTATTAGCTGCCTGTGATTAGTCAAACCGAATTATGAATTTTATGCTAATTTTAGCAGGGATCTTTAGAGCTGTTAACCTGTATCAGATGCATTCATAATCCAGGAAATGTAAATATGCCTTTAAATCTTATAAATATACTAATATACAATTCTATATAGATACAAAATCACCACCTATTGAAAAGAAATAAAACATAGCACTGAAACTATAAAAGTAGCATTTTAAAAGTATTTTAACCTTATTATATAGAAATGTTTTCCCTGTTGTGAGAGATATAGCAACATAAAAACAATAACATCTGGACATGTCACATCATGATAAGCTTATAATTAATGTGCAAACACACGCCTTAATTAGACAAATTAATTTATATAAATGTTATCTTAATATAAGAGGATTATACATATGTCAATTATCGTTGGTGTATCTTAAATAAAAGACTGTAAATATTTTGTCACATATCAACAGTAGGAAGGATTACTTATTGGAACACTAAAATGTATACCTTACTAAACTGAATACATCCATCTTTTTATCTTTTTTTATTCCCCCTCTTGTTTTTTAGTGTATTATTTTTTTGGCCACACACAGATAATTCCAGAGTTGTCATACTATTTTAAATTTGTCTATGACACTTGCTACTCTAAATTCATAGATAATCTGATCTACTGACCAGATGTAACAGATATGTAAGTGCTATGCATTTTTCTAGTGCTAGATTCTTACCTCCTGAAATATCCCCATTTCTTCCTGTTCACTCTCACAAAGATGCAATGTTTTACAGCACTTTCCAAACCTCTCAAGACCCACCAGGTAGGCCATGATTTTGAATTAACACTATTTGAAAGAGGTGAGGTAATTAGAGTATTTTGAATGCTAATTGCTCTTCCAGTGTTCACACAATATTAAACTGAAATCATGCTCTGTCTGGTGGGTCTTAAAGTGAGGTTGGGAATGGGAGAGGGGGGAGGTTATAGTTTTCAATATTTCATGCTGCTAACAATTATTCAATGGCATTCCTTGTGCCTGAACAGCATGAGTCACCAGGGGAGGTTTCAAAAGTTAAGAACCATTTACTCTTGGTGCTTCTTAGAAGTAAGTGAAGTATTGCATTAAAGAGGATACCATTAATTAATCTAGATAAAACATTTATACAGAACAGAAAATTGTGCCTAAAGAGTCCTTTTAATACTAATAGAGACAAGATGGAAATATTAGGATTTTTTTTTGTTTTTATTCTGATGGTTTGCACAGCTCCTTAATTATTAACTGATTAGATATTTTTTACAAATGTGTAGTTTCCTAAACTGCAGAGGTTAGGACTCGGTGTTTGGACTAAGGCTATGCTTAGGGTTTAGCAGTTACGTTAAGGTTATTAAGAACATGTCATGTGTGTATGCCCAAGACCAGAAGTAACATTTGATTTGGACTGTATGAAAAAAATAAAATTCCCATCCTGAAAAAAAAATCCCTCTATACATCTGAACAGACATGAAATCTACACATCCTGATTACACAGCAATGCTTTAGGTTGTAGAAAATAACATTAAAGGGCTATTATACAATGAAAACATACATATGTTTAAAAACTAAGTGAATAATTTGGCAGGCAAAAGTCATAAGATGAGTTTTTAATTGCATATTGATAATGCAATTGTTCCCTAGAGGCATCCATGATATTTTCATTAAGATTGTGTGTATGAGAAAGAGAGGCATATACATTTTTGGAGAAGCAGACCTTGCATTTATTGTTGCAAGCTGCCTGCTTTTGTGCATATTTGGTGGAAAGAGATAGGTGTCAAGATCTGTGAGATATAACAAATCTTCTCACCTCTCCTTCTGCCTCCTCCACCAGCAATAAATAAAAACAAACCCCTCAGTTCTACGCTCTCAGGAAGTGATAAAATCAGACAAAATGGAAACTTGGATTTTCTCTAAAACTGTGTTTTTTTTATCTTACACAATTGCTAATGCTGATAGCTTTCATAAGGAAAAGAAAAAACAACACTAAATAACCTTTATTGATAGAGTCCTTATATACATTTTATCACTATATATTAGTGTTATTATTTATAAAATGCCCTTTTTAGGGGAACCCCAAAGCAACTGTTAACCTTTAAGGATATATCTCCTTATTACTTATCCCTAGGATACTATACCTGTTTCTATTTTATATTCATCATATTTATTTATTTATAATATTACATTTTTAATTGATCGTTATCACTTCTTTTCATTGTACCGTTTTCTATTATTAGCCAATAAAAGTGATGTTTTAGTTTGATTTTTACATTGGAATATACTAGTTTAATTAGTGTGCTTTTTTCTTTTTCTTATGGGTATTAGTTATATACACTCTACTAGTATTTTCCTAAATAATTTTAAGAATATCTGTAACAAAAGGTAATTGGCGGTTATGCACCTTCCTTTTCTCCAATGTTTATTACATACTTCACGATCATGTGCGGTTCTGGTGCTTTTAAGCACGTTGTTTTACCTCTGCTAAATAGGTCATCTAGCTCATTAGACTTGTCTTAATTATATTAACTAAATACCATGTCCCATCTCTCTTTATTACAATCATCATGATTATATTTTTAGCTGCTGTATACATATTTATATTAACTATAACTCTTCCGCCCCAGGATTATAATGCAGCCTCATCACACATTCTGTATTTTTCTTACTAGTCAAGGAAGTTTGTTTTTGTTAAAATTTAAAAAAGAAAATACAACAATTCCCTGGTATGTCACGTCATTATATGCATAGAATATACGTACAAATGCACACCTCAAAATCAAATAATTTAGTGTAAGAGGCTTATGTGTTTATCAGCTATGTATAAATGTACATCTATTAAAGGGCCACTGAACTCAGTGTAAGTGCTCTTCATATTGTGAAACAGCACAAGACTATATATTAAAATTATCAATTTTTAATTAGACTAATAACAGATACAAAATCCTATTTTTTAAGTGTTTGTTTACATGCAGTCTATTCTACCCACTGCCTGTTGCATTAGAAATTAGCAAAGTGCTGAGTCGAAGGTGTGCTGTGTGAGGCTCTATGGGGGGATGCTGTGATTGATAGTACAGCATCCCCATGGACTCAGGTTACACTGCACTGACCAGATAACCCATAGCTTTCCTGTTTTATGTGAGTACCAGTATTCCATGCCTGCACAGATAGATTTGGTAAGGGTTAAGTTTTGTTTGTTGGGATGACTGCACAGTACATTAAGCCTTCTCTCCCCCACATCTGGTCTGCATAGCTCGAATTCCAGAGAGGAAAGATAGCAGAAACCTGAATTTCTGTAATAAATAAACACATTACAAGGTCTGCTCTTCAAACTGGAAATATAAGCAGTCTGACAAAAACCTTACCATTGACTTGAAAGGAGGACAACTCCCTGCAACCTGATTGGTTGCAGTAATGAAGCAGACGCATAGCAGTCTGTGGGATGTCTGCCACGCATATAACCCCACATTTTATTTTGTATGATTTCTCAGTAAAAAATGCACATATATATATATACAAAAATTCAGAAAGTATTTCAACATGCTTTTAGGAGATTTTTACTGTGCTGAAATAAGTTACCCTTTAAGCTTTAGCCAGGTCAGACACTGGTAACTTATTGTGATAATAGAAGATGTTGACATATGCATTAACTTATAGGGTAGCATCACCTACAGAAAATAACAGAGAATACAGAGAATATATATTTGCAGCATTGACCAAGACATCAAATTAGATTAAATGATTTACATCTCTGCTATGCTAGAAGGTCACGGAAACATAGAAATATATATTTAGCGATAAGAACATTTTTACAGTATTTGGAAACCATGGCCCTCATTCAATTGCAATTTGGCCAATTGAATAGGGCTCTAAATAAGCACATAACATATTTTTTTTAACAAAGTTTTTAGTTAGTAAGCATCTATCCAAAAGCAAGGTTTTCACTAACTAAAAACTTCTTTAAAAAAGATATGCTATGTCCTTATTTAGAGCCCTATTCAATTGGCCAAATTGCAATTGAATGAGGGCCCATGACTAGAATATAATAATTTAGATTTAACAATATTTTCTCTTTCTTTATGTAATGTTAAAACGTATAAATTAATACACCTTTGTTGTGTAATACATAGTAACATTTAAATATTTCATGCTATATTTCTTCATGTTTATGTATTATTGTTTGTTTAAGTTTATAATCTGTATTAATAAAAAACAAAAAATCTAAGCTAAAAAAATAAAACTTAATAAAGGATTCAATTATAACCATAAAATGTGAGGGCTACAATCACCTTTGACTGATATGCCAGTGTACTAGCCTATCAGGGACCAGGTCATTCTGCAACATGATGCTGAGACATGGCCCCTGATAGGTTAAGGCACAACACTGCACATCCAACCCTACAGAGCCTGTGTTCGCATACACTGCAGTGGACAGATCCGTACAGGGACTATTTGTTTCGATTTTAGGCAGTAAAAACATATATACAGCCTTATTAAATTGTGATTCAGTAAATTTAAAAGGGCACTATTTAAGCACACAGCATATTAAGTTTTTAGTTAGTGAAGACCTTGCTTTTGGATAGAAGTTCACTAACTAAAAACTTCTGTAAATAAAATATGCTATGTGCTTAAATAGAGCCCTTTTAAATTTACGAATCACAATTTAATAAGGCTGATAATAGTTTAAAATTGCTTCTCAGTAAAATAAAGTACATAAAAGTAATTAAATACACAGGAATATTATATATCTTATAAAACCCAGAAACCATTCATATCCCTTTAATTAACTATGCAACACAACTCTCGTATTTATGAGGTTTACACCTTTATTTTAACATGGAGTGTATAATTTACTTTTACTATAAATATTTCATCACCAGTTCTGTCCCTGGCTGCCCTGGAGTAGGGTAAAATAGGCCAGTGGGCCACTATGTCTGGTTATTAACACTGCAGATACACCACCAGCCTCCTGATGTGTATATTTGTGTTTATTTCATTCATGAACATTGTCTAGGAAAATAGAAAACCACTATGGTTTAAAACCTGTATTTCTATCATAAAAAATATGACATTTTTATCAGTAACTAAATAAACAAATGAAACCCTGTTGTATGAGTAGGGCTGGACTTACATATCTGGCGCCTCTAGGCACCATCTCCATAGTCACCCCTGGGTGCACAAGCCCATGTGAATCTGTTTCCCTACAACATGTTGTTCCACCATCTGATGTAGATCAAACAAATGTAAGAATCGGTGAGTAACGCCTGCGCAGTGCTTACTGCGCAGGTGTCACATCACAGATTGTCAGTAGATTTTGCATGCGTGCTGTTGACGACCGGGACATGCGCATAGAGCGCACAAAGAGAGAGAGAGAGGGAAGACAGAAGTCACACAGAGAGACAGAGGGCACAGAGAGAGACAGAGGGCCCAAAGAGAGGGCACAAAGTGAGAGAGCACAGACAGAGGACACAGTGGCCGAAAGCACACAGAGAGGGCACAGAGAGAGCAAAGAAAGAGACAAAGGGCACAGAGACAGAGGGCACAGAGAGAGGGCACAGAGATAGGACACAGAGAGAGAGTGGGCAGAGACAGAGGACACAGAGAGAAGGCACAGATAGAGCACAGTGAGAGACAGAGGGCAGAGAGAGAGACAGAGAGAGCACAGAGAGAGACAAAGGCACAGTGAGAGGGCAGAGAGAAATTCAGAGGGCACAGAGAGAGATAGAGGGCACAGAGAGAAGGCACCGAGAGCACACAAAGAGAGACAGAGGGCACAGATAGAGACAGAGTGCACAGAGAAATGACACAGAGAGAGAGTAGACAGAGACAGAGGGCACAGAGAGAAGGCACAGAGAGATCATAGTGAGAGACAAAGGGCACAGAGAGATACAAAGGCACAGTGAACGGCCACAGAGAAATTCAGAGGTCACAGTGAGAGAGGGCAGAGACAGAAGGCACAGAGAGACAGAGGCACAGAAAGAGGGCACCAAGAGCAAACAGATATAGACAGAGGACACAGAGAGAGGGCACAGAGAGCGAACAGAGAGGGCACAGAGAGAGACAAAGGCACAGTGAGAGGTCACAGAGAAATTAAGAGGGCACAGAGAGAGAGGGCAGAGACAGAAGTCACAGAGAGAGACAGAGGGCACAGAGAGAGGGCACAGAGAGAGATAGAAGGCACAGAGAGAGAGCACAGCGAGTTTACAGAGAGAAACAAAGGACACAGAGAGATACAGAGGACACATAGAGAGAGGGCACAGAGAGAGACAGAATGCACAGAGAGAGACAAATGGCACAGAGAGAGGGAACAGAGAGATAGAGGGCACAGACAGAGGACACAGAGACAGACAAAGGAAACAGAGAGAACACACAGAGAGCACACAGAGAGGGCACAGTGAGATACAGAGGACACAGAGAGAGGACACAGAGTGAGAGACGGCAGAGAGAAGAGAGAGAGGACACAGAGTGAGAGAGGGCAGAGAGAGAGAGGGTAGAGACAGGAGGCACAGAGAGAGACAGAGGGCACAGAGAGAGAACACAGAGTGAGAGAGGGCAGAGAGAGAAAGAGGGTAGAGACAGAGGGCACAGAGAGAGGACACAGAGTGAGAGAGGGCAGATAGAGAGAGAGGGTAGAGACAGAGGGCACAGAGAGAGCCATAGGACAAAGAGAGAGACAAAGGAAACAGAGAGAACGCACAGAGAAAACACAGAGAGGACATAGTGAGATACAGAGGGCACAGAGTGAGAGAGGGCAGAGAGAGAGAGGGTAGAGACAAAGAACACAGAGTGGGCACACAGAGAGCAGAGGGAGGGCACACAGAGAGACAGTGGGCATAGAGGGAGACAGAGGGGACAGAGAGATGCCACAGTATGAGACAGAGAGAGCACAGAGAGAGAGATAGAGGGCACAGAAAGAGATATAGTGCACAGAGAGAGGACACAGAGATTACAGAGAGAGGGCACAGAGAGAGGCAGATGGCACAGAGAGCCAGAGGGCACAGAGAGAGGGCAAAGCAAGAGATAGAGGGTATAGAGTGAGGGCACAGAGAGATAGAGTGCACAGAGAGAGGCCACAGAGAGTGCAGAAAGGACACAGAGAGAGATACAGGGCGCAGAGAGAGAGAGAGGGCAGAGACAGAAGGCACAGAGAGAGAGACAGAGGGAATGGGTAAAGGGGAAAGAGAGGGGGTACAGAGAGACAGAGGGCACAGAGAAATAGAATGCACAGAGAGAGGCCACAGAGAGTGCAAAGAGGGCACAGAGAGAGATAGAGGGCACAGAGAGAGGGCAGAGACATTGGGCAAAGAGAGGGACAGAGGGCATGGGTAAAGGGGAAAGAGAGAGGGTACAAAGAGACAGAGGGCACAGAGAGAAGGCACAGAGAGGGAGAGGGCAGAGACAGAGGGCGCAGAGAGAGAGACAGCACAGACAATTCTACAATATCATAATTTATGACGGGCAAGTTACTAGTCATATATAAGAGCCAGTGTCTGTAACGCATTAAATCAGTGCTATCAGCAGGCGCCATGAGTTTGTTCCTCTTCCTGCGATGTATTCTGGGTTGTCCAATATGGCGCTGCCCGTGTTGCTGAGCTGAGGTGATTCCCATGTTTGGTTTCTGATAGTGAGAGTGACAGCCCCTAGATTGAGCTGCAGACCCACTCCCTGGGGCTCATTGAGGATGAGGAGACTGAGCTCAGTGACTGGAACCTTCAGGTGGCCTTCATGAAGAAGAGGCATCGAGGGATGCAAGAGCCTGGTGCAGAGCTGGAGGATGAAAGACCGGGTGGGTGAGAGGCGCTTCAAGGGAGAAGGAAAACAGGAGCTAGATGTGTACAGAACCAAAAAATAAAAAAAACAAGAGAGCGCACGCCACTCCCTAGTGCGGATCAATAAACTCTTTAATATAACAATATTTTCATGATAAATGCACACTCACATTTAAAACCCTCTAGACCAAGAGGTATTTTATATACATATATAGGTAGAAATCACACCTTTCATATATCCTGTAGTCACGTTCAATTTCATGTAGATCTTTCCATTATATACTCAATGCAGAAAGTATTATTATTATTACCCCGTGTTCTCAGTATCCACCAATTTCACACTATAGGTATCACAGTTTACTTTTGGAGTTTTGTAGTACTCGTATCTCCAGTCCACCTTCTTTGGAGGTTGTTAGGCCTCAATGTAAGGAGACTGGGACTAGTTGCTGTGTTTCCCAAGTGGAATATGTATGGGGACTATGAGTCTGAACGGAAAGTTCATGTACAGCATGAAATATATGCACTCAAATATGGAAATGCATAAATCAAAGCATTACATATGTCCAGAAAAAATAATAATAAACAAAACACTTACACAAGTGGGAAACACAGCAACTAGTCCCAGTCTTCTTACATTGAGGCCTAACAACCTCCAAAGAAGGTGGACTGGAGATAGGAGTACTACAAAACTCCAAAAGTAAACTGTGATACCTATAGTGTGAAATTGGTGGATACTGAGAACACGGGGTAATAATAATAATACTTTCTGCATTGAGTATATAATGGAAAGATCTACATGAAATTGAACGTGACTACAGGATATATGGAAGGTGTGATTTCCACCTATATATGTATATAAAATACCTCTTGGTCTAGAGGGTTTTAAATGTGAGTGTGTATTTATCATGAAAATATTGTTATATTAAAGAGTTTATTGATCCACACTAGGGAGTGGCGTGCGCTCTCTTGTTTTTTTTATTTTTTGGTTCTTTAGCTTGTTCTCTGCTGTGACCAGAGTTCCAAAGAAAGCTGCCCTACTACTAGATGGATTAAGGATCAGATGAACTATTCTGTATCCAAGCAAGATTAATCAAGATGAGACATTCACATTTATCCTCAGAAATCGCCTTGGATTCACTTGAGTACCCATTTTTTGAATTTTAAGAATTCAGTTTGATACATCCAACGTTTTGAGTAATTCTGGGACATCATAGATTGTATCTCTATTATCAATTATACTATTTATTATCAATTATACCATCAATTTTATCAATTTTATGTATTTAGTATTTATTATTCTTCATTGTATGTTTTATTTTTTATTCCCTATATCTGAATATTTATATTAATTCCCTCATATACACACAAATATATATACAATCTTCTATATATAAAGATATATATGTGTATATTTAAGTTTAAAGTTATATGTATGACCTAAGTGATTTAGAGTATATGAACTCCATTCATTGAATTTATTTAATCCTGAAATACTCTAAAAATAAGTGTAAGGAATATTTGGAATTATAAGGTTTTTACATAGATTCTATTTGCTCTATAGGAGGGCGCTGTGGCTAGATCAGTTAGCTCAATTAGAAGGAAACTGATCTTTCTGTTGTTTACAGAGCTTGAGAATGATTGGATGGAGGACGGGAACAGAATGACATGGGACAGAGCGGGACAGATTAGATAAACACATGAGAAGAGGGAAACTAGTAAAAGGGCATCGAGAGACTGAGTGTACCCCACAGAGAAACGCTGAAGAGTGGGGGACCTGAGGGGCCAGGGAGAGCTGTAATATAAATATATAATATCAAAGAGTTGGTGAGATAATGACAGCTAATGAACACGGGATGTGGGGAGAAACTGGGAAAAGGCATCACAAGTGTGAAGTGGCACATGGAGATCGAGTGATGGTCAATGTGTGTGTTTAACAGAAGAGTTGGACAAATAATGATAGGTGAGTCAAAAATACAAGAATAAGAAAAAAAAAGGTTATATAAAAGAAAAAAGAAGAAAAAAAAAGAAAAAAAAAAGAAAGGTAAAGAAACCAAATAAAAGAAGAAAAAGAAAAAAGAAGAAAGAAAAAAAGAAGAAAATAAACAAAAGAAAATAAAGATTGTAATAAATTATATTTTCACTTCCAATTAGTGTTCTTTCAATTAAAATTTAGATTTTTCAATTATTAAATGTTAATGTGATCTAACTTCCCAATGAAATGAACAGATAGTTACTCTAGTATATATATTATTTTTGTAATAAATATATGAATATGTATGTACGTTTATTTCAGTGGTGGAGCTAGTGCATAGGGGGCCCTACACTACACTACATATATAAAATATATATTAAATATGTTGAAAAAATAAATATATAAATATGTGGGTCTGTGTCTATATATATATATATATATATACAGTGGATATAAAAAGTCTACACACCCCTGTTAAAATGTCAGGTTTCTGTGCTGTAAAAAATGAGACAAAGATAAATCATTTCAGAACTTTTTCCACCTTTAATGTGACCTATAAACTGTACAACTCAATTGAAAAACAAACTGAAATCATTTAGGTGCAGGGAAGAAAAATAAAAAATAAAAATAATGTGGTTGCATAAGTCTGCACACCCTCTTATAACTGGGGATGTAGCTGTGTTCAGAATTAAGCAATCACATTCCAAATTGTGTTAAATAGGAGTCAGCATACACCTGCCATCATTTAAAGTGCCTCTGATTAACCCCAAATAAAGTTTAGCTGCTCTAGTTGGTCTTTCCTGAAACTTTCTTAGTCGCATCCCACAACAAAAGCCATGGTCCACAGAGAGCTTCCAAAGCATCAGAGGGATCTCATTGTTAAAAGGTACCATTCAGGAGAAGGGTACAAAAGAATTTCCAAGGCATTAGATATACCATGGAACACAGTGAAGACAGTGGATAAAATATGGCACACCAGTGACATTACCAAGAACTGGAGCTCCCTCCAAAATTGATGAAAAGACGAGAAGAAAACTGGTCTGTGAGGCCAAGAGGCCTACAGCAACATTAAAGGAGCTGCAGGAATATCTGGCAAGTACTGGCTGTGTGGTACATGTGACAACAATCTCCCGTATTCTTCATATGTCTGGGCTATGGGGTAGAGTGGCAAGACGAAAGCCTTTTCTTACGAAGAAAAACATCCAAGCCAGGCTACATTTTGCAAAAACACATCTGAAGTCTCCCAAAAGCATGTGGGAAAAAGTGTTATGGTCTGATGAAACCAAGGTTGAACTTTTTGACCATAATTCCAAAAGATATGTTTGGCGCAAAAACAACACTGCACATCACCAAAAGAACACCATACCCACAGTGAAGCATGGTGATGGCAGCATCATGTTTTGGGACTGTTTTTCTTCAGCTGGAACTGGGGCCTTAGTTAAGATAGAGGGAATTATGAACAGTTCCAAATACCAGTCAATTTTGGCACAAAACCTTCAGGCTTCTGCTAGAAAGCTGAACATGAAGAGGAACTTCATCTTTCAGCATGACAAGGAACCAAAGCATACATCTAAATCAACAAAGGAATGGCTTCAAAATCAACAAAGGAATGGCTTCACCAGAAGAAGATTAAAGTTATGGAATGGCCCAGCCAGAGCCCAGACCTGAATCTGATTGAAAATCTGTGGGGTGATCTGAAGAGGGCTGTGCACAGGAGATGCCCTCGCAATCTGACAGATTTGGAGTGTTTTTGCAAAGAAGAGTGGGCAAATCTTGCCAAGTCAAAATGTGCCATGCTGATAGACTCATACCCAAAAAGACTGAGTGCTGTAATAAAATGAAAAGGTGCTTCAACAAAGTATTAGTTTAAGGGTGTGCATACTTATGCAACCATATTATTTTATTTTTATATTTTTTCTTCCCTCTACCTAAAAGATTTCAGTTTGTTTTTCAATTTAGTTGTACAGTTTATAGGTCACATTAAAGGTGGAAAATGTTCTGAAATGATGACAAGGGCCACAGAGGTCCAAGGGGGCTTCAGGGGCCTGCAAGGACCGAGGGGGCCACAAGGGACAGAGGTGAGGCAACAGGGGGCTTGGGGGCCACAGGGGCTGGGGTAGGCCGCAGAGTTCCATGAGGGGCCACAAGTGGGGGGCTGCAGGGAACCCACGGGAGGTCCATGGGGGCCATAAGGTGCCATGGGGGCCACAGGGCCTGATGGGGGCCACGGAATACATGGAATACAAATATTTTTTTCATGTATTTTAAAGATTTCAATTTTAACATTCCAAAAGTTGTTTATCCATTAAAAACATTAAGTAAAACATGTTTAAACTTACAGAACGTACTTTAGTCTGTGGGCTTAATTGGAAAACCAGTATGAATCACAAGCTATGCACCTGCTCATTGGCTGACAGGGACAAGCTCCCCAGTTAAATGTTTTAATGAGATCTTTATTTGAAAAAAGAGAACACACTGTGATCAAACACCTTTTTCTAATACAACAAAGAAAAAATATATTTCTATGTTTCTTTAACAAAGTCCCACACTATTGTGTTGTGGCCCTTCCAGCACACACAGGGTTAAAGCCAGCTGCTGCAGCCCCTTCTTGCTGCTGCTCAGTGTTTGCTAATATATGCATGGAAGACTCATATCAAATAAAAATAATTACAGTAATTACTTTTATAGCATCATTCCAATAATTTTAGAAAAATTATAGGATTGGTTAGAGCTATTTGCATTTTTATAGGCTCATTTTGGCAGTCGGGTGATCTGGGAACTGTAGATCACATGGATGAGGTTTATCAGCTGCTTGAGAGGTTTCAGTAAGATGTGACGTGATTGTCCATCTACTCTCCTTCATATAGCACTTTCACACCTTAAAGGGACACTGTAGTGATAAAACAAATCATGGCACTTTAAAAGTATAATTTGCATTTAGCATAAAAGCCCATTTAACCTAAGAAAGTGATGCTATGATTTCTTTTTTTTTTAAATGTCCCTCTGCTTGTCGTTAGCGGCTTCCTTGTTGACTTCTTTCATCCTCTTAACTCTCAGAATAAGTCACTAAGTTAGGTGGATGGGCAGCAAGCTGTGATTCTCCATATTGCAGCTTTTACCACACATAGCAAATGGGTCATGTGGTATAGCCTCAGATACAGGAGCCAGCCACACATAAATGTGTGGACAGATAGGAAGCTGCTGGCCATGTTCTATTTGCTTTAGAAGCTGCAATATGGGGATTCACAGCTTGCTGCCCAGACAACTGACACATTAACAAACTCTGAGAAATGGCAGGAGTGTGTGGACCAATTGGAATGACTGTGTGGGCCAATAGGAAGCTGCTGGCCATGTTCAGTTTGCTTTATAAGCTGCAATATGGGGATTCACAGCTTGCTGCCCAGACAACTGACACATTAACAAACTCTGAGAAATTACAGGAGTGTGTGGACCAATTGGAATGGCTGTGTGGGCCAATAGGAAGCTGCTGGCCATGTTCAGTTTGCTTTATAAGCTGCAATATGGGGATTCACAGCTTGCTGCCCAGACAACTGACACATTAACAAACTCTGAGAAATTACAGGAGTGTGTGGACCAATTGGAATGGCTGTGTGGGCCAATAGGAAGCTGCTGGCCATGTTCAGTTTGCTTTATAAGCTGCAATATGGGGATTCACAGCTTGCTGCCCAGACAACTGACACATTAACAAACTCTGAGAAATGACAGGAGTGTGTGGACCAATTGGAATGACTGTGTGGGCCAATAGGAAGCTGCTGGCCATGTTCAGTTTGCTTTATAAGCTGCAATATGGGGATTCACAGCTTGCTGCCCAGACAACTGACACATTAACAAACTCTGAGAAATTACAGGAGTGTGTGGACCAATTGGAATGGCTGTGTGGGCCAATAGGAAGCTGCTGGCCATGTTCTGTTTGCTTTAGAAGCTGCAATATGGGGATTCACAGCTTGCTGCCCAGACAACTGACACATTAACAAACTCTGAGAAATGGCAGGAGTGTGTGGACCAATTGGAATGGCTGTGTGGGCCAATAGGAAACCGCTGGCCATGTTCTGTTTGTTTTAGAAGCTGTGAAAACAACATAGGGTTAATCATAATCATATATTAATAGCAAAATTTTATTGGTGAAAAAACAACGTCGATTAAAAGAATTTAAAAGCAATTTAAAAACACTGTGAAAGGTGATTCCTTCAATGACTCTTGTGACCACTATTACCACTCTATTATATGGTATTTTTAGAGTGTGGTTACACAGGTAAATTCCTCAGAGTATATAAAAGGGCAAATGCACAATGATTTAAGGGCTGTAAACAAAACCCATAGATGGATGTATATGTATACAATATTAATATAGATTACTGACAAAAGAAGTGAAACACCTACTATTAATAGAGTTATCTTGGTGTTTCAAAACTGTAAAGGCTCAGCCTTGATCCTTTGACAAAGACGTTTTTTAACGTAGAAACATGTTAGGTAACAGGCGTAGGTAGCGTGACGTCATCACGCACGCTACATTCAGGAAGCGCGAAACTCCGAGCTAATGGAGGCGCAAACGCTCTACTAAAAAGAACTCAGAGGCACTTTTAAGGGCATATTATTTGGGCTATTAAAGCCTTACCCCTGAACTGACACAGACCCTCAATAACGTAGTTAAGAGGAGATAACCATTGCTCTGCAAACAGCATGTCAGTCGTTTCTGTATACAGACACATTAAGGGAAAGCAGCTTTGCTGCATATAGTGACTGGTATCTGTATCAGACTGCATGACATTCCCATATGAGGCTGAGCCTTTACAGTTTTGAAACACCAAGATAACTCTATTAATAGTAGGTGTTTCACTTCTTTTGTCAGTAATCTATATTAATATTGTATACATATACATCCATCTATGGGTTTTGTTTACAGCCCTTAAATCATTGTGCATTTGCCCTTTTATATACTCTGAGGAATTTACCTGTGTAACCACACTCTAAAAATACCATATAATAGAGTGGTAATAGTGGTCACAAGAGTCATTGAAGGAATCACCTTTCACAGTGTTTTTAAATTGCTTTTAAATTCTTTTAATCGACGTTGTTTTTTCACCAATAAAATTTTGCTATTAATATATGATTATGATTAACCCTATGTTGTTTTCACATTTGAATTTGTAGTGTCAAGCACTAATGGGTTTAATTCCCTAAGATATTACTTTTCTGCTTGTTTTAGAAGCTGCAATATGGGGATTCACAGCTTGATGCCCAGCCATCTGACACATTGATGAACTCTGACAAATGGCAGGAAGTGGAGATGACAGCCCCCTAGAAGTAAGAGGAACATTTTAAAAAAACTTTATATAATTGCGCTAAAATGTATTTTATTATGCTACATGCAACTTATACTTTTAAAGAGTCATGACTTGTTTTCCTACCACACCGTACGTTTAAAGGAACTCTGTAATACTATATTTACACCACGCGTTTTGCAAGAACTACTCTTGATAAAAGACAAAATGCCAAATATAAATAAATACAGCCGTTAAATCGTTTGTTGCGATATCTCACCATCACGTCTCTCTTCCCCACATCTCTGCTCACAAGAACTTCTTTTATTCATCAAAACACTCCTCGCTACATCTCCTCAACACACCAAGTAGATCAAGCAGAAGAGCTCCAACAAATCCCAGTAGCCACCTGACCTGGTGGCAGGGGACATTTCTTCCAACCCAGGCCCTCAGCTATTCCTACATGCTGTTGTCTTTACCTATCCGGCATGAGTTGATATCCATATATTTCCTTCCAATGCCTGCAGTCCCCTTATCATATGAACACTCTCTCTGTATGTAATACATTCTCTTCTATCCATGATCTCTTCCTCTCAAATTCATTTATAACACTAGTAGGCACTGAAACGTGGCTAACAGTGGCATCTTTTACACTTCTAGGCCTGTAGATAGATAATGAGGAGATGTAGGTGTACTTTTCCCCATTTCTCCTTCCAGTGAGCATCTTCTTCTTCCTCTCTTTCATTTGCTGTCTTCGAAGTGAGCTCTATTTTAGAGATGTCGCGAATAGTTCGCCGGCGGACTGTTCCCGGCGAACATAGCATGCTCGCGTTCACGGCGAACTGCGAACATATGCGATGTTCGATCCGCCCCCTATACTTTATCATAGAGCAAACTTTGACCCTGCAACTCACAGTCAGCAGACACATTCCAGCCAATCAGCATCATACCCTGCCTTCCAGACCCTTCTAACTCATGGACAGCAGCCATTTTGGAATCATAACTAACTTGCAGTCTTACTGAGAGGAGGCTGGGTGTAGGTGATACTGCATCAATAGGGAAAACCATAGCTAGGCTACTGTACACAGTGTGCAATACAGTCCTGAAGGACTCTTTTGATCTCTGCTGCAAGGACACCCCTGTATCTCTTCCCCCGCCCTTATCATCATCCTCTCCTCACCTTAGCACCCCTCACGCTTATCCCTAACACCCCTCACCCTAACCCTTACACCCCTCACACTTATCCCTAACACCCCTCACCCTAACACCTAACCCTAACACCCCTCACACTTATCCCTAACACCTCTTACCCTAACCCTAACACCCCTCACACTTATCCTTAACACCCCTCACCCTAACACCTAACCCTAACACCCCTCACACTTATCCCTAACATCTCTTACCCTAACCCTAACACCCCTCACACTTATCCCTAACACCCCTCACCCTAACCCTAACACCCCTCTCACTTATCCCTAACACCCCTTACCCTAACCCTAACACCCCTCACACTTATCCCTAACACCCCTCACCCTAACCCTAACACCCCTCACACTTATCCCTAACACCCCTTACCCTAACCCTAACACCCCTCACACTTATCCCTAACCCTAACATCCCTCACCCTAACACCTAACCTTAACACCCCTTACACTTATCCCTAACACCCCTCCCCCTAACACCTAACACTAACACCCCTCACACTTATCCCTAACACCCCTCATCCTAACCCTAACACCCCTCACACTTATCCCTAACACCCCTTACCCTAACCCTAATACCCCTCACCCTAACACCCCCCACACTTATCCCTAACACCCCTCACCCTAACACCTAACCCTAATACCCCCTTACACTTATCCCTAACAGCCCTTACCCTAACACCTAACCCTAACATCCCTTACCCTAACACCCATCACACTTATCCCTAACACCCCTTACCCTAACACCCCTCACACTTATCCATAACACCCATCAACCTAACACCTAACCCTAACATCCCTTACACTTATCCCTAACACCCCTCACCCTAACACCTAACCCTAACATCCCTTACCCTAACACCCATCACACTTATCCCTAACACCCCTCACCCTAACACCTAAACCTAACACCCCTCACACTTATCCCTAACACCCCTTACCCTAACCCTAACACCCCTCACACTTATCCCTAACACCTAACCCTAACATCCCTCACCCTAACACCTAACCCTAACACCCCTTACAATTATCCCTAACACCCCTCACCCTAACACCTAACCCTAACACCCCTCACACTTATCCCTAACACCCCTCACCCTAACCCTAACACCCCTCACACTTATCCCTAACACCCCTTACCCTAACCCTAACACCCCTCACACTTATCCCTAACACCTAACCCTAACATCCCTCACCCTAACACCTAACCCTAACACCCCTTACACAGGGGAAGATAATGAGGGAGGGGGAAAAGAGACACAGGGGAGGATGATGAGGGAGGGGGGAAAGAGACACAGGGGAGGATGATGATGGAGGGGGGAAGAGACACAGGGGAGGATGATGAGGGAGGGGGTAAAGAGATACATGGGAGGATGATGAGGGAGGTGGGAGGATGATGAGGGAGGGGGGATGAGACACAGGGGAGGGTGATGAGGAAGGGGGTAGAGACACAGGGGAGGATGATGATGGAGGGGGATGTTAGGTTATTTATGCCCTTTATGGATTAAAACCAGACTCTGCATCAACTATGTAATTTTCCGTGGGAGTTTTGACATGGATCCCCCTCCGGCATGCCACAGTCCAGGCGTTAGTCCCCTTAAAACAACTTTTCCATCACTATTGTGGGCAGAAAGAGTCCCTGTGGGTTTTAAAATCCGCCTGCCCATTCAAGTCTATGGCGGTTCGCTGGGTTCGCCGGTTCGCGAACATTTGCGGCAGTTTGCGTTCACGGTTCGCGAACCGAAAATTTTATGTTCGCGACATCACTACTCTATTTGTACGTTATGCTCCCCACTGAGCCACCTTCCAGTTTTGAGACAACTTTTCTGTGTGGCTCCTCACTGTTTGTCTTAAAAATCCCATCATTAATCCTTGATGATTGAGTAATCCTGGGTAATCTCTACTTACAACCCTGTAGCTCAACCTGCCAGGCAGCTACTCTCACTATCATTCTCATTTGGCTTATGACAGCGACTACTTATCCAAAACACTGTCATGGTCACACCATTGACCTTGTCTTCTCCAATCTCTACACTGTCTCTAAATTCTCCACTATATCCACATCACCTCGATCAACTCAACATTCACAAATGTACAGACATCTCTCATTTACTGGACCTCAACAACTTTCCAACTCACTACAGCCAGTCCTCCCCAACATCCCCACACTGTCCTGCTCTAATACTACAGGGTAACAATATAGCCACGCACTATCCTCTTTAAAAATTGAGGTCTTAATAATCCCACCCTCAAACAAATCCCAAGCTCCAGACATAATCTTTACACTGTTACCCTTACCGGCCAATCACACCTAGACCTGTTGACTTGGGATTACTCTGGACCCATTACCATTGCTGATTATCTTTAACATAAAATTTCATTTTTAAGAAATAGCAATGCCATCTCTATACATTTAAACTAGTAATAATACAGTGACAAATCTCTGTGCACCTCAAAGTGTTTCAGATCCGAAATATTTAATACAATTATTATTTTTTCTTTGTTGTATCAGAAAGAGGATATTTGATAATGTGTGTTCCTAAGTTGGGTTCTATACATTTTTCCAAATTTGCATGAAATTTAATGTAAAAAAATTGCCATTCAAAAAGTACTAAAACTGGTAAACAAATACATATTTAGATTTTTTTCTGAGAATCTCCTTGGACGCATTTTCTGCCCCATTCAATTAGCTGATTTTGAGATCCGGGAACTCGTAAGTGAGGTCGCAGGCAAATTTGCTATTCAATATGCGTCTTTTTGCGGGCTCGGAAAGATTTCCGAGTTACGGGCTTGAAAAAATGGCGTCCGTCAAACTCGTAACTTACACCTTTCAGAAGCCATTGATCTTTCACTTTCACAGGGCTAAAATCGCGAATCGCTTTTCAATTGCTCAATTTCCCCAAGCTCGCAAACATAATCCCACTCGTAAACCGCAAATGAAGGAGAAAATCCTACAAGTGCTAGAGAGGACCTGCAAGGGGGCCAAACACCTATTTGTAGCTCTCTAAATGCTAATAAAAGATCAATCCTGCACTGTAAACAACGGGGAAAGCGATAATACACATTAGAATTAATTGCACAACAGTCTCAAGCCCGCAAATCGGCAGGGAAATACATTTCAGGGTTAAATTGATCTCGGGTATCAATGAGTTAATACATATGAGGCCACCCATATGGACTAGAACAGTATTGGCATTCATTTTCATAATTCTATATTTGTTGGATTTTGCTGGTCTGATCGAAAAACAGACCCCTGAACCTAATTGAATGACAAGTAACCTCCATGTTTTACTGCCATAATTCTGATTCTCATTTCCTATTGGCTGATTTCAAATGGGCGGTTACGGGCTTGCTTAATTGATCATGTTCCCACCCTCAACTGCTCCTAACCAGTGCATGGTTTACAATTGTGGCTTTCGGGCCCGTAACTTGCGAGCTTGAGCAATTGAATAGCCTAGCAAACGGAGACCAACGGGAGACCGCAACTCACTCACAGACATTCTGCTGTCTGCGATTGAGTTGCGAGGCTCGAATTGAATATGGCCCTATGTATGTAAAGATTGTACATATTAAAAAACTGCAAACTCTAGAAGTCACTATTTCAGACTAATTTTACTTATGGTTAAAGTTTAAAATTGTCCAACTGTATGATAATGGCAGACAGATGTTTAATGATGCTCATGTATTATCATATAAAGAACTTTATAACAGAATAACAGTAAAAGTTGTAACTTATTATTTATTGATTCTTAATTTTAATAGGTTATTCTGTAATTAAAAAAAAAAAAAAAAAAGGAGCACTAGTGATTTACAATAGCTAAAACAATATAATACTTAACTCATAATCATATAAAACAAGTATTCACCAAAGTCCAGATGATTTCTTGTAACTGGCTCAACTTCCTTTGTGCAAATCCATTGCTTGTCTCGTTTTTCTTCTTACGAAACACTGGCTCATTTACAGGGGGTAAAAAAATGAATCAACATGGGTTGTTATTGTAGCAAACACATGAACTGAGGTTCTAAAGCTACAATAACCCAACGCGTTTTGTCCTGCTGGGGATCTTCTTCAGGGCATCCCCTCACGATGCATCAGAGGATGGGTTGTTTGTTGATTCAGAGCCTATGTTTTCCTTCATTTGTGAGTGCAAACTTGCCTGCTTTATTAAATTGTGTTAAATTAATTTCCTACACTAGGAAGATGTTATTTGACTTTGTTTAATGTGTTGTAATATGTAACTGTAGTATGGCTGTTTAATGTCAACAGATATGTGTTATTACGAGGAAATAACATTAAGAAAACTACAGATATTTGGGTGATTTTCCTCTTTTTTCATATAAACTAAAATATACCTGGAGTGATTTAATTTAATTTATTGATGGGTTAAAGCTTACTAATGTGTTTCTACATTTACTGGCCAGTTTATACATCGGAGCTGCATATAATATCATACTCATGCTCCAACTACCAGAAAGTTATGAAACTAAAACATAATGGAATATTCTATACATAAGAAAATAAATGGTTGTATATGTGTCGCTTATCCTAATGTTGTTAGTTTGTCCCCAGACCTTCATGAAGGCCACTGTGTGTAATGTGTAGTGGATAAATGCTATACAGGTCACCCAACATAAGTTAAATCGCAAGGAAACCAGGAATCCACCAGTGTAATTTGCTGTCATCTATTTATCGCTAATCAATAATGTCATCCACACATTAAATTATATGTGCAAATATATAATTAAACAGATAATTAATTCTGAAACAGGTATGTGTCACAAACTCTCAAGTAACTGCAGCCTAATAAATATGGGTAAGACAGAGGCACAATTAAGAAACAGTTTTTCATTTGGTCTTCTGAGGATATGACCTAACCTAATTACAGAGAGTTATTTATTGATTTCTGTATTGACAGTCTAAAATGACGGTATCATCAGATATGTTCAATTGTCTATTCTGCCTCTCTCTGTGCTGTCCCTCTTTGTGTGCCCTCTGTCTTTCTCTGTGCGCCCTCTCTGTGTTCCCTCTCTCTCTGTAAGCCCTCTGCCTCTCTCTGCGCTCTCACTCTGTGCACTGTCTCTATCTGTACATCCTCTCTTTGTGTGTGCTCTCTCTCTCTCTGTGCTCTTTCTTTGTGCCCTGTCTCTGTCTGTGCACCCTCTCTCTCTCTGTGTGCACCCTCTCTTTGTGTGTGCCCTCTCTCTGTGTGCCCTCGGTCTCTCTATGCACTCCCTCTCTCGGAGCTCTGTGTGCACTCTGTCTCTCTCCTTCCCCCCTTTACTTTCTCTCCCTCTCCTCTCTGCCTCTCTCTCTGCCTTCCTCCCTCTTTCTCTCCCTTTCCCTCTGTCCCTTCCTCTCTTTCTTTCCCTCTCTCTCCCATCCTCTCTCTCTCTCTCTCTCCCACCCTCCCTCTCTCTCTCCCTCCCTCCCTCCCTCTCTCTCCCTTCCTTTATCTATATCTCTCTTTCCCTCTCTCTCCTTGCTCCCTCTCTTCCCCCTCCCTCTCTCTCCCTTCCTCTCTCTCTCTCTCTTTCCCTCTCTCTCCCTTCCTCTCTCTCTCCTGTCCTCCCTCTCTCTCCCTCTCTCTCCCTTCCTCTCTCTCTATCTCTTTTTCCCTCTCTCTCCCTTCCTCTCTCCCTCCCTCTCTCTCCCTCCTCTCTCCCTCCTTCCCGCCCTCCCTTTTTGTAGCGCGACTAAGCCATGCATGTGTAAATTTGATACAACTGTGCTTGTGCAGTTGCCTGATTTCTTAAGAATTAGGGAACGAAGAATGCATCTTGCAGGCGTTACTCACAAATGTAAACTATTATAGTGGAGGATGCCTTTTACTCTCCATATTAACTTCACAGACTCTAATTAGATGCATTCATAACAGAATTGTGGGATTACAGTCATCTGTATGAATGCATATATTCTTTCTATACACATAAATATTTGACCTTTTTAGGCAATTGTTTTGTTTTATGTGGATGGTTTAACTAGATTGTTTAATTAATTACTATTATCCTCCTCAATGTAATTATTAGGGTGGAAGTATTTCTGAAACAGTGCAGTTTGAGAACTGTTCAAGTGCTGCTGTGGTTAAAGTGTATCGTGAATGCGCAAATGGCACCATTGCAAATAAACAGCGTTAAAACTGCGGAGCACCAAGTGCCCTTGACGTCAGAGGTGAACGTCGACAGTGAAGGTGTGTGAGGGCCAACCGACACGCTACTGTTGAGCAACTCACCATCCAAACAAACCAGGAGGCTACGGGACGTGTGTCTAAAATGAGAGTACAACGAACCCTGTTGGAGCTCCGCAGCTAACGACTGGTCACTGTACCCATGCTAACAAGGGTTCATCATCAGAATCAGCTTTTCTGATTGACAAAGGGTTTACTTTTCTGATGAAACATATTTTCTGCTACATGGACTGGATGGACGTTGGAGTGTCAGGTGTGAAATCTCAGAGAACAAACCATTATTGAAAGAACATAAGATGGTGGCTGGCATCGTTATGGTCTCGGGAATGTTTTCTTGGCATTGTATGGGCCCACGCATGCCTCTGGAAGGCACTCTCAACCAATTGGGTTATCTATCCATCCTTGCAGAGCAAGTACACCCATACATGTTGACTGTCTTCCCTAGAACGGATGGGATCTTCCAGTAGGACAATTCAACATGTCGTATGGCTAGAGTTGTCCAGGAGTTGGAGGAGCATGACAAAGATTTCCAAGTACTTCCCTAGCCTCCAAATTCCCCATCGAGCATCTGTGGAACCACTTCGATCTCCATGTTCACTGTATGGATCCTCCACGACACACTCTTCAGCAGCTGTCAGATGCACTGCAGTCTGCATGGCTCCAGATACCCCTGCCAACCTCCCAGCATCTTACTGGCTCACTACCATGCCGTCTAGCTGCTGTCCGTGTTGCACATGGTGGTTATTAGTTGGTAGTAATAATAACTCAACCCACTTTTTTGCATAAAAATGCAGTACAAATAATAGTGAAATTCTCAGAAATGGTCCAACTCTTTTTCCAACAGTTTTTCATGCTTTTTAAGAATAACAAAACAAAATAACTCGATTTTGGAATGACAAAGTTCCTTTAAGGCAACTGGCTGTGAGGCTGGGAACACTGACACAGCTTTTGAAAACAATGTATTCTTTATTTCATGTTGCTAAATCACTATGAGCATGTGCTACATAAAGTTGTAACATTTATCAGCAATTAATAACACAAAGAGGCAAGAAAACTAATGTCAGGCTTAACATAAAATTCTTTGCTCAATCTAAATTGTATTTTATTAAATTATTTTTATGGTATCGGAATTGCAAACATACTTGTTTAGGATCTTTTTCTGTGTTTGTTTAAACGGAAAAACAGAAATCTGCTCATATTCTGCACTGAACAAGTCATTGTAAATACTAATAATAATTTGTAATTTCACCCTGAGAAAGGAAAGCGGCTACAAATTAGATGCAAGTTGCTCTCTGTGTTAAGCAGACAACGCCTGGCAATTAACATTAAAATATTTGTTTGTTCAACCTCTGCAGTTTAATCATTACCTAATCCGGAACATTCCTTTTATAAGCTTAATTTTAATTATGATTAATATTGTGATGTTTCTGGGTGATAGTAACATCTAATTTAAAGCTTAATTCTCATTATTCTCCAGCTTAAATTGTAACAGCAATATAATTTAACTACATCATTTCATACTAAGACACATAAAACTGACACCTACTGTTGTACTAAATTGCCCAATAGGTCCTACTTCTTTCTTAAAATCCTAGAGATGATGTGTCCATCCTTTTTATACATGGAGTTGCATTGAATTTTTTCTCTCATTATTATTATTCACTATTTTATTATTATTCACTATTATTATTATTATTATTATTATTATTATTATTATTATTCACTATGTTTATCAGTGCTTTAGGACTTGATGACATGACCTACACTTGCCCAGCTGCTTTGGTTTAGTGCACATAGGATTGAGATGATATTACATGGAGCTCACAATGAAATGCACTTTCTTTTTACATTCACACAGATCGGGGGTCTCTCGGTTAATAGTTGTTATTTTGCGGGTACGCTATGTGCATAACTTGTACATGTAAGTCCCCGTGAGTGTGAATTAGTGAGTCAGAACCTAAAACCACAGTAGTGTCCCATAGCAAAAACACACGTATTAAATTAAACTCTGCTAAAGTTGCAACATGGAGGCCATATAGGGGAGTGGTCTCCACTGAAATGCTGTTGTGCTGCTTAAGCTAACACATAGCCTGAAGAGTTGAGGTTGGTTTCTAAGCGTTAGGTGTTGTACAGGAGAGGAGAATATTTTTACTATCATACATTAACATGTTAAATATTACACATAGTCTACATATGCACGTAATAGTCCCATTTACACTATACATAAGCCATCTCATATACCCATCCCATCTACCCTATAACCCGTTTAGAATGAAGGGAGGAGGCAGTATGTGAGTGGAGGAGAGGACAGGTGAGTAGAGGAAAGGAGGAGAGAGGGAGCCAGAGAGTGGCCAAGGGAGTGAAAATAGAGGAAGAGCTGTGGAGAGAGGGAGATGAGTAGTCGGGAGGTGATATTAGGATAGGGGAGAGTAGGCCAGCTGTCATAGAGTGTGGAAAGATAGGTGCCCCCTACTCAGACATGCACACACAATCTGCTAGGAAGGGGAGAAGGTAGGTGAGACTCAGTCATCCGGGACAGAGAAGAAAAGTCTGATGATTCCCAAACACAGTCAGGGAGAGGAAGAGAGTGAAAAATGTACAATGGAGGAGTTTCTGGTACTTCTTAGTGCCGATGATGCCAGGTCCCATCCATAGAAGGAGTGAGGTGAGAGCGGGACAGAGGGCTAAGATATGCAGAGAGGTGGGCCACAAAGTGAGTGCCGTGGGCGATTAAACACCTGGACTGCCAGTCTAATCCGAAAAAAGTTGGCACTGGAAGCCAAGAGCCAGAGATCAGTAATGGCAGAAGCTGCAGTGGCGGTGCATATCAAGCAGAAGAATATACACATGAGAGAAATATCCATCACATTTGTTGTTGACATCCCAGAACACTGGCTACATACAGGCCTGAGACCTAGTGATGCAAATTAGAAAGATGCCTTCTAATTATTGGTACTTAAATACCTAATTGCAAACATATCATACAAACACTGGCTTGTGAAATGAGTGCAATTGTATAATAATTGGAGCACTCTTTGGCATTGCCTTTTTGGGGGGTTTAGGATGTAGACTGACCTTTTCCAATCTACTGGCCATAGTTGAGTGTTATAAATTTGTTGACATAAGGCAAGATTTTAAATAGTTCAGCTGGGATGTCATCAACTTCTGCAGGATCGTCCTAGGGTCCATCTCAGTTCACTCTCCAAAGTGTCTGGATCCAGCTCATTGGACAAACTACTGAGGTTATCAGTGCTGTTAATATCTTTCCTGTATATATGTAGAGTCGTCTCTGAGAATTATATTGACAGAATTCTACTAATCTCTGGCCAGCTTCATTTTGTGCTCAAAGGCCAAACTTTCAATATTCTGGAAACGGCTTTTCTTGGTCTTATATCTAGGAGGCGTTTAATATCCTTTTATAATTGGACAGCTTAAGCTTCTTCAGCATCCATTCTTGGAGCATATACTTGGATCTCTGTGATGTTAAATGGGTTGCATTGATCTTGAAATCAAATCATTCTGTCATGTATTGGTTTGTAAATAAGCAGAACTTTGGACACCATTTTATTAATTCGGGAGGCTACCACATTTCTACTGCTGGATTCTTGACTAGAGTAGAAGATCTGGTGGTTGCCTGATATGAAATCTCCTATTCTAGTCTATCTCCCAGGATATCAATATTTAACCTAGTCATCTCATGTTAGACCACATCTAGTTTGCCTTGGTTCTAACATTCCAGGTTCCTGTGTTGAATTTTTCTTTGCAGCTTCAGACTTTCTTTTCCCCTCCAGACACAATCACAGCAGGGCAACCTCTCAATTGAACTGACTCATTAAATCTGGTGCTACTTGTCCTTGCTATCTGCTCTTCCCCAGTAATCTAACCTGAGGGGCGCATCTTCCAGCAACATATTGCTATATCTCTGGTTGCGCTTATCCATAACGTTATCTTGGAGGGGGTTATTATTATTATTATTTTTATTTGTAACGCGCCAACATATTCAGTAGTGCTATACCGGGTTAAGTTAAAGTCAAAACAAATAAGAAAAAGGGCCCTGTATTTGATCCTAAAAAAATGTACACAGTGCTTTCCATAAAGCACACAGCAAGATTGAAAACTTGACAGTTCCTTCACCAGTGGACCACAATTTTTAAGACCTCTCTGCTATGACCTGCCCAACTTGGGTGACCCTACATGGTATATCTCACAACGTCATTGAAGTATTCAAGACCCTTCACCTCAATAAGGTAGCAATCTAGAAATTACCATTAAGATACTATTTACAAGCAAATCATAGTAGTAGCATAAATGGTGATTGGTGAGTGTTTTACTTAAGGGTGTAATCCAAATGCCATTGCGACGATGATGGTGGAGAAGTCTGTAATAAAGAACTTTGGAAACTTTCTTCCCCAAAGGAACCTAGTCCAGTCTTCTCCAAGATGGACATGACACCCCAGGGCTTTGTTGTTTCCAGCCTTGTGATAACCATGGTTTCCCCTGTTTGGGCTGTTTAGGGTCCTCATCTTCAGTGAATACCCCTTGTGTCTGTATGTTTTGGGCATTGCGTGGCTAAAATATTGTTATACTAATTATATCCATGTTAAACATGTCTGATATTGGCATATATTTTATATGTAATTTTGTCATTCATATACTGTGATCCAATTATTGTTTGCAAGGACATGTCTAACACATTGTGGGTTTTCAACATTGAAGATCTTCGGCCAAGTGGTTAGGTTTAGCTGTCCTCCCTTAATTACATTACCTTTTGTTACTCTGCACCCAGACTAATTGGATTACTGCAACCTTATTGGTCTTCCATGTATACAAGTCCTTTTGTGTTTCAATATACTAGCACAACAGTTGTATTTCGGGGGGGGGGGAGCTTTTTAATCACTTTGCTCCAATCCAGCTACCAAGGAACCCTGCATCCATGTTCCAGAACTCTGCACATACTCTGAAGCAAGCTTCCTTCCAGGAGAATCCCTAGAACTGGTACACATGAATCTACATAGGAGAGGACCTAACTGAGGGGATCCATTCCTTGGTCCAACTTGTCCCTTCTTGTGACAGCCATCATTAACAGTTCTACAAAATGAGATCACAGATCATTAATGAACAACATGCACTGTGTTACACTACATTCCGGTTAGTAAGATTATACAGTATTGGTAGCACTGCTTGGAGTACAATAACAGGTAATAATGATTACTAGAAACACTTAATTTGACAGTTAGTAAAATGTTAGATATCTATCCTATTATTATAACTGAATATGATTACAATTGTATTTTTAAATGTCTCATTCCTCCCCTTCATTTTTTATTTTGTTTGTTTTCTTCTTTTTTCTACACAGAGAGTGTAATAGCTGTGTTATACTAAATTTAGAGATGTCAATGACACTTTATGTTGTTGAATGGGATTTCCTTCTTCTATGAGATAATGATTCTTATGTACTGACCAGTTGTAGAAGATATGTAAATGCTACGCACTATGGCTCCTATTTAATTGTCCAAATCGGAATTACTTGAGCCCGTAATAGAGCCCATAAATTGATATTTAATTGGCTACATTTTGCTACTCGCATTCCAATTGTGAGTTACAGGCTCAAAAGCACTGCAGTTGTCAAAAAAGTAACTCCGTCTTATCTCCTTAATTTGATGTTTCAAGCCCGTAAAGATGCAAAAAAACATATTCACTTGCAACAATTCAACAAGCCCGCAATTGTGTTCAAACCCGTAAATGGCCAATGTATTAAAATATTATAAGAGTACTAAATCGGTTTTGCAAGTGTTTGTAACACTGCAAAAGCAAATAAACACACACTACTGTACTTAAAAATACTGGGAAAGCAATGAAAGAATGAATTAATTGCACAACAGTCTCAAGCTCGCAAATCTGGAAAAACATATATTTTTCTTGCTTAACTGATCATGCCCTGAAATGCTACGTGCGGGTTAATAATTTGTGTGTTGGGGCTGTGAGCATGGAATTGCGGGCTTGGGTCAATTGAATAAATCTATATATGTAAAAAAAATTCTAACCCGCAGACAGTATGAAGGTAATCACAGGCTTGGAATTAAATGGGGGCCTATATCTTTAGCTCCATTTTAGGAACTTTGTTTGAGAATCCATTTTACATTCTGGTTACTGACCAGATGTAAAAATATATCAAAGCATTAATTGTTAATTGTTGAGAGCTGTTTAGTATTTCTTTACTTTTTGGCAGCTACTTTCTGGATCATTATAAACCACACTGAAGCTTGGGTATTTTGCTGGCAAAGGGATTGTATAGAGCAAATATTTTAATAAACCTTTGAAAACAGATTCACTGTATACCTGTATGTGCCTTAATTTCAAATAGCTCAATGATATAAGCACATACGCTGACACCCACATGGTCATAGCTTAGTATACCATAAGGTTGTTAACCTTTTATGTGGAAGTAAAAATACTTAAAGGGTGTATGTTACCCACCATGTGAAATGATCTTGTCAAATAACTTTAATGCTTATACACATACTGACAAGTATTGAGCACAAACACACATCACACACTTTAGACCAATGGTTTCATTCAACTGCAGCTGGCACAACTTGACCCAAATGTCTTAGATACAAGACAGTGAGCCATTGCCAAAAAAATAGTTGAGTACGATGATGAGGTGGAAAACATTTTTGCAATGTGCAATAAACCTGAGTGCATTTAATTTTTATAGGTTAATGGGGTGGTACCGAGATAAACTGGAAATACTGTAATAGAAAACCATTGGGATCGAAGGAAGCTGCCATACGTTACATGCAGGTTTGTATCATATATAAATCTGTGCCAGGACTACAAGAATTCAACATGACTCATTTTATTAGTTTCTTCCTATTTGAATAAACTAGACACAAAAGTGCAGATTCTAGGAAAATGATACCGGTCACTGAAAACAAAAGCATGCAAAAAATCTGAGGCTCTGTTATTAGATGTTACAAATAGTAAAATAATTCATAGAATGAATATTTCATTCCTTAAATCACTTTTATAGTAAATGCCATTGTGCAGTATCATGTGAGTAAAACGGTTTGGTAATAGATAAATCAAACAAAAATTGGAAAATTGCAGCTGTAAACTTTTGGCTACACGCAAAATGAATAAATCATTGTGTTTCTTTTACGAGTGCTGTTTGTCCATTTCCAATATTTTGGAACATGAGATACAGAATAAATTACACCACCTACTAATCTCACTGTATGATCATTTTTTTCAAAGAAAAAGAAGTGCTATAATATAAAGCCATGCTCAAGATTAAAAGGGTTAAAAGATTAAACAAACTAGTGGATCACCTTTTTGTCTTCGTTCTTGTAATATTGTGTTGGAGATCTGGGAGTAGGCGTCTCCAAAGTTGACATTTTTCAACTTGCCCCTCATGTTGACTGTAAGCTTATTTTAAAAGTATGGATAAAAGCTAAAGCACCAACTTTATCTTTATTTTTTCAAGAATTAGATTTTCAGACGTTACTTGAAATAATTGATTCTAATTGTGAAAGTGAAACATGAATTGGTTCCTAAATAAATGTGAAAAGTATCTGATTCCTTTAGAGTCTGCTAAAACTCAAAATGATATGGAAACACAAAATTTATCAGATACGCACATTTAAGAGGAAAATGTTTTTTATTTACAGATGTATAATTTAGGAGACGCTATTGAAATCAGTCTTACTTTTCTCTTTTTTTTCCTCTGTACTACTATTTATAAGAATAATGTTATGTGTTTGTATTTGTATTCATATTTGTAAACTCATTTTTGTATCTTATTAATTAAATAAACTTATACAAAAATAAAACATAATGTGATTTCCAAAATCTGATCATTTTACCTGTTGCAGATATTATTTTATGCAGCTGAATACAAATTGAGTGTTAGTGGGCATATAGTGCATTTTTGGACTTGTGGCAAATAGAAAACACATGGAGGGGTTGGCAGCCACTTAAGGCACTTTGGAATTAAAATTGTGACATATAGGGGAAGCCCCTATGTGAAGCATGAGTCTTTGGGATGCAGTGGAAGGGAAGGTGATGCTAAATAAATGTTGGAGACATGAGCTAGGCTTTGGCTGAGGGGGGATAAGGCATACATTTGAATTATGGAGTGGAGACTGGCATTACTGGCACACTGCCATTTTTAACCCCAGCAATGTGGTGACAGAAAAGCTCCTGATCGAAGGAATACCAATTCATAGTATAAATCGATTGGGTGAGAGAGCTGTGACTTGTGTTGAGGATGTGTGATAATCGTAAAAAAACTAATCTGCCATATTTGTACGCTAGATATACGATTAAGTATATCTAATCATCCATCTCTTGTCTGCGATGAGGGAATGCCGAGCAAAAGACATCTCTGTAGATGCTAAAATGGAGGACAAACTTAGGGATGGTGAGCTTCCGAGTTAATATAGGATCCTTAGTGTTTACTATGACCAATATGTCACCCTGTGTAACAGTTTTTGTTTTCTTACTCCTACTTGGATGAGACGGTTGTGCTGTTGGAATGCAAGACTGTGGATTGTTTTTGCAGCTGCTGGGTTTTCAAGCAAGATCATTATGTTTTTGAGTGAGTTGATTGAAGTAGCGATATTGGACAGGAGACTTTGCGTTTGAGTGAGTTGATGTTGAGATGTTCCTGATGTGGAAGCTTGATTGGAACGAGTCAATCGTATGAGTTTAAACAGTTCAGCATTTTGAGTCAAGTCCTGGTAATGGATTCAGTGGTCATTGAGCTCTTGAATGAACTTGGGCACTGTCCAATGTCTAAAGGATGATTGATTTTCAGCATGGAAGAAGGTCAGACATGATACAGCATGATATGACCTAACTGTCATAGTGTTAGACAATATCCAACAGTTGTAGAGGATTGATCAGGCCAGGTAATCTGAGTGACACAATAAATAAACAGTAAACAGGGTTTGGTGGGAGGAAAATTGTTTCAGGTCCTCTGATCTGGAAAAAATAAATATTTTTAAATGACAGCGGAGGGTTAAATAAATGAGTAATAAAAGATTCAAAAGCATAAGAATGAAGCTCATGTGTATGCATGTATATATCTTTTATTCTTTTTATTTTACCAAATTTTACTGTTGTTGTTGTAAACCTATGTATATTATAGCTTTGCTTCTATTATTTTATTTATTAATCATGTGTTTTTTTCCTTGTTTTCTTTTTATTGTGTCTTTACATTTATTCATATTCCAATTAATTCATAATTATGTGTTATATACAGTGGATATAAAAAGTCTACACACCCCTGTTAAAATGTCAGGTTTCTGTGCTGTAAAAAAAATGAGACAAAGATAAATAATTTCAGTACGTTTTCCACCTTTAATGTCACCTATAAACTGTACAACTCAATTGAAAAACAAACTGAAATCTTTTAGGTGGAGGGAAGAAAAAAAAAAGAAAAATAATGTTATTGCATAAGTCTGCACACCTCTTATAACTGGGGATGTAGCTGTGTTCAGAATTAAGCAATCACATTCCAAATTGTGTTAAATAGGAGTCAGCATACACCTGCCATCATTTAAAGTGCCTCTGATTAACCCCAAATAAAGTTCAGCTGCTTTAGTTGGTCTTTCCTGAAATGTTCTTAGTTGCATCCCACAGCAAAAGCCATGGTCCACAGAGAGCTTCCAAAGCATCAGAGGGATCTCATTGTTAAAAGGTATCAGTCAGGAGAAGGGTACAAAAGAATTTCCAAGGCATTAGATATACCATGGAACACAGTGAAGACAGTCATCATCAAGTGGAGAAAATATGGCACAACAGTGACATTACCAAGAACTGGAGCTCCCTCCAAAATTGATGAAAAGACAAGAAGAAAACTGGTCTGGGAGGCTAGCAAGAGGCCTACAGCAACATTAAAGGAGCTGCAGGAATATCTGGCAAGTACTGGCTGTGTGGTACATGTGACAACAATCTCCCGTATTCTTCATATGTCTGGGCTATGGGGTAGAGTGGCAAGACGAAAGCCTTTTCTTACGAAGAAAAACATCCAAGCCAGGCTACATTTTGCCAAAACACATCTGAAGTCTCCCAAAAGCATGTGGGAAAAGGTGTTATGGTCTGATGAAAACATGGTTGAACTTTTTGGCCATAATTCCAAAAGATATGTTTGGTGCAAAAACAACACTGCACATCACCAAAAGAACACCATACCCACAGTGAAGCATGGTGGTGGCAGTATGGGGGCTGTTTTTCTTCAGCTGGAACTGGGGCCTTAGTTAAGATAGAGTGAATTATGAACAGTTCCAAATACCAGTCAATATTAGCACAAAACCTTCAGGCTTCTGCTAGAAAGCTGAACATGAAGAGGAACTTCATCTTTCAGCATGACAACGACCCAAAGCATACATCCAAATCAACAAAGGAATAGCTTCCCCAGAAGAAGTATAAAGTTTTGGAATGGCCCAGCCAGAGCCCAGACCTGAATCCGATTGCAAATCTGTGGGGTGATCTGAAGAGAGCTGTGCACAGGAGATGCCCTCACAATCTGACAGATTTGGAGTGTTTTTGCAAAGAAGAGTGGGCAAGTCTTGCCAAGTCAAAATGTGCCGTGCTGATACATACCCCAAAAGACTGAGTGCTGTAATAAAATCAAAAGGTGCTTCAACAAAGTATTAGTTTAAGGGTGTGCCTACTTATGCAACCATATTATTTTTCTTTTTTTTCCCTCCACCTAAAAGATTTCAGTTTGTTTTTCAATTGAGTTGTACAGTTTATAGGTCACATTAAAGGTGGAAAAAGTTCTGAAAATGATTTATCTTTGTCTCATTTTTTACAGCACAGAAACCTGACATTTTAACAGGGGTGTGTAGACTTTTTATATCCACTGTAAGCTATGTAAACAATATTTTCTTTTCCTTATCAAAAACAAAATAAAACTTAATGATAAGAGATTCAAGCACGGAGATTACAGCAACAACCAAAATAAGAACAGATAAAAAATATTAATTAATCTTCAATATGGTTTTATTAAATTTGAAAGAATTTGATTAAATTCCTTCACTATGGTTTCCTAATAAGGCGTCGACAGAATCACATCTTTAGTTTAAGTCTGATAAACTAAATTTCAAATGTAAGGCTAAAATGAATATTTTCCTTCAAAATACTGATTTTATTGCTAATCAGTTATACAAAAAACAAAGTAAACGTTTTTTTTATGAGCATCCTTTTCTCAAAACTTTGTCAAAGAAGCAATCCAGTTGCACTCAACGGTGAAGTGAAGGAGAACTTCTGATGTATCATCTTAGTGTGTGTGTTTGTGTCATTCAGTCATGTCTCACTCTCCTTGACCTCATAGACCTTAACAAACCATGACAGAGATACTGGAGTGAGTTGCCAGTTCCTTCTCCAGTGGGCCGCAGCATACAGCTCCTGGTATTCCTAGATGATCTCCCATCCAAGTACTGACCAGGACCAACCCTGCTTGACTTTAGGGTGGTGTGACCTCTTTCTTCCCTGACTTGAATCGAACACAGGTCGCAGTAGTGAAAGCACTGAATCCTAACCACTGCACCACCAAGGAGCCCATCATCTTAGCAGACGTAGCTCATTTATTTGTAAGAGAAAAGTGTTTGGTCCCAGGGAGGGTATTTTGTGTGACAAAGTGAAAAGAATAATTCCATAATCTTCCATAACCTTAAAGGGACTTGGAACACAATATTTTCAGACTTTTCAGAGAACATGTTGTAAACATTACAAAAGCTGTCCATTCTTACTAAGTTTTTAACTTTTTTCTTTTAACAAACACTGGTATCACCAAATTCAGGGCACTGCTAAGGGTACGGCATGTGCCCCTAGTTACGTGAACCTATATTTGGGACAATGGGAGCAATCATGCATTTTTTCCGATCAGATGTCTGAATATTCAGATAAAATACTTTTATGGCAATGTTACATTGATGACATATTGATCCTATGGTGTGGCTCAAGACAAGAATTTGAGCTATTTATGAATAAAATCAACAATAACTCTTTTGGCCTGAAATTCACATACGTTATTGACGAACAGCAAATATACTTTTTGGATCTGATCATAGTCAAAGACTTAATGGGATACTTACATTCATCGACCCATAGGAAACCAACAACCTCAAATGCACTGCTACAATGGTCCAGTCAACACCCTGTTCCATTAAAAGTAGGTATGCCAACAGTATATATTGTATGACAATATTTGCAACTGAAGAGAAACTATGATAGTCCCGCTAATTTCAAAATACAAGCAGACGACCTGATGAAAAGGTTCAAGGCCAGAGGGTATCCAAATCGAATTCTTAAAAGAGCATATAAAAAAACATTGGAAACAGATCAATCAGATCTTCTTTATGGTAAGAATGTAAAATCTGACCAAACCAACTTTGAGTTTATTTAAATGCCATCACTGCAGCGCATGCAAATACATAAAACCCAACAAAGTGTTTATAAATCCGATCACTAGCAGATCTTATCCAATCAAAAGTTTTCTGGACTGTAATTCCACACATGTAGTTTATGTTATGGTATGTCCATGTCCCAAGCTTTATGTAGGAAAAACCATATGACAATTACGTAGACGTATTACAAGACACATTAAATGGTTTCATGCAAATAATCCTCAAACTATGCAGTTCGATGTAGTGGATAGGGTACTTGGAGGTCTTAGAGGCAGAAATATGGATAACATCCTATTGCCAAAAGAAAGCCAGTGGATTTTCTGTTTGGACTCACAGAATCCTAATGGATTAAATTATAGATTCTCCTATAATGCATTTTTGTAGAAGGGCTTTCATTCATTAATTTTAATTTATTTACGCTACTGAAATCGACAGTGAATTTGAGTTTTCATGACATTATATTGTCACATACATTATTAAAATTTGTTTTTATGGGGCTATGCACTAATTTAATCCACACTACACTATATTTGCTTCCCTTGCTTCTATACCCTTCTTAATACATGCTAATATTTTACTTGCCTTTGCAGACGCTGCTTGGCATTGAGCACTGTTACCTAGGTGTTTGTCCACGAGAACTCCCAAATCCCTTTCAATATCTGATACCCCTAGATTTGCTCCATTAAGATTATAAATTGCATAGCTATTTTTCCTTCCCAGATGAATAACTTTACATTTATTCATGTTAAATCTCATCTGAAATTTAGTCGCCCATATCTCTAATTTATGCAAATCTCTTTGGAGGGAAAGTACATCATTATCTGATTTAATTACCTTGCACAACTTTGTGTCATCAGCAAACATGGAGACACTACTTTCCAATCCTACTTCTAAGTCATTAATAGATATGTAGAAAAAGAGAGGACCTAATATTGAACCCTGAGGAACCCCACTTACCACATTAGTCCAATCTGAGTATGTTCCATTTACAACAATCCTTTGCTTCCTGTATTTTAGCCAGCCCTTAATCCATGAGGAGATATTTACTGCAATTCCTGTTTCCCTTAGTTTTCTCAATAGTCACCCATGTGGCACTGTTTGAAAAGCCTTTGCAAAATCCAAACTTACTACTTCCACTGAGTTGCCTTGATCCAAGTTCATACTAACCTCCTCAGAGAAACTAATTTGGTTGGTTTGACATGACCTATCCTTATAATCTTGTTTAAATAGACATGTTCTTGTATTCTATCCCTTATTAACCCTTCTAAAAGCTTACCCACTACAGAAGTCTTACAGAGGCTTACAGGTCTATAATTTCCTGGATTTGTTCTTGCTCCCTTCTTAAATATAGGTATCACTTCTGCCTTTCTCCGGTCCTCTGGTAGAGACCCTGTGTTGAGTGAATCTTGAAAAATAAGATATAATTGTTTGGCTATTACAGAGCCCAGTTCCTTCAGTACCCTTGGATTTATCCCATCAGGACCTGGCGCTTTTAATTTTTTCCAACTTCTTTTTGTTTTCTTCCTGCGTTAACCAATCATTAGTATTAATGGACATCTATTTCTCCCTGGGTTGAAAAAGTTCATTGAAAAACTAAGATTAAATATACCCTAATAGGAATTAAGAAATTTCTGTGTGCGCTCCATGTTTTCTTGTGTGCGCTCGTCTCCTGACCTGTGTGCTCGCGCACACGCCCACAACTTAGTGGGAACAGTGGTCACAGCTGAAATTGCCAATAAGGAAACAGGCAGAGAGGGAAAAAACAGACAGCAACTGCCAGATTGTGATACAAATGTTTCAGCTTTTACTTCCTCCTGATTGGCCAAAACTATTTTTTGGAATTGTATACCAGTTTAGCCTGGGTTTGGAGGGTGTTAACCCTATGTTTCAACTGACAGACATTAAAATATATGTTCCTAACTTGAAGGTAGGTGTTTAAATACTTATTTTGGTATTTTTCCATGCACTTTTTTTCCATACACTACTAATTCTCTTCTATCAGATGCACTCATAATCCAGTTTACTTAATTATCCCTTTAAACATTTAAACCAGTTAATTTTGTTCTAAGAACTCTATTGGAAAAAAGTACACACAATGTGATACCTTTACAAAGACAAATGTTTCCATGTCAATTTAATATTTAGCCATACGAGAGAATACATAAAATTATAGAAAAGAGTCTGATTTAAATAAGACAGATTGCAAGCTCTTGGCATAGCCTCCAATAAATAAAATAAATTACAAGCACTCAGGACATTCTACAGTAAATAAAACAGGGTATAAACTTTAGCAGGTCAGCTCCTCTCAACATAGGAGAAGACGATCTACCCAGGGGGACAGTCCTAGTGAAAGTCTCTATCTGTTGTCATGATATCAATCACTATTTACCTCCTTCACTGAAGTGATAATTGTTAGACAAACCTGTCGGAAAACATAGCAAACAGCCTCCCGGGCAGATCCTCTTTCTCCAAACGGGTGGAGAAATCTGTTGGAAGATACAATGGTAACTTTAAATGTCAAAGTTACATTGGTATGTTTTTTTTCAACTACAGTAACTAAATAAAAAAATATGAAACGCTACTGACTGATCACAACTGTGGCCCGTTACATAAAACAGAATGCAAGCTCTTGTGTTAGTCTGCATGAGAGAAAACAGAATGTAAGCTCTTTGGGTAAGTGCATTAAATAAATCCATGTAGGGTAGGTATCTCTATGGTACGTGTTTGTAGAACATTCTGCTCTTCCTAGAGAGTGAGGCTGAAGGGCTGAAAAACCTCATTCCACAAATATCATGGACACATTCCTCACCAACACATCCAGCAGGTTCCACAGAAACCCCTGACCCCCCCCCCCCCCAACTCCGCGCCAGTCTTGTAAAATGTGATTTATGCCTATGAAGGAGACAAAAACAAGACAATGCAGTAGAGCTCAGTAAATGTTATTTGTCCCAATGTAATTGAGAACCTATAGTTTCTTTCTTTTATTATGCACTAGCGACTTGGCCGTCAAAAAATGACGGCAATAAGATTGTAAGGCAGGTAATGTTGTTTGCGTGCAAAATTAATTTTGTTGGTGTTTTATGATCCTTCGGCGCTCATTACGAGCCTCACGCTGAGCGCCTTTGGCGCTCATTGCGAGGCTCTTGGTTGTTTGTGTGCTATGAGCAGCGTTGGTCTTTTTTTGGGGTATGGCAATGAATAATTAATAAAATAAGAAATTAATATACTTTACCTATTGTGAAGTAATATATGCAGCATTGTGTTGAAGAGCTGACAATCTGTTTTCATGTTGCTGCAGCATCAGTGCTGTGGAGCTGCTGTGGAAGCGTCATGAATGTGTGTTGTGTAATAGTGTGCGTGCGCGAGGCAAATCCGTTAGGGTAGCTGTGTACTTCCGGATTGTAGTTATTGTTCTAAAATGGCGCCTAATGTGTGGTACGCGACTGTGGCTGATTTTGCGTCCTTGTTTTCGGATGTCGTCCGACTTTTTCAGAAAATCCGTAGGTGTTTGGTGGTGTTTTGCGTGTTTAGGGTCCTTTAGCCTTGTTTTCGTTTTGTTTGGTTGCCATTTTTTCTCTTGGTTAGGTGATTTTTGTGTGTCTAATCTCCGAAATTTGGACTTAAGAGGTTCTGAGTGCCCCCCCTTGCTGTGGGTAAGCTTTTTATGTGTTTGTTGTGTGTATTTATTGTGTTTCTAATGTTTTTGGGGTCGCGCGGATTGCGTCCTTGTTTTCGGCTCTCGTACGTCTTTTTTGGAAAATCCGTCGGTGTTTGGTGGTGTTTTGCGTCTTTAGAGTGCTGTAGCCTCATTTTCGTTTTTTTCTGCTACCATTTTTTCTCTCGCTTAGGGGATTTTTGGGTGTCTAAACTCTTTTATTTGGAGTTAAATTGAGGTGTAACTTCAGTTTTCGAGGTCCTGGGTGCCCCCCTTGCTGTGGGTAAGCTTTTTATGTACGTGTTGTGTGTATTTATTGTGTTTTTCATGTTTTCATTGTCGCGGGTTTCGGACGTTTTTTGCGAGGTCGTAATGGTTCGTAACGCTTCTCGTATTTTTGTTTTGTAACTCCGTAAATTTTGCGAGGTCCGCAGTTGCTGGCAAGGAGCGCCTTTGGCTACGCGAGCACGCAGCGTTAGCAGCAGCCCGCATGCTCACAACTATATATGTGATTATAATAAACTTTTTTTTTAATAAAAGTTTTTTTCATGACAAAGAAGTGAAAACTTGCATTAGAGTATCATAAAAAAGTGGCGCCTTTCAGACTCTGTTTTTATGTCATAAGTCTCATATAGGAGACAAGTTTGTTTACTTACTCTCCACAATTAGTAGTAAGATGTTGTAGTTAAACAGGGCAGGGTTGGAGTAAGAAGCATTTTAATGCATCTTTGTATGTATGTATTGTATTTTTATTTGTATGGTACTATCAATGTGCACAAAACATCACAGAGACAACATGCAAAGCAATTAATTGACAATATAAGGGCATTTTAAATAAAGGCAGTCACTTGGTTACGTTATCTTTGTCGTGAAGAGCTTACAATCTAATGTACACTTTCTAAACTTCAGAATAATTTTATTTTAAATATGCTGTGTTAGTGTAATAATAACTAGCCCTTTCAGAATTTCGGTAGGGGAGACCTTACACGTGCGCATGCTAACGGATATAGGTTTGC
This sequence comes from Discoglossus pictus, assembly GCA_027410445.1. Lineage (NCBI taxonomy): Eukaryota > Metazoa > Chordata > Amphibia > Anura > Alytidae > Discoglossus > Discoglossus pictus. Next base: position 18,488,275 of record CM050164.1, read on the forward strand.
AATAGATGGTAGAGGGAGGAGTGGAGGAAGAGATTTTAATACCAAACTATTTTGTCTCATGCCTTCTGGATCTCTACCTGGTTGTTGTGAAGGGTCATGTGTACTTCAATGAGGCTGTGAGCTATACCATAAAGGTTACCCAAGATGGGCAAGTCATAACAGAGAGGTCAGACAAATCACAGTCCACTGCAGAATGAATGAACTGGGAACCCATACAACCAAGGCAAACTAGATGTGGTAACACATGACATGACAAGGTTAAACATTGATTTACTGGGAATTAGAGTGGCCCTCATAATCAATTAAAAAGTGGTCAAAGCAGTGCTCGGTTATGACCCAATAAATGGCAGAATGATTTCCATTTGTATTCAAGAAAAGCCATTCAACATCACAGTGATCCAAGCCTAAGCTCCAACCATGGATCCTGAAGAGACTCTTGTTGTCCAGTTCTACAAAGATATTCAACACCTCCTAGGTATAACACCAAGAAAATATGTTATATTTTAGTAGATTGGAACGCTAATGTAGGGAACCAAAAGAGACCTGGAATAACTGGTAAGTTTGGCCTTGGAGTAAAAAATGAAGCAGGTCAGAGATTAGTAGAATTCTGTCAAGATACTTCTCTGGTCACAGTAACCACCCTCTTCCAACAGCTTCAGAGACGACTCTGCACATAGACGTCACCAGATGGACAATATAGAAATCAGAAAGGCTATATACTTTGTGGCCAAAGATGAAGGAGCTCTATATAGTCAGCAAAATCAAGACCCCAGTGGAATTCTCTCTGGTCTCTAGTGGACCCGCACAGATTTAGATTATATAAGAAGGCCCTAATGACATTCCCATTGGGGTACCTATGGCCCATCACTGATCTAGATTAGGTGAGAAGGCCTTGGTGAATGTCTCTGACCTATATCATATGATAGGGTCCCCAACAATGATCTAGATTAGGTGAGAAGGCCTCGGTAAATGTCTCTGACCTGTGTCATATGATAGGGTCCCCAACAATGATCTAGATTAGGTGAGAAGGCCTCGGTGAATGTCTATGACCTGTATCATATGATAGGGTCCCCATCACCGATCTAGATTAGGTGAGAAGGCCTCAATGAATGTCTCTGACCTGTGTCATATGATAGGGTCCCCATCACTGATCTAGATTAGGTGAGAAGGCCTCAATGAATGTCTCTGACCTGTGTCATATGATAGGGTCCCCATCACTGATCTAGATTAGGTGAGAAGGCCTCGGTAAATGTCTCTGACCTATATCATATGATAGGGTCCCCATCACTGATCTAGATTAGGTGAGAAGGCCTCTGTGAATGTCTCTGAGCTATATCATATGATAGGGTCCCCATCACCGATCTAGATTAGGTGAGAAGGCCTCAATGAATGTCTCTGACCTATATCATATGATAGGGTCCCCATCACTGATCTAGATTAGGTGAGAAGGCCTCAATGAATGTCTCTGACCTATATCATATGATAGGGTCCCCATCACTGATCTAGATTAGGTGAGAAGGCCTCTGTGAATGTCTCTGAGCTATATCATATGATAGGGTCCCCATCACCGATCTAGATTAGGTGAGAAGGCCTCAATGAATGTCTCTGACATATATCATATCATAGGGTCCCCAACAATGATCTAGATTGAATGATACTGCAACCTTTTTTGCAGCCTAAAAGCACACCGGCTATTCAAAGGAGCATCAGAAAAAACAACATCTCCAGATCCATTACCATTAATGCATCTCACAAAACCACAAAGCTTTCAAAGGTTTATATCCAGGACTAATTTATTTGTCATCATAATGGCCTACACTACTAGCAATGAATGCATTCATAAATAAATGACTTGCTTAGGCCACTAGCCATTTATTGCTTATAAAATCTGCTAAACGTTAATACTGTACATGCAGTATAAATATTTATAAAGGCAAAAAGGATAGCAGATACGAATTTATAGTGGCACTGTGCAGTTAAACTCCTAAATTGCTTTGGCATCTTTTCGAAAGAGCTCGCTGGAAATTCTCTTACGGGTTATTTGATGACAGGAACTTGGAGAGATGTATCTTTCTGACACATTTTGTAATCATGGTACACTCATAACAGGACTGTGTGTATTATTATTTAATATTATTATCTCTTATTTATGATATAGTCCTAACACTTTCAGTGCAGCCGATGAATGATGTTTATGAGTGACCAAGGTTATTTAATTCAGTTTTATATATACAAGATTATAGTTGCCAAAGAAGTTTCATAAAGTTTATGCTGTTATTGTGTGTGATTGTCTAGAACGTCTTAAAGGGGTGCACAAATCATGTATCATGCATTTAAAGAACCCCTGTTGCTCTATATACAGTAGATCTTTGTATACATATGACTCATCACTGTCCCTTTAAATGAGCAGTTTGGGGTGATTCGCACACATATCTTTGCAATGATTAAGCAGGCATTTCTCTAATTTTCTCATACTAATAAAGTAGATGAGATTCTGATTGGCTGGAAATAGATGTAAACAGTTGGTCACATTGAAGGCAGTTAAATCTGTGGGTTGCCAAAACTATAATATATATTTATTTATTTGAATGATTGTCAACATAGGTTTGTACAGACCCATAAAATTATATGGCCACCGTATTCAGTACTTATTATAATTACATATTAGGCACAGCCACATGCCAGAGCTCTCTTTGAATTGGGTATACAAAATCTCATTTAATAAATGAACAAATGATACACATGACATTGCTCATCACGTCTTATTGTATTGTGGGCACAGATAAAAGGACAGATGATTAGTATGCAGCAGTCTATTGTTTTATAGTTGCCCAGAATGTCTGGGTTCTTGTGTTTTCTTTTTTTGGATATTTAAGCTTTGACACTAAATCGTCTCAATCCACCTTAAGAACTAGCAAATTCCACCTTAAATGAGATGGATGATTAATTCTGTTCTCTCACTTATAACATCCTCCCTCCATCTTTTTTTGAATCATAAATCTCACTACTGCATCCATGATGTCAATACATGTTTACTTTATTTAGCATTTGCCCCCCCAAAAAAATCTACCAGTTTGTAGGATCGGTGATTCTCCAGGAAGGAAGAGAACTCAAGTACAAAAGGATATTTTTTTGTGTTCTCTTGCTGTGAATATTATGTATGTCAATAGACTGGTCATTACAATGGTGCCACTAAGACACAGAACTATATTTAGGACACATTAGACAATGGGTAATTGTATGGATGAAGTTAAGATGGTGAAGGGTAGAATATTTGCATCTTACACAATAACCTTGCCCTTAATTAATGCTGTAGAGCATCTAACAAAGGGTTAAATCCCACTCCAGATCAGGGGCAGCGCTACTGCTGGCGCAGGAGGTGCAATGGGGGGAACTTCAGTGCAGTCTATTTTTTTTATATTATTTTTTTTAATTATTTGTAGTATTGGGCTTCTCTTCCGGGTGAGAAGAAGTGTCAGCAGAGGAGTCATAGGAAGCCCTCCAGGAGGAACAGGGGGCAGTAAGGCTGAGGGGGAGGGTATGGGCCTATATAAAAAATATATATACTAACGACTTGCCCGTCAAAAATGACAGCAATAAAAATTGAAGCCATGTCAATGCTGTTTGCCACCCAATGTAAACCACCTCAACTGCTCGCCTCACTTCACTGAAGGCGCTCATCGCCTAAGTGCTCCAAGCTCTGAAGGCTTCTATGCCTCAATGGCTTGCCTCGCTTTGCGAGGTTCGTAAGCGTGACGACAACCCGCTGTTTGACAATTACAATATGTGATTTATATCACATATAATAGTTGTGGATCTTACGAATGTTGGTCACTCAGCAAGGCCCGCAGTTGCCAGTAGGAGTTAGGCTGCAGTGAGTGCTGAAGGTGCTCATTGCGAGGCCCGTAAATTAAAAACTTCACACACAACTCAGGGGGACAACCAGGGAGCCTGTAAATGAGGTTGCAAGCTAATTTGAGCCCTAATTGCCCGAAAATCAGCTAAGCGAGGAAAAAAATGGCTGCCGAAAAATCATAATTTTTCTCAAAAGGAGGCCGAAGTCAGTAACACTTAATCCAAGTCAGTAACACTTAACCAAAGCCAGTAACACTTAACCAAAGCCAGTAACACTTAGCCAAAGCCGGTATCACTTAGCCAAACAACGACAGGCAAAGGCACTCAGCGCATCGTGGCGGTTGCATGATATCTGCAATGAGTGCTCATTGCAGGGCTCGCTATGAGCGTCGCAAACCCTCATCGCGAGGCCTGTAAATTTCACGGGGGGAGAGGTTTGCGCTGAGCGCTGAAGGTGATCATTGCAAAGCACCAAAGTAGATTGGAGGAGAGGCTCGCGATGAGCGCCAAAGGTGCTCAGAAGGGGCAGAGCCTAGCATTGTGTGACAAACAGCATAGCCAGCCTTAAAATGTTCTTCCCATCATTTTTGACAGGCAAGTGGCTAGTTTATATATAATAAGCAATAAGAAAGGTGGAGGTGTAGTATTACTTCACACTTTCCGCCTTTTCTCACCCATCACTCTGTGCGTTGATGTGATCTACCACCTGCCTTGACCAACCTCTCAATTTCTGGACCATTTTGCCGCCTGGCTTCCTGACTTTCTCTCTTCCAACATACCTTCACTTGTTATTGGTGATTTCAACACTGCTACTGACACTCCCTCCTCCCCTACAGCTGCAAAATGAATTGCACTTACCTCTTCCCTTGGCCTCTTACAAAAGAACAGAATCCCCAACTCACCATGATGGTCACTCTCTTGACCTAATTTTTACAAATCTCTGAACATTTAGTGTGTCCTTCTCTGGCTCCTTTTCTTCGCCTCGCACTCGGACTGTTGGCGTACCTCAAGGTTCCGTCCCAGGTCCTCGCCTTTTCTCCATCTATACTTCCTCGCTTGGTACCCTAATCAATTATTTTGAATTGCAATACCATCTATATGCAGATATCACCCAAATCTACCTCTCTGCGTCAGAACCATCCCTGTCTCTTCTAACTCACGTTGCCAAATTCCTCACTATCTTATCCTTCTGGATGTCTGCCGTTAACTCAAACTCAATATGTCAAATACGGAGCTCCTAATCCTCCCACCCTCTTCCACAGCTTCCACTCCTCACATATCTCTCACTGTTGATAATGCCAACATCACGCCCACCTCCCAGGCCCTTTGTCTTGGGGTTCTACTGGATCCTGCCCTCTCTTTCATTCCTCAAATAAATTTCACCTAAAAAACATTTCCAAAATATGTAACTTTCTCTCACAAGACATAACCAAAATTCTAATAACTCTCTTATCTCCTCTTGACTACTGCAACTCTCCCCTTGCTGGCCTCCCCATCACCCATCTCTCTCCACTCCAGTTTATAATGAACATGTCCACTAGACTCATCTACCATACTCAGCCCTCAGTGTATCAGTCACTCCACTGGCTTCCCACAGCATCTAGAATACAATTTAAAATCTTGACCCGAATGTATAAAGCCCCCAACAACAATGCACCCTCTTATATCTCTAATTTTGTCTCTAAATACTCTTCGAACTGTCCTCTTCACTCTGTTAATGACCTTCTTCTTTCCTCCTCTCTTATCACCTCCTTTCATTCATGCCTTTAGGACTTTTCTTGTGCTGCCCCTATTCTTTGGAACTCCTTGCCTCACTCCACTAGACTCTGTTTCAACACCTCACTAAAGACTGGTCTGTTTACAGAAACTTATCACCTTCAGCCTTAATTTGCACAATATATTGTACCTCAACTTTCTATACCTCATCCATTACCTCTAGACTTTTTGAGTTTCCAGTCTTATTGGGTGCTTTAGAGAAATGCCCTTTGTATGCTTAGTTTTAAACTCAAAAACAGGGCGCTCCATTATTTCCAATTTGTTAAAATTTCTGTTACGTTTTTACTTGTATCTACCCTGTTTAGCGCTACAGATTATGTTGGCGCTTTATAAGTAAAGGTTAATCATAAAAATAAAATTAATAATAACAACATATATATATATATATATATATATATATATATATATATATATATATATACACATGTATCGCATATATAGTTGTCAGTGTGTGTAACGTTTGCTCATCGGCGCTCATTGCATGGCTCGCGATAAGCGCCGGGGGCTCTCATCGTGAGACACCCCCTCCTGGCCTCCCCAGGGCTCGCATCCCCCACCCCAGTACCTGGATGCTCCGTCTTCTGTCCAACCAGCATATGCATATGCTTTTTAGTTAGTGAAGACCTTGCTTTTGGATAGAAGATCACTAACTAAAAACTTCTGTAAAAAAATGTGCTGTGTGACTATATAGAGCCCTATTCAATTGGCCAAATCGCAATTAAATGAGGCCCTTAGTGTCCAGCTTTGTTACATTTCACATCCTGTAACATTTGTAACATTTCTTCAAAACAAAGCACTTTTTGATAAACCAGTTTACCTGCTAACCGGGGACACAGAAAGGAATCCATATTATGCACTGAAAGTGATCTCTGGGACACAGACTGGGGATAAGGAATGCAGCACACCTCTACTAAACATCTACATGACCTATTTAAAGGGGCCATGCTTGCATATAATTGCATGTAATGTTTAGGTTTCACACAACATGATGTGTTTTTGGACATTTTGGATAGTTAAAGTCAGAACAGAAAGTCTAAATAAGCAAGTTATCAATTTATAATATTACATGTAAAATGTGTTGTGTATGGGGGGGGGGTGAAGCTTTAACAACTGCAATTATACTCATACATTTTTCAAAGAAGAACAAAACAATAAAAGAGAAGGACAACAAGAATCCAAATGATATCCAAATGTTATCCTTTATTAAAAGAAAATACAACACATTCTCTACCACTCTATCCATCATTATAGCACATTAAACCAGAACTGCATTACAATCATTGGTGGAACTACTACTGGTGATGCAGGTGCAAAGCACCAGGTCCACAACAGGGTAGGGGCGCTCTGCTACTGGCAGTAAATAAGGATTCTTAATTTATTAGATGAGCATGATAAATAATTACTTTATAGAAAGGTGATCTAATCACTATATCTGGATCTGATCATTTGATTACCTACATAGATTTATTGACCCCAATAGGTGGAAAGAGATGTTGAATGTGTCTCTTTCCCCCTCCCCTGTGTCTGTTCCCCCCTCCTCTGTGTCTCTTTCCTCCCTGTCCCCCTGTGTCTGTTCCCCCCTTCCTCGTGTCTCTTCCCCCCATTTCCCTCCCCTGTGTATCTTCCCCCTCCTCTCCCTCCTCTGTGTCTCTCCCCCTCCTCTCACTCCCTTGTGTCTCTCCCCCTCCTCTCCCTCCCCTGTCTCTTCCCACCCCACCTCTCCCTCCCCTGTGTCTCTTTCCCTCCTATGTCTCTTCCCCACCTCTCCCTCCCGTGTCTCTTTAACTCTGTATCTCTTCCTCCCCCTTTTGTCTCTTCCCCCCTCCCCCCATGTCTCTTTATCACCTCTCCCCCCTGTGTCTCTTTCCCCCCCTCCCCCGGGTTTCCTACCCCCCCCCTCTCCCTCCCTGTGTCTCTTCCCCCGGTGTCTCTTTACCCACTCTCCCCTGTGTTTCTTTCCCCCCTCCCCCATGTCTCTTTCCCCCCACTCCCCCTGTGTCTTTTACCCCTGTGTCTCTTCCCCCCCTCTCCCCCGTGTCTCTTTCCCCCACTCTCCCCCATGTCTCTTTCCCCCCTCTCTCCCCCTGTGTCTCTTTCCCCACTCTCCCTCCCATGCGTCTCTTTCCCCCTCCCCTCCTCTCCCTCCCCCATGTCTCTTTCCCTCTGTGTCTCTTTCCCCCTCTCCCCCTCTCCCCCCCTTTTGTCTCTTACCCCCTCTCTCCATGTCTCTTTACCCCCCTCTCCCCCCTGTGTCTCTTTCCCCCTACCCCTGTGTGTCTCTTCCCCCTCTCCCTCCCTGTGTCTCTTCCCCCTGTGTCTCTTTCCCCCTCTCCCACTGTGTCTCTTTCCCCCCTCTCCCCCTGTGTCTCTTCCCCCCTGTGTCTCTTTCCCCCCCTCTCCCCTGTGTCTCTTTCCCCCACTCTCCCCCCGCATCTCTTTCCCCCTCTCCCCCCTGTGTCTCTTTCCCGACTCTCCGTCCCATGCATCTCTTTCCCCCTCCCCTCCTCTCCCTCCCGTGTGTCTCTTTCCCCACCTCTCCCTCCTGTGTCGCTTTTCCCCATCTACCCCCTTGTGTCTCTTCCCCCTCACCCCCTGTGTCTCTTTCCCCCTCTCCCCCCTGTGTATCTTCCCCCCTCTCCCCCTGTGTCTCTTTCCCCTCTTTTGCCCCTCTGTGTCTCTTCCCCCTCCCTCTGTGTCTCTTCCCCCTTTCCCTCTGTGTCTCTTCCCCCCTCCCTCCCTTGTGTATCTTTTCCCCCTTCTCTCCCTCCCTTGTTTCGCATTCCCCCCCATCTCCCTACCTTGTGTCTCTTTTTCCCCTCCTCTCCCTCTCTTGTGTCTCCTTTCCCCCTCCTCTCCCTCTCTTGTGTCTTATTCCCCCCTCCTCTCCCTCCCTTGTGTCTCATTCCCCCATCCTCTCCCTCCTTTGTGTCTCATTTGCCCCCTCCTCTCCCTCCCTCATGTCTCTTCCCCCCATTTCCCTCCCCTGTGTATCTTCCCCCCTCCCCTCCCTCCCCTGTGTCTCTTCCCCTCCTCTCACTCCCCTGTCTCTTCCCCCTCCTCCTACTCCCCTGTGTCTCTTCCCCCCTCCTCTCGCTCCCCTGTGTCTCTTTCCCCTCACCTCTCCCTCCCATGTGTCTCTTTCCCTCCTGTGTCTCTTTCCCCTCTTTTGCCCCTTTGTGTCTCTTATCCCCCCTCTCCCTCTGTGTCTCTTTCCCCCCTCTCCCTCTGTGTCTCTTCCCCCTCCCTCTGTGTCTCTTCCCCCCCTCCCTCCCTTGTGTATCTTTTCCCCCTTCTCTCCCTCCCTTGTTTCGCATTCCCCCCATCTCCCTACCTTGTGTCTCTTTTTCCCCTCCTCTCCCTCTCTTGTGTCTCCTTTCCCCCCTCCTCTCCCTCTCTTGTGTCTTATTCCCCCCTCCTCTCCCTCCCTTGTGTCTCATTCCCCCATCCTCTCCCTCCTTTGTGTCTCATTTGCCCCCTCCTCTCCCTCCCTCATGTCTCTTCCCCCCATTTCCCTCCCCTGTGTCTCTTCCCCCCTCCTCTCGCTCCCCTGTGTCTCTTTCCCCTCACCTCTCCCTCCCATGTGTCTCTTTCCCTCCTGTGTCTCTTTCCCCTCTTTTGCCCCTTTGTGTCTCTTATCCCCCCTCTCCCTCTGTGTCTCTTTCCCCCCTCTCCCTCTGTGTCTCTTCCCCCTCCCTCTGTGTCTCTTCCCCCTCTCCCTCTGTGTCTCTTCCCCCCTCCCTCCCTTGTGTATCTATTCCCCCTTCTCTCCCTCCCTTGTTTCTCATTCCCCCCATCTCCCTACCTTGTGTCTCTTTTTCCCCTCCTCTCCCTCTCTTGTGTCTCCTTTCCCCCCTCCTCTCCCTCTCTTGTGTCTTATTCCCCCCTCCTCTCCCTCCCTTGTGTCTCATTCCCCCATCCTCTCCCTCCTTTGTGTCTCATTTGCCCCCTCCTCTCCCTCCCTCATGTCTCTTCCCCCCATTTCCCTCCCCTGTGTATCTTCCCCCCTCCTCTCCCTCCCCTGTGTCTCTTCCCCTCCTCTCACTCCCCTGTCTCTTCCCCCTCCTCCTACTCCCCTGTGTCTCTTCCCCCCTCCTCTCGCTCCCCTGTGTCTCTTTCCCCTCACCTCTCCCTCCCATGTGTCTCTTTCCCTCCTGTGTCTCTTCCCCATCTCTCCCTCCTGTGTCTCTTTCCACCTCCCCTGTTTCTCATTCCCCCCTCTCCCCCTCTTTTGTCTCTTTACCCCCTCTCCCCCCTTGTGTCTCTCCCCCCTCTCCCCCTGTGTCTCTTTCCCCCTCTCCCCCTGTGTCTCTTCCCCCCTGTGTCTCTTCCCCCTCTCCACAGCTGTCTCTTTCCCCTTCTCCCACATGTATCTTTCCCCCACTCTCCCAGTGTCTCTTTCCCCCGTCTCCTCCCCTGTGTCTCTTTCCTCCCTCTCTCTCCCATGCGTCTCTTGCCCCCTCTCAACCCCCTGTGTCTCTTCCCCCCCTCTCCCCCTCTTGGTCTCTTTCCCCCCTCTCCCCCTGTGTCTCTTTCCCCCCTCTCCCCCCTGTGTCTCTTATCCCCCCTCTTCCTCCCATGTGTCTCTTTCTCCCCTCTCCCTCTGTGTCTCTTTCCCCCCTCTCCCTCTGTGTCTCTTCCCCCCTCTCCCTCTGTGTCTCTTCCCCCCCTCTCCCCCCTCTGTGTCTCTATCACCCCCCTCTCCACCCTGTGTCTCTTTCCCCCCCCTCTGCCCCCTGTGTCTCTTAAGAGGGGGTCTTCCTCCCATGTGTCTCTTTCTCCCCTCTCCCTCTGTGTCTCTCCCCCCTCAACTCCCTCTGTGTCTCTTTCCCCCCTCTCCCTCTGTGTCTCTTCCCCCCTCTCCCTCTGTGTCTCTCCCCCCTCTCCCTCGGTGTCTCTTTCCTCCCTCTCCCTCCAGTGTCTCTTCCCCCTCTCACCCCCCTGTGTCTCTTTCCCCCCTCGCCCCCCTGTATCTCTTTCCCCCTCTCCTCCCCTGTGTCTCTTATTCACCCCTCTCTCCCATGTGTCTCTTTCACCCTCCCCTGTGTCTCTTTCTCCCCCTCACCCTCTATGTCTCTTCCCCCTCTCCCTCTGTGTCTCTCCCCCCTCCTCTCCCTCTGTGTCCCCCCTCTCCCCCTGTGTCTCTTCCCCTCTCTCCCTCTGTGTCCCCCCCTCTCCCTCTGTGTCTCTTCCCCTCCCCTTAGGTGCAGCACATGTGCAGTTCACGCCGCGCACTGTGCATGCACACAATCTCTATTGCATTTGCAATCGGATCATTGTCAAACTGCAATTCGCCGCAGTTTGACAACTACAATATGTGATATATATATATATATATATATATATATATATATATATATACAGTATCTCACAAAAGTGAGTACACCCCTCACATTTTTGGAAATATTTTGTGATATCTTTTCATGTGACATCCCCCCAGCTCCTATTCCCTTGATTGATCCCCCAATAATTTTAATTAATAGTATTAGATATTTTTCTTACAATATCTTACATGATGTCCAGACCCAAAAAGTTATTCTATTTATTCCATATCTTTAATTACCCTATAATAATGGCGTCAGCTTTTCCATCAGCATTTTCTTTAATCATTTGTGGCGGGAGAGCGATACATTGCAAAAACTACAAAAAAATGCAAGAGATGATTGAATTTAAGATAACTATTATTGAACATATAGGAGCCGTGTAGGGTCCTTATAAATGAAAAAACTACTATAATCCCAAAAAATGTTACATTAAAAAATATTTTATAAATACCCCAAAAATATTTTTTGTATGGCACATGATTGGTGTAAAATATACATACATTATAATTATCATTTATTACAGGAAACAAAGGGGCAGTGAACCTTCTAGAGGTCTGGATTCCCATTCGATTGAATGTCATTGGATAATAAAACACAATTAGCAGGCTCCCTGTGTTTACACTTTCTTTCAATTCACTTGTAAGATAAAGGGCAGATACGACATGTTGTTTTGTATCTGTTTTTGTGATGCTTTATTGGTAATTGTGTTAAAATAATTATTTTTTACTCAAAACAAAATTTTGGCAATGTTTAAGACATGTTCTTTTAAATGTAACATAGAACGTTTTGGTGCCCTTTAAAGAAACACTGTGTGTTTGGGTTGCTCAGTCATGTCCAACTCTCTGTGACCTAATATACTACAACACACCCTGCTGATCCACTTGGTATTCATGGCAGAGGTATTGAAGTGGGTTGCCAGTTCATTCTCAAGTGGGCCACAACATACAGCTCCTAATATTCCTTGGTGGTCTCTCATCCAAGTACTGACCAGGCCCAACCCTGCTTGGCTTCAGGGTGGTGTGACCTCTTGGTTCCCTGACAGGAATCAAACCCAGGTCTCAGTGGTGAAAGCACAGACTCTGAACCACTGGACCACCACGGAACCTATTAACTCTTGTTTGTTATGGTCCTTGTAAACTAATGTGCTTTAAATTAGTTTTGTTGAAGCCCCTTGAAATTCTAGATGACACACTCCCAATTGCAGATAGATGCTTCCTCTGCATTCAAAGCCACCTACCACCTCAGGAAGTTGATCAGCAGAAACCAAAATGGCAGTATAATTGGATATAAATATATATTTTATTCGTTTTTACATTCTAATAACATTTTGCCTATATTCAATTATACTTTTTTCAAAATAATATATTTTAAATATATGCCTAGAGCGTTCCTTTAAGGAAGCTTTATATATTCTTAGATTTTGAAATAATATTGTGTACTTCCTCCATGCTCAATAATGTATCATAAATCCAAGTTTAAGTTATTGCTCCCCCTATTCTATCTCTGGTACAACCTTATGGTAACACGAGCATTGTGATTAACCCTTCATGCGGCTATTTCCAAGTATTCTTTATTGCTGATACAAAGTATCACTGCTTGTTATTCACAAACATATAATTCTATTTTTTATTTCACTATTGGAATCTATATAATGTATAAATAACTTTAACCAGCACCTATTAATTCATTGTATTTTAATTAATCACACTTCCATGCCCATGGCGGTGCTCCCTCAGGCAGCAAATGCTTTAGATCTTATTAGTGAATCATTAATTAATGTATTTTAATTTGGCTCCTTTCCCACCTCTGACCTCACTCAATGATTCAGGTACATTCATCTCCATGTAACATTCTTAAAGCAACAGCGCCATAAACACATAGCAAGCATGCAGGTGTCCCACCCAGACCCAAGAACAGGTTGAGCCAGGTATGTTGGTCATGTGACTGCTTCCCTCCAATGGCAGAGCAGCTTTGCCCAGGGCACAAAAATGTTTAAAGAGTTGCTAAACCCAGTCAGTACAACAGGTGCATCTCATCTCTCAGGTAGGAGGGTGTCTGCTACAGGACTGATAGGTGAGTTGTGTCTGCTGCTGGGTGTCCTTGGAGGATGTGATATGTGCTGGGATTGATCCAAGATTAGCTCTAATCTTAAGAAGTGGAAATAACAGTGTAATGATTTAGGATGCATTATAGATTTCATCTTAATGTGCTATTTGAGACTTCATTTTAATGCTGAGCCTAATTTAATGTTGGAAGTGAGAATAACAGCATAAGGAATTAGGATAAAATAAACACTTCTTGCATCAGTTTCATTATAATTATGTAAAATATTAGAAGAATAATGTTTTATTGTAGTTTTATATTAATCTTTATTGGCAGATATACCAATCTTAATGAATATAACTTTATGTACTAAGCTCTCTATGCAGGGAACAACTAATATTACAACTATATGTTTTTGTTGGTACTTTCTTCTAGTAAAAAAAAAAAATAGAATGAGAAAATAACTGTTTGTTTAATTATCCATCAACTTGACTAATAATCCCATTGTTGGGATAGGCAAAGCCAACAGTTCTCCATTGGTTAGCCATAAGGGCTTGGTCCTACTGTGTTATCAGCAATGTGATCTAGCCTTGGCTTACCCCAACCTCAAGGATAACTGATATTAGATTTTACAGATATTATTGTTTAAGCTCAGGTGGGTTATTGTGATTGTCACCTGGACTGAAACGGGTGTATCCTTAGAAACTTGCCCAAGTAATCCTTTTATTTGGCCTCAGTTGTTCCAGGCCATTGGGATGGGCTTACCTCCTGATCCAAGCTTTGTCTCCATGTGTAAGTCTGAAGCAGTGGCATATTGTGATGCCTTTTCTCCTTCTGCTGGTAACATTCCTTGTAAAGGCCACTAGGTACCTGGTTACAGGTGTGGTTGTAGTTCTTGTTTTCCTTCCCAAATATAGAGCACGTACACATGCCTTTGTATATAAAAACTCTGCTGCTGGGGACTTTCCACTAAAAATATTTGTGCATTAGCATCTTGCTAAAAATAATATGATATGCTTCGCTGGCATTATATCCGATATAGGTGACCCAAGCATGGAGTCCTACCCTAAAGTGATATTTGCATATCTATACTGCTATTGAAGTAATAAACCAGCACTTGTTTTTATATTTCCCAAACCTGCGCCTTTTTCTGTGCTGCTCACCAAGTCTAATGAGTCTCGGAAATGTGATCATATCTTTAAAAGTGTAGATTTATTTTTATTTTTTATTAAGATCTGACCTTTTAATCCATGATGCTTTTGTATTTAACTCAGGACCACCTCCTCCTTTTTATCAACTGCAGCCAGTAGGAGTAATTGATGTCTCCCTAGAGCTCCATAACTCAGCAACCTGATACACCCTAATTAGTTACTAGTTCTGACACTGTTCCAAAAGCAGTTCATCCAGTAGTGAAAATAACATGTTCCACATTTTGTAGCACAAACTTCATAAATATTCTATACCAATTTGTCTTTGGTTGGTGCCTTGTCACCCGCAGGCGTGTAGTAATGGTACAGATCATTTAGTGCCTTACATCCTGCTACAGTACTACATGTGTAATATTGACAGGAAAGGACTAATCGCTAAATCAATATGGCTTAGTCACTCTGGAGACCCCCCAAGTCCCTAGTGAGGGGAAACCTCTCAAATTTCTATGTTGTTCGGTAATGATTTTCTCGGAGAGAGAAAATAAGTCTGTGCGTGCCCCCCCCCCCCCCTTCCTTGCCCCATCCAAAGATTATTACACATCTAGTATAAGTTTAGAGGCGATTATATATGATGTCTCAGGTACACATAGACATTTCCATGGTGCCACTTCAGGCAGTTCTCTGCCCAATGAACGTTTGGCATATGCTATTGGTTTTGTGTATGGGACATAACTCCTTTTGGTTCCCATTGACTTGCACTATATGATTAAGTTGATTTTACAGATTTATTATTTTTGCAGTAGTTCCAAAGGCCACCTGTACAGTTTAAAGCCAATAACACCTGATATGGATAGATCCCCTTTATTAAACACCAATGATCTTAGATATGTAAAATTATACTATTCCATGTAATTACATTGTGTATTTTCTCTGGTTGGGGTCTATAAATAACCTACATACTGGCACAGTAGACCAGCATACATTTTCGGCATTTTGAATGGATTTGCCATACCCAAAGTCTCAGTTCTTCTTCTACTGTGTATTTATACTCTGTAATTTTTTGTGACTATTAACATTGTAGGATGACTAATTCTTCTTTAAAAAACACTTTTTTTTTTTTTATTTATTTATTTTTATATCCCATTTTAAAATTTGCCTCTTTTTTTTTTTTGTTTAAAAAAAAAAAGTCAAACTTTTTGGGAGTTCAATGTCCCGTGAAATATATACAGTAATTTCATTATTTTAGCCTTAATATCATCCCGCACGAAAACCAGTCAGAAGTACAAGGTGACACCTGCAGCTCTTTAGCTTCTTGTTCATTGATTTAATTGTCCTGCTATGTGATTTTTTTTTTTTTTTTTTTTTTTTTTAAACCTCATCCAACTATTCAGGGATAAATATAATTCTTTTGGATTGGCAACATCCAGAGCAGTTCATGTCTTGACAATCCTTAGACATGATGTGTGATGGGTATGGAGAGGATCTTGAGGAGTTCACCAACACTTGTGGTACATGTACTAACATTTGCAATCTCAAAGAGTTTGTCACAGTTTAGTACACATGGACCCTGTATTTTAAAGGTTTATCAGTTGGTTTTGGGCAAACCACAATGCAGATCTTCAAGATGCTGGAAGTTCATTCTTGTCTCATCAAACATTGTATGTTCTGTGGTTAGACTTCAACTCTTATTATACCTCTGCTGAGATATTTACTTAAATAACTGCAATTTACCGGAAAGAAGACCATTGTAACAGCTATAGGAGAGGGTGTTGGTTGAATTATGGCTTGACATTGGAATGTAAAGAGTGGAAGGAATGTGGCCCATCCAGTCCAATATCTGGTTGGGGTCTTCCATGACCTTGTTGATGGAAATACTTCCTTGTTTATCAGTGGTAATCTGTATATTTCATGAAGACCCGTCCTACACCTGAAAATACTACACTATGTTTAATGTTGGCACCCTATAATGAAAATGGTTCCCCATATCTATATTGCATGAGACCTGTGACCTACTGTATCATTTTTTTGCTTAAAAATAAAAATAACTTGCACTGGTCCAGCTCTTGTACAATTTCAGTTGTCAATATCCATATAACAACTCTCTTTAATTTATTGTGATTAAAGATGATTTTTATTTTTGGGGGAGAAACTGGATTTAGCTATTTTTCCCTTCATCTTAAGACTGGAGTTCCTACTACCATCTTCTACAAACTGCTTAGCATTGGTGGTAGACTATTATATTTTTGTTAGTTTTTCTCTTCACAAGACAGAACTAGATTTTTGAAATCTTGTTTTCTTACTTTATTTACTGCTTTAAAAGTTGGACCATTACAATGGCCTTTTAAAGGGACAATAAAGATCCAGATTTACTATCTTTGTGAATAGTTCAAAAATCTCACTTTTCTATGCAGCTGCACAGCTCCACCTTCCGTGCCGTAAGCTCAACAAAATGAGCATTGGTCCAGCTTGTCATCCTGACTCTTTGTACAGCTGGACACATTGGGCATTCAGTGTGTGTTTGGCAATGGTAGTGGTTCTTTTTTTTTTTTTTTTTTTTATTGTCTTGCAGACACTTTAAATGTCTGCTCCCCACGTGTGTCTGCTCTTCCAGTGTGTTCAGTATTTCTATGTGGCTAATGCACCATTCCAGCCTTGTACCATGCCCTTATAGAAAAATGCATATTTGGACTCATCTACAATAACTTGGAGAAGGTTGATGGAGAGCATGGCTTGATTGTATTTTTGTAAGTTTACTGACCTGATAAATTGGAATCGGTGCCTCCGTCTTATGCTCTAGACCTGTTTAACATCTTTGTTTAATCTTTACTTAATGCAGATTATCTAATTACTTATGGTATATGCATGTTTTTTTTTTGGGGGGGGGGGGGGACTCCCTATATCGAAAAACTCTTTTGTAGATATTGTGCAGAACCTTTTAAACCAACAAAAACCTTTCCGCCAGGCCAGTGTCTTCGAACTGGGGTTCTTGAGCATAATTTAAAAGATTTATCACAATCTTCAAGATATGTTAGCATTGTACCATACACAACGTGTTGTGTTGTGTTTTGGTTTTTCAAGCAAAAAAATTGTAAAGTAGTAATTTCATCATCATCCTAGTTTATGGTGTTGTACAGTACATTTGTTACATTGCATTGACAATCCAGCTCAGAGAAGGAAGTTTGGCTCACAATTTTTATTTATTTTTTCTTTAACTCCCTTTACCAAATACTTGAAAACCATTGAGGGAATTGCAAGCTCTGTGCCCAAAACGTATCTAGAAGCCACTTTTTAAGGCAAAATAAATACACTTTCACCTGCATTTTCTCCTTTTGCCAGCCCCAAATTGATGAGATCCATTTGAGATTGAAACAGTGACTGTCTGCGGTTAGGTCTCTTGACTCGTGCATAATCCATACTATGCTATGCTTGACAACTGTTATACAGCAGGCATATGCTAAGAGGAGCCATGTAAAAAGTGACATTGCATTAAAGAGTGAAAATGCATTGTGGACTCATTTGCATGTCATTGTCTGTTTTCCCAGAGTGCAGTGCTCTGCATTTCTTGGAATTCTGAGCCTTGTGTTTTTTTTTGTTTTGTTTTTTTACATCCAAATGTGTACACAAATGTACTATTTACTTTACGAACTAGAGTGTAAAACCATTTTTCTTACACAATGTCTATCTTAATGGAAATTCTCCATCAATGCTGGTGGTAGCATATTTCAGCATTGGGCCCTTGTGTACACCCCAGAAAATGAACATTTAACTACTCTTATCTGTTTAATGGGTGCGGACTACAGTAGGTTTTCATTTTATCATTCGAGATGAACTAGAAATTCTGACAAATGTTTCCTAAAGTGAATATATATATATATATATATATATATATATATATATATATATATATAATTACACACTTTTTTTTTTTTTTTTTATATAAAATAAATTAGCTGTTTGTAAGATTGTTGCAGTTTGGTTTCTCATAATGAGCTTCCTAAAGTTGGAGAATACTTGGATTACATGGGAAGTATCACTAGTCTACAAGAACACATTGTCTTGAGAAAGTAACAGATAAAGTCAGCTAACAAAAGGAAAGGAAAGAAAATGTTAAGTGTCAGTTTTTTTGTCTTGTTTTTGACCATTCTCAAGTTGAATTATTTAGAAGACCACTCTGGAAATGTTGGTTATCGGGTCCTTTAACTTCATTTTTTTTTTTTTTTTCAGGATTTTAAGTACTGTAAATATGAAGGGGGATGCAGGTGTTCGTTGTTTCCAGGCAGTTCTGATCTTCGGCAATTTAGTTATTGGCGTAAGTAATTCCCAAGGAAATTGTGTCTCTTAAAACGCCTATAAGAGGTGCTAGCTTTAATTATGCATTAAAAATCAATACAGCGCAGATTATGTGCTCCTAAAAAAAAAAAAAAAAAATCCATATTGAATCTAATTTCTTATACTTGTATTAACAACTAGTGACCATATTTGTGTTCACCCTTATAAGGTCATATATGGTGTCAGATTTTTAATACCTATCTGATTAGAGATTAACTTAATTCTAGATATTAATTCACAGGACTTGCTGTGTTAAAGTGGTTTCCCTTAGCAATAAGTATCCAGCCAAAGAATAGTATTTAATTGATATGTTTTGCCAGTCAGTGCCCTTGCCTACCCCATTGACCTTGCTATGGGTGGTGACCAACTGCAGTTCAACCTCAATATGTACAGATCAAGGTTGCCTTTTCTCTCCAACTTTCCCACTTTTTTTTTTTTTTTTTTTTTTTTCTCCACTCCCTTTTCTTTCATTTTATTTTTTATTTCTCTCCCTGGCTATCTTGCATTATTATGACAATGACCCTGCTCGGTTCTCCTTATCTGACCAAGCTTCTGTCTTCTTTTTTTTTTTTTTTTCAGCTTTGTGGTATTGCCCTAACGGCCGAGTGCATCTACTTTGTGTCAGATCAGCATGGTCTTTACCCACTTCTGGAAGCAACAGACAATGATGACATCTACGCAGCTGCCTGGATTGGCATCTTTACTGGTTTCTCCCTCTTTGTGTTGGCCATTCTTGGGATTATCGGTATCATGAAGTCAAACCGGAGGATACTTCTGGCTGTAAGAATTGTGACCCTTTCCTTGCAAAGCAAGCATGTTGTGTTTCAGCTGAGTAGGTCTCCGAGATGGTTGGGTTGTGATATGACCTGAAGTGTCAAATTCACAACCCTTCTTCATGGGGCCAGAGATAATTGGCTTTAATGTGATACTACAATTTCTTTTAAACAAATCCACCAATCCTGGACCAAATATCTAAGCCTGAGAGCTCGGCTCTGTCACAAACCATAAAACTGTGACAAGATTTCTATTATACATTTTGAAAAGTAATAGGTGTATTGGTATATTTTGTAACAGTTTGTTCTATTATATTACACTTAACTTTTTTTTTTTAAGTGTTGCTTCAAACCTCTTTACTCACACATTTATCTAAAAATGGGGCAAACCATTGCCTGCAAAAACACCCAAAACCTCTGTGCTGTCCTGGTTGGCCACATAAGTTTAAACACTTATTATTTTTGTTTTGATCATTTTACCCCCAAAAAAAATACAAATTTCATAACCTCAAATGTACACAGTGGAGGTGACCGCTACTTCAATGTAAATCTTTATTGCAAGAATTTTATTGTTGATAAACTACATATTGCCTATAATTCTAAATTATGCCATATTTTGAAACTATCTTCATGCTCATATAAATTTAACTACTTATTTTAAGTCCACATGTACACATAGCTCACAATCTTTTCCTTTTCTAGTACCTGATCCTGATGTTCATTGTATTTTGCTTTGAAGCGGCTTCCGCCATCACTGCCGCTACTCAGAGAGACTTTGTAAGTATCTAGAGCACACAATTAATTGAATTATATATTTATTTATTTTTCTCTTTACTATGTTTAATGCTTTGTTTGCCACTTATTCGTGATTTTTAAATTCATCAGTTTGGTGGTAGACACTCTTACCACCATAATTGTATATAGATTTTGGTGTGCATTGTTTGTTTAGTTGAAGTGGGGTAATGAGTGGCACAGGAGGGGAAATAGAGAAGGTCATAGCTGTGAACTAAGTGCTTGGGATAGCAGACCACCCGTAAAATTTGTTATTCTAGACATATGCTATGCTATGTTAATTTCGGGAGCACAAAATTGAGGAGGGGCTCATTGTGGCACAAGGCTTTAGGTTGGACAATATCGTGTAGATATGGACTTATCCTAAACAGACTTTTTTTTTATTTTTATTTTTTTATTCCAACAAGTTATTGTTCTATAGGACATATTCCTCAAAAGAATTGTAGCTTCCCTATCTCACAACAATAACACAATATACCCAATGTGTAATTTTCCAATTTTGGTTGCTTCTACATTCGTATGATGTATAATATTCTCTCAGAATTATTTTGGGTGTTATTCAACTGTTTCTTTCAGCAGTTGATCATTCCATCCTCCATTGTAGACTTTCTTGGCAACCATAAAACTTTATAAAAAAAAAGTTATACAACAGTAATGACAATTTCCCCCCCCCCGTGTTCTGTACTCCAACACATACTGCCCTACTGTTACTCAAAATTGTACGAGATCCTAAGAATGTTGTATATTTATACATTGGTAACTCCAAAATTATCTTCTTTCTATTATCTGCCACCCTTGATTTTATAACTCATGACCCTCTTCCCCTCCCATTCCTGTATGGTATCATGCTTCCTCACTATTAAGGCAGCATGAGAAGCTATTGGGCCATATGTGCTACCAGTATGTGTTCACCAAATAAATGGCCACTCAAGATAATGTAAATATGTCTCTCTAATCCTAATTACAATTATTTTGTTTGAACACGCTCTGCCTATACACACTTTTTATAACATGAAGAATTAGTGTTGCGTTTTTTTTTTTTTTTTCTGGATGAAACCCTTAATTGGGTTGTATTTTTTAAAAACTAACTTTTCTTTTTTTTTTTTTTTAAGTTTATTCCAGCTTTATTTCTGAAACAAATGTTACAATTCTACCAGAATACTAACCCTTTCAACAATGACAATGCCTTCAAAATTAATGGAGTTACTCAAACATGGAATCGCCTGATGCTTCTGGTATGTAATGGATATTCAATTCTGTTTAAAGACTGCCACATCAAAGTTGCACATTACAATAGGACTGAATAGAGAAGAATTCCACCCTCTTTGGTTACAGGGTGACTACCTATCAAAGATGGAAGCACCCATAATGCAGAGACACAGAAGATGTTTAAGCTTGAGGCTTATGTAGCTGATTAATATTGACAGTTTGTTACATGTGATGGCTCATTTTTAATACAGAGTAGTAGCGGTAGTATGGTAATAGCCCTGAATTTACAGGGACACAACGTGCACTAGACTACTAATGGCTTCTATCTTCATGATACGACCTGCTGCATGTAAATATTGGCACAAAATGGCTTGATTACTGTGATGCTTCTGATTGGGTTCCCTGGCTGGTAAAGCCCACAGCCCAGTTTCTTCAGAATTGTAAATTGTGCTATAGCTGTAATTATTAGTGGATACCCAAGGAAATTGCAGTACAGCACATTTAAGTAAACCCACCGATTTTTTTTTTTTTTTTTTTTTTTTTTTTTTTTTTTTTTTTTTTTTTTTTTGTCCCTTAAGAAAAATAAAATAATTATATATCCTAGTGCACATTTCACACGTCTAGGATCTTTTGACATTTACAGACATTAAACAGGTTGGTATTGGCCTGGAGGATGTAGCATAGTAAAGATGATGAATGTTCCATGGCTACTTGAGATGTAGGGGAGTGCGCATATAAATACATACAAAACTTATTATTATTGTCACCATTTGTCATTACTTCTGTACAAAAACCTTTGCCAATTCATGTTTACTTAGTCAACAGTCATACACTGAACTGCGCATGTCTCACACACACACACTACACAGATCTGCTTGCGGACTGCGCCTTACAAATATATATATAGTGTGTGTAATTTATTTTTTTCACTAAAGATGCAATAAAAATAATGTACACATCAGCTGTATAATCCAGATTTGTTTTGCTAACTGGGCCAATGTGTTGCAGAATAAATGCTGTGGAGTCAATGGGCCTAGCGACTGGCAGGACTACACTTCTGCGTTCAGACTGGTAAACAGTGACTCTGCGTTCCCCTGGCCTCGGCAGTGCTGTGTCTTGGACAGTCTGGGGGAACCTTTAAACCAGGTGGCTTGCAACCTAGGAGTTCCTGAATTCCTGCACACCACGGTAAGACTTCTCCTCAAATCAATAAACCATTAGTTGATCCACTAGGCCCCCAACAATTTAAAAGTGATAATTCAAAGAATACTAAATGTGTCATCTCTTGACAGGGCTGTTATGATCAGATTGCTGGACCATTGATGCGCCATGCTTGGGGCGTTGCCTGGTTCGGATTTGCCATTCTCTGCTGGACAGTAAGTTTGGAGCTTTGTGTCTTCAAATACACTTTTATGTTCCCTAGCAAACCTTTTTAAAGTGATAAAAAAAAAAATCTGTATTTACACTACTTTTTATACTTTTACACTAGTTATTGATATATTTTGTGTATATAAAAAATGTTTGGTTTGGGAATATTTATACTCCCCTGTGTCTTCAACTTGTTTCTAAATTTTTTTTTTTTTTTTGCTTAAAGTTTTGGGTGCTTCTTGGATCCATGTTCTACTGGACCCGCATTGAATACTAAACATGGTTGACTGACTGACTCCCTTCAACTTGAAGAAGCTTTTAATGATCTACAATGTGTTTGCCAATATGGAGGACATGAGTTTAACTCCAAGCTACTCACCATGACTTATGAAATATTGGTCTATGGACATCTGTTTATTGGGAGATGAATTAGATTCCCTGCCAATTTTCCATTACTAGAAAAAAAAGAAAGAAATGGAAGTCTATCCTCCATATAATTGTACAACACTTGTCTGTGCATATAATGTTTATAGCGGTAACAATCCATACACTTCCACGCCTCTGTGCTGGCCAGACATCCCTAATTTGTAATAAGAAATTTGATTCTCTGCATCACAATTGGCAGATCATTGTTTGTTTTCCTCCTTAGATTTAAATGGCCAGCCTACATATATGTACATGTATTTTAATCAATATTAATATTTCCACATTTTTGCTGCAAAACAATAATTTTATATGTTTGTTTTCCCCCTTATTTTTAATTGTTAATTAAAGATTAAAGGATATCTTTTGATCTTTGTGGACAAGTGGCTTCAATAAGTAGCCTCCTAACCCCACCACACACCTCCTGATTTCAAGGATCACGTAGTATTAGTTGTCTAACATAACACATGTGGCTCTTTTATTATTTATGAAACTGTTGGATGTCCACTTGTCTGCCTTATATTGTTTAGTGTCTTTGTCACAGTGTAAATATATACGTAGGAATGGGCTAAAAAGCCAATGTTTCTGTTGAACACTGAACTGGGAATCTTCTTTGTGATAATCCAGGTCTCATAATGGAACATCCCAATGATTCAGAAATGCTTAAAGAAAAACAAATATTTTGCAATAAATCATTTGCATATCAGATTTTATATAGGCCATACCACAGAGGCCGATGTGCTTCATGGAACAAATTTACTTTTTCAGCATAATTGTGCAGATCAGCTCAAACTTAAATCATGATATTATTATTTGTTTTTCTTTTTTTATTATTGTTCACTTTTTATGTTTCACTCGCTTGCTTCCTTTGTGGAACATAAATTCATTAATTCACACACGGACAATATTCCAGTTTTACTCAATTTGAAATGAATAAATATGTATTAATGAACATTTTTGGTGGCTCAAGCTTCTATTTGATGCATACATACACAAACCTTTTTTTTTTATTTATTTTTTTTATATCAATCATTTTTAGATTAGCAAAGTGTGGGTGTTCATGATTTGGGACATTGTGTTTATTCAAGAGAATGATTTCTACATCTCGAGAGTGCTCATTTTGAAATATTATTACTTACATTTTAACGTTTGAAAGAACTAATGGTAGTTTCTATGATCGGGGGTTGTGCTTCCCTCCGCCATCTATGTATCTGAGGATGGGCAGATAAAGTCCCAGGACCAGCCACAGAGAATCGCTGATTGAATCATGAGGATTACTGAGCCTATTGCCTGTAAGACGCTATTTCTAAAGTCGGCAATGAAGTAAAAGTCTGTGTCTGAACTAAAACTAGTATTCTCTCACAAAAAATGTGCTAATATGTGTTATTCAAGGAATCTGGTTCCATGACTTGCATTCCAAAGTAAGTTAAAACCCTCTATTAGCCAAGAGATCTTGCCAACTGATCTGTATTTTGAGTGTCGCTCCAATGAATATCTCTGCATTGGGCCCCTCTCTAACTAGTTCTGCCTCCTGGAATAAACACTGGAAGTTTAAGACCAACATTTGGTGACCTTAAGGACAAAAGTTGGCTAATGATGGCAAATATTAGGGCTGGTGGGAAGAATGCACCAGAACCTGTAGAACTGGATTCTTGACTGCACCCTTGTGTAAAAAAAACATGACGTGAAATTAGAACATTTTAAGAAAAAAAATAGAATTGATTTGCTTTATACACTTCCTTTCTTCGCTGCTATGATTTTTTTTTTTTCATTAAAGTTGTGGAAAGGAAACCCCCTGAAAAGATTATTTGATTACTGTTCCGGTATCATTGTGTTGCTAGTCCCTCTGCCAGTGAAAAATGTTACAGAAATTGATAACACAAAAACCTTCTTTTCATTTTGGGGCCATATTCACTTGGATGTTAAGCTTGCTTGCTAGTTTTATATTAATATAATTTTAAAAAATCTGCAATCTGTACTGCAGCTTATTGGGAGGGTCAATCGACTATCAATGATATATTTTTGCATTGGCTAACTGGACCCAGTGGCAGGGAGAAACTAATGTGGATAAGATTCTATCAAAACTCCCTCCCAGAGCCCCTTTTGGCTTGTGGTGGATGTGCCCAACCCTGATAAATGTAATAATAATCATATAACAATGTTAATTATATTCTTGGCTTCGGCTGTTCAATCGCACAAGGCTGAAGGACCCCACCAAATCTATCGGTTCAGCAGGATGGCAAGAGGTAGATTGCGCAATTTTTGTCCAAGATTGATGTCTGAGCTGCATGGCAGAGTCCCTGTATTTACAGGAAATCATAAACCAGAAGGTGTAGCAATGTGATTATTGCACAATTTAGTCTCAGGTGCCATACAAACTTACGTTGGGTCTAAGCTAATGAAAGAAAATAAGCTGCCTCAGATAAGCATAAGGCTGTCCTAAAGGTTTAAGTAAACCAGGGGCTGGCTCGTGTCTAGGATCAGAAAGGTTTCTCTTTTTAACACTATCCTGATCCTACTCTACTCCTTGGCTCTATCATGTTCTCATCATTACTACCCGTCATTCTCTCCATACCATTATGTTACCTAAACATAACACTGGTCAACACACATTTTGATGCCTCAAATGTTAGACTTTTTTCAGGGTATGTTTGACCTGATTCCAAAAATGGCACCAGTTTTCCAGCTCTAGTTTTTGAGATGCAGAACATAGGCCATATACCACTCTTCACTCTGCTCGCCCATAAAAAAATCAGGATATTTTCATGTAGTGTTTTAATTAATATCTTTTAAGCATGGAGGAAACATAATAAAAATGAAAAGTAGCTTTTTATGTAGTACACTTATTTTATACCAAAAGCACAGATTTATGATACAAACTTTCCAGTCATTCATCACACAAGAAGCTCCTTTTTGTAAGACTTCTGAGAGTGGGAACTGCCATCAGGTGTCCATCCCATCTTCCGTGGTATCTGGCTTCCGTTTTTATGTCTTGGTGAAATCTTTTACATTGCTCATCACTTAAGTCACCATGGTTCTCTGGAAAGCGATGTAAGTGACTGTGCAGATAATGGACTTTTACACTCATGTTACAGGAAAGCTTATTTTAATGAAAGAGCATATCCTCAAATAATTGTGTGTAGTTGTCTGCCTTCTTGTTGCCCAAACATTTTTTTACAACAAGAACCAAGGCACATGATTTGATTTTATTCATTGATGCTATGAAAAATTTGTAATTTATAAGTTGTCTGATCGGTGGACCAATAAAAATTCCTGCCTTCAGTTTCTCCATGCTAAGTACAGGTAATTTATGCGCTATGTATTCAATGCACGAACCGTCTTTATTCAAAGCCTTTACAAATAGTTTCATCAGGCCTAGCTTTATATGTAGTGATGGCAGTGTGGTTCATCAGGCCTAGCTTTATATGTAGTGATGGCAGTGTGGTTCATCAGGCCTAGCTTTATATGTAGTGGTGGCAGTGTGGTTCATCAGGCCTAGCTTTATATGTAGTGGTGGCAGTGTGGTTCATCAGGCCTAGCTTTATATGTAGTGGTGGCAGTGTGGTTCATCAGGCCTAGCTTTATATGTAGTGGTGGCAGTGTGGTTCATCAGGCCTAGCTTTATATGTAGTGGTGGCAGTCTGATTCATCAGGCCTAGCTTTATATGTAGTGGTGGCAGCCTAATTCATCAGGCCTAGCTTTATATGTAGTGGTGGCAGTGTGATTCATCAGGCCTAGCTTTATATGTAGTGGTGGCAGTGTGATTCATCAGGCCTAGCTGTATATGTAGTGGTGGCAGTATGATACATCAGGCCTAGCTGTATATGTAGTGGTGGCAGTGTGATTCATCAGGCCTAGCTTTATATGTAGTGGTGGCAATATGATTCATCAGGCCTAGCTTTATATGTAGTGGTGGCACTATGATACATCAGGCCTAGCTTTATATGTAGTGGTGGCACTATGATACATCAGGCCTAGCTTTATATGTAGTGGTGGCAGTGTGGTTCATCAGGCCTAGCGTTATATGTAGTGGTTCATTGATTACATTTTGAGCTCCAACCAACATATATTCCCTCAGAGGCCAATATTTTCTTGTCCAATGTTCATGTTTGGCTCTTCTATGCCAAAAGCATAAAAGGCAAGGATACTGTCAGCCGCATCAAATTCCAAGCCCATAAGTGCAACGTGAGACCTGCAATGGCTGCAGGCTTGAAATTTGGCTGAGTTACAGAGCGTGAAAACAACATAGGGTTAATCATAATCATATATTAATAGCAAAATTTTATTGGTGAAAAAACAACGTCGATTAAAAGAATTTAAAAGCAATTTAAAAACACTGTGAAAGGTGATTCCTTCAATGACTCTTGTGACCACTATTACCACTCTATTATATAGTATTTTTGGAGTGTGGTTACACAGGTAAATTCCTCAGAGTATATAAAAGGGCAAATGCACAATGATTTAAGGGCTGTAAACAAAACCCATAGATGGATGTATATGTATACAATATTAATATAGATTACTGACAAATGAAGTGAAACACCTATTATTAGTAGAGTTATCTTGGTGTTTCAAAACTGTAAAGGCTCAGCCTCATATGGGAATGTCATGCAGTCTGATACAGATACCAGTCACTATATGCAGCAAAGCTGCTTTCCCTTAATGTGTCTGTATACAGAAACGACTGACATGCTGTTTGCAGAGCAATGGTTATCTCCTCTTAACTAAGTTACTGAGGGTCTGTGTCAGTTCAGGGGTAAGGCTTTAATAGCCCAAATGATATGCCCTTAAAAGTGCCTCTGAGTTCTTTTTAGTAGAGCGTTTGCGCCTCCATTAGCTCGGAGTTTCGCGCTTCCTGAATGTAGCGTGCGTGATGACGTCACGCTACCTACGCCTATTACCTAACATGTTTCTACGTTACAAAACGTCTTTGTCAAAGGATCAAGGCGTGTACTGAAAATGAGAGCTATTTAAAGGAAACGGTAGCCATGGTTACCAACGCTACCGAGTGTGCTACACTGAAATAAATCTCTTATATATTGTAAGCCTGGGAGAAAGGAAGATAATTGCATTAGAACTAGTATAAGGACACCCTTATATGATAATGCAGGATTTAAGGAAGTCTTCCATATATAGGTGTGAATCAATGGATATAATCTCTTCTAGTGATCAATGTGTCACTGGGAAGTGAACTATAGGGCATATGGTGCATATAGTGCTAAGAAATACCATAAAGTGCTTAGTGCAGAGGATAATAAAATGATGGATGAAGTCCCAGATTATGAGGGACTATTTAATAAGTATCTATAATGTGTAAATATAGGATAGAATCCTAGTGGAGGGCACCATCTATTAAGAGGGGCAATAAAGGTGTAAATAAGGCAAGAGTGCCCTATAAAAGAGGCAAAGGATGTGTACTATATCAAATAAAACATATATGTGAAACAAAAAAGTGAAAAAGTTAAATGAAGGGAGTATACGAAAAACCTTCATTTAACCCATAGGGTACTTGTGCTTGAAGTTTATAAATCCATTTAGATTCAGATTGTAATAGTTTTTTTTGGAAGTTGCCCCTTCTGGGTCCTGAAGTTACTGAATCTATGATGCAGAACTTAAGTACATCCGGATTGTTGTTGTGGCAATATTTAATATGTCTTGCTATGGGGGTATCATATTCATTGAGAATAGAGTATATATGTTCCCCCATTCTACGTCGAAGCTCTCTACAGGTTTTACCTACATAAACCTTATTGCAAAGGCATGTGGCTATATATATCACTCCTGTAGATTTACAGTTAAAAAAGTTGTTAATTTCATAACTGAGCCCATTAATAGGGTGTATGTAGTTTTTGCATGGTTTTACAAATTTGCAAAATTTGCATCTTCCACATTTGTACATTCCCTTAAGGGGTTTAAGCCATGTCTTGGTCTCAATTGGAGTATCATTGTACAGACTATGTACAATCATATCTTTGATATTGGTGCCTCTCCTATATGTTATGCTTGCCTTTGAAGTTAGAGCATCTTGTATGTCTTTGTCACTTGTAAGAAGATGCCAATGTTTTTCAAGAATGGTCCTAATAATGTCAGAATCATGACCATATGTCATTATGCATCTAATAAAATCCTGGTTGGATGTATCGTTAGTTTTGGTGGTATTCTTTTTGACATGTGCATTAAGCAGGTCAGTTCTATTACAAGATAGGGCATGCTTATAGGCTGATTTAAGACTCCTATTTGGATAACCTCTTGTTTTAAACCGCTGTCTAAGTTTATCTGCTTCTATTTTAAATTCATGTTCTGTACTGCAATTTCTCCGAATCCTTAAATATTGGCCTTTAGGGATTCCTCTTTTTTGGGGTCCAAAGTGCTGGCTTTCCCATTTTAATAGTGTGTTGGAGGCTGTTTCCTTTCTAAAGGTTGAAGTGCATATTTTCCCCTCTGAGTCCTTCTTGAATTTTTAAATCTAGGAAGGAAACTTCACTTTTATTTGCCTCAGAGGTAAATCTCAGGCCTATTTCGTTGTTATTCAAATATGATAAAAACGCAGTAAGATCTTCTCTATTACCCGTCCAGACAAGAAAAACATCATCTATGTATCTTCTCCAGATGAGTATATTACTTCCAAAGGTATGTGCGTTATCATCATATATATATTTATCCTCCCACCAGCCAAGGAACAGATTGGCATAACTGGGAGCACACGGTGTTCCCATTGCCGTTCCTTGTTGTTGGTGGTACCATTTATTGTTAAAGATGAAAAAGTTATGTTTCAGAACATATTCAAGCAGTGATATCAGCAGTTGGTTTAATTCTTCAAAGATGGAACCTTTCATCTTAAGAAAATATTTTATTGCATCAATTCCAAAGTGATGAGGAATGCTACTGTAGAGAGCCTCCACGTCGATGCATACCAGCCACGAGTCAGTAGGTATAGTTAGGTCTTCTAGTTGCCTAAGGATATCTGGGGTATCCTTCACATATGATGGTAATCCCATCACAAAGTCTTGTAGCGGAACCCATCCCTGTTTTACCCTGTTTTATGATTATTTAATTCTTGGTTAAAATATGATCCTACAATATGTTTGCTGTTTGATGCTCTGCAGAATATTAGCCAGACTTTTGCAGACCTAGGCTAATAGATAATCCTATTACAGAGATTCAAGAGATAAGAAAGTTGTAAAGGATCCTTGCATTTTCCAAAGTGTTTTAATTCTCTGATAAGAACAAAGAGGTGTAATTGAATCAGTGTCTGATTGTATCAAAGTTGCCAGGGAGGTGTGACCCACCTATTGTTCTCTTTATGGGTATTGTGCAGCCAAATATGGGGGATGTGTATTGCCTGTGGGAAGAGATGTATAAATATTTCTGCAATAACAAAATAAAGTCAGTATTCATTTGACTCCCAAATTGTGTGTCGTCCAATATGGGAGGTCGGGGATGGTGAGACTGTAGTGCCTCGTGGGTATTTTATCGTATACCAGCGGAGATTTTGGACTGCGTGTTCCAGCTCCGTTACATTTGTTGGCAAGTGGTGGAATTGTTCCCACGGTCAGAAGGACAGCTACAGGAGACACCATTCCGTGGAGTACAAATTGAGGGCAACGCTAGTATCCGTACAGCGCCCCTGGCTACAGCAGGATGGAACCGGCTAGTTTTTGGACAGCGTTCCATGATGAGGATGAGAAGGAGGCCGCAGACTACAGGGAGACAGACAGAATGGAACTCTGGTATGATGCCCTGCAAGATGCCCAATGGCGGCGAGGTGAGAGTCTCCCCAGTGATGAGCAGCGGCTACAGAAGCGTGTGGCGATGCGGATGTATCTATTGGGAGAGCAGCCCCTGGATGAGTGGGTGACAAGACTAGAGACCCTGGTATGGCGAGAGATCTGGCTAGACAACGCATACCAGGCCCTCTGGTGGCATACCGTTCGACTTACCCCCTGGACGGCTGAACACGACTTACCGGAGGGGGATGATTATGATGGCCCGGGTTTATTATGGGATGCCTTGGAGGACGATATTGATCTTGGCAGCACGGAGGGGTCTAGGTTTTGGGACATCTACGACTACCGGATGGGCATGTATGTCTGGGATGACGAAGGCGAGGTGAGCAAAGACATGACCCACCTGGTAACGAGAGAGTGGGAGCTGGAGCAGGACTACCAACACCTGCTCAGCCTTGTGCAGCCCCAACCTACTCGACAAGCAGAACCAGACTTCATTGACTGGTCCTGGGATGACCTCCAGATGGCAGGTAGAGATGGGACCGAGGTCTCTCTACCGGCCCTCCAGGGGGCAGAAGGTGTCGTCCTTTCCCCCCAGCGGCAGTGTGAACCCCAGGGGGCAGAAGGTGTCGTCCTTCCCCCTCAGCGGCAGTGTGAACCCCAGGGGGCAGAAGGTGCCGTCCTTTTCCCCCAGCGGCAGTGTGAACCCCAGAGGGCAGAAGGTGTCGTCCTTCCTCCCCAGCGGCAGTGTGACCCCCAGGGGGCAGAAGGTGTCGTCCTTTCCCCCCAGCGGCAGTGTGAACCCCAGGGGGCAGAGGGTGTCGTCCTTCCCCCTCAGCGGCAGTGTGAACCCCAGGGGGCAGAAGGTGTTGTCCTTCCCCCCCAGCGGCAGTGTGTACCTCAGGGAGCAGAAGGTGTCGACCTTCCTCCACAGCGGCAGTGGGTACCCCAGGGGGCCAAAGGTGTCGTCCTTTCCCCCCAGCGGCAGTGTGAAACACAGGGGGCAGAAGGTGTCATCCTTCCCCCCCAGCGACAGTTTACCCTAACCAGGGGAGACACCAGTCTCCCAGACGGCGCAGATGGGACCGCGGTCTCTGCGCCCACAGCTTGTCCAGATCCCCAACTACCGTCACTGGGACAACCGGAGGAGGGGGTAAGTACAAACTCCCCTCCCCAGCTAACTTCTAATGTGGCCCCAGGGTTAACAGAGGAAATGTTAACCCCCACTGACCCCCACGTTTCCCTGGCTACTGAGCCGGAATATGTCCCAAGTGCCCCAGCAGAAGAGCTGACAGCGGGGCAGAGTGCAGTTGGCCTCTGCTCTCCCTTTGTCCCTTGTACAGAGCAGGAGGTCCTGCAGGTTATACCAGCAGAAGAGCTGGCATCAGGGCAGAGTGCCGCTGGCCTCTGCCCCTCAAGTCCCCTCAGCGTGTTGCCCCATCACCCCAGCAAAATATCCAGGTACCTGGTTAGACTTCCCCCCAAAAGAGAGATGTGTGACGAAGTGCCCTTCGCCACCTTGGCTTGGAGAGGACTGTTTGCCAGCCTCCTGCCCTGCGACTATGGCCCTGGTACATATTGCCCTTTGGAACCAGTGTTCGGCCATACCAGAGTGTAAGTCACTCATTCCGGCCCTTTACATACAGGGGGGTCATTCTGTACTTGCCCTGTGTGAACCATGATACCCCAGATAACTGTGCCATGAAGCCCATTCATATAATGAAAGACTATGGGAAAGACTTTAGCTACATGGCAATTGAACTGTGTGAAGAGGATCTGAGCGCTATTCGGTGGTTTTGTGCGCTCAGATCCCAGCTATCTGGGGATATGGGAAATGTGAATAAATGTGAATTGCAGTAATGCTGATGGGTTGTCAAACCAGAGAATTGACCAACAAATACTTTTGTCCGGACATCCCCAGGCCGATCCGTTGGGATCAGACCGTGTATGCCGGCTTATGGTCACGGGGGAGGTGTGTAGCGGAACCCATCCCTGTTTTACCCTGTTTTATGATTATTTAATTCTTGGTTAAAATATGATCCTACAATATGTTTGCTGTTTGATGCTCTGCAGAATATTAGCCAGACTTTTGCAGACCTAGGCTAATAGATAATCCTATTACAGAGATTCAAGAGATAAGAAAGTTGTAAAGGATCCTTGCATTTTCCAAAGTGTTTTAATTCTCTGATAAGAACAAAGAGGTGTAATTGAATCAGTGTCTGATTGTATCAAAGTTGCCAGGGAGGTGTGACCCACCTATTGTTCTCTTTATGGGTATTGTGCAGCCAAATATGGGGGATGTGTATTGCCTGTGGGAAGAGATGTATAAATATTTCTGCAATAACAAAATAAAGTCAGTATTCATTTGACTCCCAAATTGTGTGTCGTCCAATATGGGAGGTCGGGGATGGTGAGACTGTAGTGCCTCGTGGGTATTTTATCGTATACCAGCGGAGATTTTGGACTGCGTGTTCCAGCTCCGTTACAAGTCTCTCAGATGGTAATCCAAAAAAACACTACAATTATGTGACAAATTGTCAGTACCAGAGACTATAGGTCTTCCCGGGATAGGCCTCGTCTTTTTATGTACTTTTGGAAGGGAGTAGAAGACTGACACCGTAGGGAATTTGGGGAGCAAAAATTGATAAGTTTGATCATCAATAATTCCTGAGTGTTTAACACCATCTAAGATGTTCTTGAGGGTAGATTTAAATTCGGCTGTGGGGTCCTTGGGAATGATCTTATAGGTCATTTTATCCTTAAGGATCCTTTCACACATATCTTTATAGTCCATGTTGTCCATTAGGACTATATTTCCACCCTTATCGGCTGGTTTAATGTGGATGGTGTTATCTTCTCTCAGTTCTTTCAGAGCTGTATATTCAGATTTAGTGAGATTGTATATTTTTTTGTAGCTCATATGGTCTATGTTCTCTATGTCATTCGAGACTTGTTGTAAGAATACCCAAATGTTGGCATAATCTTTTAATTGCGGTGTGAAAGTACTTTTATTTCTCCATCTCTTAGGTTCAATTGTTGGTGTACAGTTTTCTTCCAATAGTTCCATAAGGCCTTGTATAATCTTAATATCCTCTTGGGGTACACCTAGGTTGAGGATTTCCCTCTCTTGCTTCATTTTATAAAACTTATGTAGAGCTAATTTTCTAGAGAACAAATTTAAATCCTTTATGTGAGTAAAGGTATCTGCTTTGGATGTAGGTACAAAGGTTAGGCCTTTACTTAAAACTGAAATGTGTGACTCTTGCATTTTAAAGTGCGATAAGTTGATAATTCTCAGTTCATCCTCTCTTTTACTAGGTACCCTTGAAATTGATTTGGTCTTGTTTGTATCGATCTCCTTCCTTGAGACCGTCCTCTTCCTAAAAAAGGAGTAGGTGGGAGATCATTCTCATAACTAGAATAAGGTCTTGTTAGTCTGTCAGGATCATATTGATTCCTTCTCGGGCGTAGTTCATATTGGTCCCTTCTCCAATTGGAGTTTCTTGTTCTGTTATTGGTTTTATATTGATGGAAATTGGGACCTGTGAGGTCTTTTCTGGTAGTATTATCCTCTATATCTGAGGTATCATAATCAGATGAACTAATTTCAGATCCAGTTTGAGTTTCTGAATTCGCTGGTAGTCTCTTATATATTCTACCTGTCTTGAAATCTGTTTGATCTCTTAGAAATTTCCTTTGTTTGCGATCTTTGATGTCTTTTTTAAATTTGTTAATGTTAAAGTTCAGTTTGTTACACAAAATTTCAAAGTCAGAGAGGTCTTTGAATTTGTCAACTTCTATTTGATTCAGTATAACTCTTTGTTTAATGTTCTCTAGATTTTTCTGCTCAGTTTCAATAATTAGAGACATAAGGTCCATAGAGCATTTAAATAGAATTTCTTTCCATTTGGATAGAAAGGTCTCATCGTTTATATTGGAGGCTGGTGTAATATTAGTCCTTAAACCTCTGGGGATTAGTTTATTTTTCATGTAATTTTGGAGACTGGATATTTCCCAGATAGATCTAATTTGCTTCCTCATATTTTTTTGAAGCTCATATAGAGCTGAATTTACATCCTTATTTTCAGTTCTAGGTTGTATTGAGGGCATAAAAGTTTCATCTGCCTCAATTTGTAATTGTGCAAAGTCCAGACTGGTGATACTAGCCCCTGCCATTTTGGATTGTATAAATTATTTTCTGGGTTGACAGCAGGCAGAGAGAGTGAAAGTGTAGACTTGTTATTACAACCCCTAAGTGTGGATTGAACCACTATTAGAAATGAGCAGAAAAGTAATATCTTAGGGAATTAAACCCATTAGTGCTTGACACTACAAATTCAAATGTGAAAACAACATAGGGTTAATCATAATCATATATTAATAGCAAAATTTTATTGGTGAAAAAACAACGTCGATTAAAAGAATTTAAAAGCAATTTAAAAACACTGTGAAAGGTGATTCCTTCAATGACTCTTGTGACCACTATTACCACTCTATTATATAGTATTTTTGGAGTGTGGTTACACAGGTAAATTCCTCAGAGTATATAAAAGGGCAAATGCACAATGATTTAAGGGCTGTAAACAAAACCCATAGATGGATGTATATGTATACAATATTAATATAGATTACTGACAAATGAAGTGAAACACCTATTATTAGTAGAGTTATCTTGGTGTTTCAAAACTGTAAAGGCTCAGCCTCATATGGGAATGTCATGCAGTCTGATACAGATACCAGTCACTATATGCAGCAAAGCTGCTTTCCCTTAATGTGTCTGTATACAGAAACGACTGACATGCTGTTTGCAGAGCAATGGTTATCTCCTCTTAACTAAGTTACTGAGGGTCTGTGTCAGTTCAGGGGTAAGGCTTTAATAGCCCAAATGATATGCCCTTAAAAGTGCCTCTGAGTTCTTTTTAGTAGAGCGTTTGCGCCTCCATTAGCTCGGAGTTTCGCGCTTCCTGAATGTAGCGTGCGTGATGACGTCACGCTACCTACGCCTATTACCTAACATGTTTCTACGTTACAAAACGTCTTTGTCAAAGGATCAAGGCGTGTACTGAAAATGAGAGCTATTTAAAGGAAACGGTAGCCATGGTTACCAACGCTACCGAGTGTGCTACACTGAAATAAATCTCTTATATATTGTAAGCCTGGGAGAAAGGAAGATAATTGCATTAGAACTAGTATAAGGACACCCTTATATGATAATGCAGGATTTAAGGAAGTCTTCCATATATAGGTGTGAATCAATGGATATAATCTCTTCTAGTGATCAATGTGTCACTGGGAAGTGAACTATAGGGCATATGGTGCATATAGTGCTAAGAAATACCATAAAGTGCTTAGTGCAGAGGATAATAAAATGATGGATGAAGTCCCAGATTATGAGGGACTATTTAATAAGTATCTATAATGTGAGTTACAGAGCGATTAAATTAGAGCAGGGCGCGAGTTAAGGGTTTGAGACTCAAGCACGTAGACCATTTGTCGAACGTTGGATGCACGGTCGTGAACGTGATCAATTAGACAAACCCATATGTCATGCCCAGGACCTGACTGGACTGTTTTACACTATGGCCTTGACCTGACTGACCAGAGTTACCCTGTTTTTATCATTAAAGTTATGTCTTTTTTATTGCTTATGGTTATAATATGATTAAACTGGTATATTGTATGTATGTATTTTGGTTTATGTATTATGTTTCATTTTATAGGAATTGTTGTAAAGAAACATATTAGCTATTGTGCAGGCTATTGCATCAGCCAAAACCCAAGACCGTAGTCTAATATATAATCCTTTTACAGGATTTCCTAGTAGCAGGAGCAGCCTATTATGTTACAATGTTGTTATCTGGTGATAACTCATTCAGCCCACCTAAATATTATTAACAGGATGAGGGGTTGCCAGTAAGCAGGGGGCAGCCTATTATTTAGGGATGTGCCTTACTGATTAGCCAGCCTGTGTGCCAGAAATTTGTATAAAATGTGGCAATTAATAAAGGTATGTCAGTGGTATCTACTTACATAGACAAGGTGTGAGTGTCATTCTGTGCATTAATCCTAATTAATGTTCCTGATATCCTGAGGCCATCTTCTGTACCAGAGGTAGTAAGAACTACATGGTCTTGCTGGGGTAGGCTTGAAGTAGGTTCTTGTCAAGTCCCATTGAAGAAGCAGGTTGTGACACTGTAGTTACGGGTTTAGATAGAGCCAATGGCAACAGAGAGCATCAGAATTACGTCACTGAGAAATAGAGTTGGGTTTTCAAAGTCTTACGGGTTTCAATTATGAGTTACGATTAGACCCACATTCCAGAAATAATGCAATATAGAAAAAGCCTAAATATGAAATTCTAGTCCATGCAAGTTCCATTATATGTATTAACACATTGATTGTCGGGATTGATATAACACGGAAATTAAACCGAAAATAAAGTATTTTATATTGCAGATTTGCGAGCTTGAGAATGTTGTGCTATTAATACCTAATATCACTTTCCGTTTTATAAGTTCAGTAGTGTGTGTATATTTGCATTTACAGTGCTACGGATTGGACTAGCGGATCCTCTCTAGTACTCGTAGGCTTTTTGGCTCCATTTACGGGATACAGGGTTGAATGCCAGTAAATTTATTGCAATTTAATAGTGAAATTGCGGGCGCGAAGTTCCACGTCCCATAGTTTTTTTTCGTTCATAACCCGCAGATCGTCGGCGGCTTGGTATACAGAGAAAATTGAATAGCCGCAAGTCTTGCGGGCTACATTATGGGCTACAGTTTTACACGTTAGGGGAATTTAATAGGGCTATGTGTGAGCCACTTTGTTGACTAAGAAGAAAATGAACCATCTTCAAGCCTACACAAATCACCCATTGATGTTCTTGGTAATTTATCTTTTCCAAGACTAAAGAGATGGCCTTGTACTCTTCTTTCATCCTAGTGGAGTGACTGATTGTCATAGAACCATATTTCCTGCCATTATTTAAAAGAACACATTTTAAACTACGTTTTAAACTGTTGATGAAAAGACACCACTCACTTGGGTTATATTCTGAAAGACCATTTTTCCTCAGAAGGTTTCCAATGTCATTGCAGAATACTAAGTTGTTGTCTTCGGTAAATAATGGCACCAAATAATTGTCTCTCCGATAAAATGTAAGTTTCATTCCAGGCTGAAGAACATTCTTTTCCTTTATTCTGGAGGCAAGCAATTTGGAACACTCCATGGAAAGATGTAAGTCCCTAATCAGATCAAAACAACTTCACATCATTGAATAAATTGAGTGAACTCACTGTCACTGACCCCACATTCTTTACCTTGTGCAATGTAAGACTCAGACTCCGAGAGCTGTGGTAGTTCACGGAAAGGTGGAACGCGTATAAGATCTAAGTGCAGAACAGGTCTCCTGTCTGAAGGTAGATCAGGGTAAGATCAATTGTCCCGATTATTTGATTGATGCCTATGATATTAACAATACAAAAATAACAGTCATCGAAGTGGCTTTTCGGTCCTCTCCAAACCATTGGTACTCCAAAAGTGTTGCATATAATATGAGGAGCCCATGGATTATCTTGAACTCCAAGTTTGACACCGTATGGTTTTTACAAACTCGGAAATAGGTTTCCTACTGAGTTTCAGTGTGTACTCCCCACAAATATAGCAAAAATGAATGAATGAGTGGGAATATACACACACCTCCTGTACGATAATAACTATTATACAGCTAAGTTACTTACCTTTTATAATCCAATCTTGGATGTAAAAATACAATTGGAAATATGTAAAAACTCACTATATCTGCTAACAGGTAACAGAAGAACAAGTTGAAAAAACTCGTTAGAATTTAAATCTATGCGCAACTGTTTTAAACAGATCAGTTTGAGAAGCCTTTGAAATACAAATTTATGTAGCGTACGAAAAACATGATTTATCATCTGAATTTATTGCACATAATTATGTAATAAAACAGAACAAAGCTATTTTGTCATTTGAGCTTTACATTTTCATGCCAGTGTGCATTATAGGAAAGAAAGAAGACAAATCGTTGTGAAGCAAAGGTCATTATACCCAGAAAAACAGTTTGATCAATTTAAATATAGAAGTTCCCACTCAAATAAGAAAGTTTGTTATGACATCTCGATTCTGCAGAAGAGATCTTTTAGAGATCTAAATTAGTTTTTATGAATTCATCCATACCTACGAAAGTAAAGCTGATGTGGCCTATCCAATGCAATTTTCTAAATCAGCGCCCCAAATAACCTCAGGAACAGCCATGACACCAAGAATTGTTTTTTAGTTGGGCTGTGAATTATACTGCTACCCTACTCCTAAAACAAAAATACATTATACCTATACACTATACTTACCATCACCATGATATAGGCTTACCATTACTACTCCCAGTTTACCACAATATTTGCCTTACTCTCCCTTTTCTAGCATCTTCTGGCAATTTTGCTTTTTGATTTCCATGACACTAGAAAAAGGCAAATTCTATTATGTAGATCAGTGACTGCCACAATTCTTATATTCTTAATATAGTTAAACCATTAGAATATTGTAAGTAATTTCTAAAAATGTTTCGAAATTTTTTTAGTTTCATTCAAAATATATTAATTTAAATATTTTAAATCCAGACAACGAGCTTACTGGTAGATTAAAAAAACAAAAAATAAGAAACTGGCCCCTCCATATTAAAGTTGTTGGAGATCACTCATGTAGATTAAATAACACATTGAAGTCAAATCATAATCCATTTAAAGGAATATGGAAAAACACATTTAAAGTTTGTGTGCGGTATAGCATGTTGTGCTATTTGTGGTCACATGTAACCTGAGCATGTGTCCTGTATGTTGTATGAACATGGCTCTTGATACCCTCCCTTATATAAGACATCTAACATATCTATATACCGTATTTATCGGCATATAACACGCACCGGCGTATAACACGCACCTCATTTTAAGAAGGGAATTTCACGGGAAAAAAAAAATTCAAATAAAGAACTTTGAAGCAAAATCCTCAACCTCCCTCCTCATCCTCAACCCCCTCCTCAACCTCCCTCCTCATCCTCCCTCCTCAAACCCCCCATCCTCAAACCCCCTCCTCAACCCCCAATCCTCATCCTCCTTCCTCAACCCCCCTATCCTCACCCCCCTCCTCAACCTCAACTCCTCATCCTCAACCCCCCTCCTCATCCTCCCTCCTCAACCCCTCCTGAACCTCCCTCCTCATTCTAAACCCCCCTCCGCATTCTACCCCCCCTCCTCATTCTAAACCCCCCTCTCCTCAACCGGAAACCCCCCTCCACATTCTAACCCCACTCCTCATTCTAAACCCCCCCTCCCCCTCAACCTAAACCCCCCTCCTCCTCAACCTAAACCCCCCTCCTCAACCTAAACCCCCCTAAATACACCCCCCTCACTTACCTGCTTCTGATCCGGCTTCCGCTCCGCTCCTTGACCCGGTGACGTCAAATGCGCGCCAGCGTGCCACGTCATTAGCATATATCGGGTGCCGACACGCGCTGGCGCGCATGTGACGTCACCGGGTCAAGGAGCGGAGCAGAGGCCGGATCAGAAGCAGGTAAGTGGGGGGGGGGGGGATATTTAGGGGGGTTTAGGTTGAGGAGGGGGGGTTAGAATGCGGAGGGGGTTTAGAGTGAGGAGGGAGGTTGAGGATGAGGAGGGGGGAGGGAATATCGGCGTATAACACGCACCTATGATTTGCCCCCTATTTTCAGGGAGAAAAAGTGCGTGTTATACGCCAATAAATACGGTATATATTTTACCCAGTATTTAGAGCTGTTACAGTAGGTGACACCCAATACATCTAAATAATAATTTAAGATAAATTGATAATTGTGCCACAATAAAAATAATGGTTTCCTTATTAAATTAGTAAATTTCATAAATTTGGAACTATACCTCATCCTTGCACCACTTATATTGTCCAAGGAATCTCACCAAACATATTCTCACTTCATCAGTGGTTTGTAGCTACATATTTCATTTTACAGAACATCATAAAGGTCAGGTGTATTTTGTTTATTTTTTATTTTATTATTCAATTTTTTATTGATTTCATACTTATTTCCAAATATTCTCATTATGCTATCATCACTCGATATCTTCACAAAAGATTTAAACGCAATCTAAGGCTCCTGGATTATGAATGCATCTGATAGAGGATAATCAACATTTAAAGTTAGCAAAATTAATTCTATTTTCTGCCAGTTGAATTTTAGAGTAAACCCCCGTCCAAACCCTGGCTAAATTAGCATAAAATTCATAATTTGTTTTTGCAAATCATGAGCAAGCAGAGGCAGCTGCAACATTTGCAGCAAAGTATGTGGATACTGTCTCTGCTGCAAAGCTGCATGGGATTTGTAGACTGCACAGCCGTTTGGAGAGTACCTAACAGGTTAAAGTTGGTACTTGATGGATGTACTGCTATAGGCTAGTATGTTTGGTGATGTAAGCAGTCTGGGGTGTGAAAATCAGGATTTAAGTGGGCTGCACATAAATCTGTAAGTAGACTGAACTTTTCAGTGTAATACATATTTTTCTGCTAATCTGTAGCTGTTAGGGAATATTTAGAACCCAGGCAACTTCTATATACCTAAAATAACTTTAAACATTTGTTACTGGTTTTTATATATATTTTTTAAGTCTGAGTTTAAAAGTCTATTAGTCTTGTCATTTAATTTTAGCATTGTTTTCCTTAAAACATAATTTAAGTTTTGTATTTCAGTTTAATCATCATGTTATATTCTACATTCGTAAGAATAATGTATTCATTTTACAGTAGTAATAATGTCATTTTTTAAAATCCCTTTAATAATTTGCAATTACATAAAACATTTAACATTTGATTCACATTTTTTTTCATTTGCTAGTTTCCTTAATCTTCCTAGCTAAAAACACTACAAATATTTCCAGATTAATATTCATTAAACAGCATTTTCCAACTTAACTAGAAATGTTCCATCATTTTGCTTAAACCATCTCAGCCCGGCTATTGGCACCATCTAAAATGTACCTGTCATTTTTACACATATTGTAACCTTCATTTGTTATCAATTCAAATTGTTAAAAGTCATTATTCTTTTTTATATTACTTTGTTGATTTCCTATTACATAAATTGTTTAACATTTATTTAGTTATCTTAATATCATAAATGATTTAACTTTTTTATTTCTGTTTTTATTTTTCTTCTTAGGTAAAATTTTAATCATATTTGCACAACTTATTTCTTATTATATACTTTCTTCCCAGAATTTTCCAACTTACCTAGAAATGTTCATTTTGTTTAAACCTTGTGGTCTAACAAACAAATGACATCATAAAGTTGAGACAGAAACCTGTACCATGGAAACAATCAGAAGCTAAACGTGGCTGTCAGTACCATCTAAAGTTTACATTTTATTATTACACATTTTGTAGTTTTTCATTTGCTATCAACTAAAACCTTTTACATGTCATTATTCTATCTCGTGTTTTCAGCTAGTGTGTTATTTTCCTTTTACATACTTCCTGTTGGCTGGCCGTGCGCTGTGGTGGCCATCAGACACTAGGTGGCATGGCCGAGTTGTCCATGAATTTCTTCTCCGTGTAAAGCGTATAATCTGGCAGTACCTGAACTCTAACACCCCTCACCCTAACACCTAACCTTAAAACCCCTCATCCTAACACTTAACCCTAACACCTAGCCCTCAACCTAACACCTAACCTTAACACCCCTCATCCTAACACCTAGCCCTCACCCTAACCTTAACAGCCCTCACCCTAACACCGAACCTTAACTCCTAGCCTTCATTCTAAGACCCCTCACCCTAACTCCTAACCATAACACCTAGCCTTAACAGCCCTCACCCTAACACCGAACCTTAACTCCTAGCCTTCATTCTAAGACCCCTCACCCTAACTCCTAACCTTAACACCTAGCCCTCACCCTAACACCCAACCTTAACACCCCTCATCCTAACACCTAGCCCTCACCCTAACCTTAACAGCCCTCACCCTAACACCGAACCTTAACTCCTAGCCTTCATTCTAAGACCCCTCACCCTAACTCCTAACCATAACACCTAGCCTTAACAGCCCTCACCCTAACACCGAACCTTAACTCCTAGCCTTCATTCTAAGACCCCTCACCCTAACTCCTAACCATAACACCCAACCTTAACACCCCTCATCCTAACACCTAGCCCTCACCCTAACCTTAACAGCCCTCACCCTAACTTCTAACCTTAACTCCTAGCCTTCATTCTAAGCCCTCTCACCCTAACTCCTAACCATAACACCTAGCCTTAACACCCCTCCCCCTAACACCTAGCCCCCTAACACCTAGCCC
Organism: Discoglossus pictus; assembly: GCA_027410445.1. Lineage (NCBI taxonomy): Eukaryota > Metazoa > Chordata > Amphibia > Anura > Alytidae > Discoglossus > Discoglossus pictus. The sequence continues at coordinate 18,531,398 of CM050164.1, forward strand.
CCATCCTAATACCCCTTTTCCTAACACCCCTCACCCTAACACTAAACCCTAAGAAATTCACTGACACCTCTGCAGCGACACCTGGTGCTCGATGGCCGCCACTGTGCATGACCAGCCAACAGGAAAGGTCCGAGATATATATTAATAACATAAATTATTTAACTTTTTATTTATATTTTTATTCTTTTACTTTTTATCTAAAATTATAACCTGTTTTTCATTTTATAAGCTGTCCTTGCCTATTCCCAGACATATTTTAAAAAATCAGAATTTTCAACTTGCCTAGATATATTCAACCATTTTATAAAAGCCATGTGGTCAAACATTCAAACAAAGTAATGACATCACAATACTGAGACAGAAACCTTGTTACTTTAAATATAGTTTTTGACATTATTTTTTTAAATTTCTATTTTTTTTTATTCTTCTTTTTATCCAATTTCTAATCACATTTATTTCCATAAACAATGTTTCAATCATAAACCTACTTATTTACTTGAAATGTTTCACCAGTTGTGGTCAAATAGCCGCACTAACTAATGACATCACAACTTTGAGACAGAGTTTGTGTCCATGGCAACCTATCAGACGCTAAGCATGGCTGTCAGACATCGCCATCTAAAGCTCACTTTTCATTATTACACGTTATATCTTTCATTTGTTATCAACTTTTATTATTATTCGGTTTTAAGGTACCTTGCCCTTTTTCTATTACATAAATTAAGTAACTTTAAAATATGTTTTAATCACATCAATTATTTATAATTTTATTGGCACTTCCATTTAATTTTTTTTTCTTTTTATCTAAATCTGTTGCCATATTTGCTGACACATCTTTTTAATTTTTAAGCTTTCTTATCTACTTAGCACAAAGCACCACCAATATTCCCAGATGTAAATTTCTTTATTTAGAATTTTCCACTTAACTTGTAATGTCTCACCATGTAATTTAAGCCATGTGGTCAAAAAGTCTGGCGAAGAGATGACATCACAACTTTTAGACTGAAAATTTGTGTCTGCTACAACCATCATAATTGAAATCACTTTAGATATGTTTTATCACATTCCTTTACCATTTATTGAATTTTTTTTAGTATTTTCTAGTTATATTAATTTCTAGTTATATTAATTTGTACGTTTGTTTTCACAACCTATTCTTCATTTATAAGCCTCATATTCTTATATATATATATATATATATATATATATATATATATATATATATATATATATATATTCTTTGAATTAAATTTGTTAAACATGATTTGCACCTTATTTAGAAATATTATGCCATTTCTAATGAGCACGTGTTCTAACAAAAATAAAACAGCCGCCCCAAGTAATGACATTACAGTTCTAAAAAATAATTTGTCTGCATAACAACTACGAGAAGCTAAATTCAGTTGTCGGGTGGCACCAACTAAAGAATACATATATCATAGCTTTTATTTCTTATTAACTTAAATCTCTTAAATGTAATTATTATTTTTATGTTTTAGAGTTACATAGTTACATAGTAATTGAGGTTGAAAAAATACTTTTAGTCCATCAAGTTCAACCATTTTAGATCTCCTCTAATCTGCAATATGCGGATTAATTGTTAATTGATCCAGAGGAAGCAAACAAAAAAAACAAAAAAAGAAACTTTGCCAATTGTCTCAAAAGGGGGCAAAAAAAAAAAAAAATCCTTCTGACCCCAGATACTGATGATCAGACTCCTCCCTGGATCAACACTCCCTCTCCAGGATAGCCCTGAATGCCATTTTTATTTAAAAATATATCCAAACCCTTTTTAAAGTTATCTATCAAATCCGCTATCACCACCTCCTTTGGTAGAAAATTCCACAGATTAACCTCCCTTACTGTGAAAAACCTTTTTTTTTCCTTTAAGGTGAACATTTTTTACTTCTAATCTCAAAGGATGTCCCCTTGTCAGTTGAAAACCTCTTGGCACAAAAAGTACACTTGAAAAAGCCTTGTATTGACCCTGAATATATTTATATAAGGTAATCATAGCCCTTATATTTATATGTATTTTCTAGAGTAAATACGTTTAATTTGGTTAGTCTTTCTTCACAACTTAGCCCCTCCATTCCCAAATAAGGGCGTACTAGAGATTTGTATAGTGGCAGAATTATATTTGCTTCCCTGGCTTCTATACCCTTCTTAATACATGCTAATATTTTACTTGCCTTTGCAGCTGCTGCTTGACTTTGAGCACTTTTACCTAGGTGGTTGTCCACAAGCTCTCCCAAATCCCTTTCAATATCTGATACCTCTAGATCTGTTACATTAAGATTATAAATTGCATGGCTATTTTCCTTCCCAGATGCATAACTTTACATTTATTCATATTAAATCTCATCTGCCATTTAGTCGCCCATTTCTATAATTTATGCAAATCCCTTTGGAGGGAAAGTACATAATTATCTGATTTAATTACTTTGTCATCAGCAAAAATGGAGACACCACACTCCAATTCCACTTCCAATTCATTAATAAATATTTTAAAAAGGAGGGGACCTACTACTGAATCCAGAGGAACCCCACTTACCACATTAGTCCATTAGTTGCTTGTTCTTTTCTTATTACATAAATCATTTAAAGTTATTTTATATATCTTTTAATCACATAAATCTTAATATTTATTAGCATTTCTACATTTGCTCTTCTATTTATCAATATTAATAACCATATTTATAAACTCCATATGCTACTTTTCACATAGCATTACTCTCATAAATAGCAATTCAACCCCCTCCTCATCCTCAACCCCCTACTCAACCTCCCTCCTTAACCTCTCTCCTCACCCTCAACCCCATCCTCAACCTCCCTCCTCATCCTCCCTCCTCAACCCCCCATCCTCAACCCCCCTCCTCAACCCCCCATCCTCAACCCCCATCCTCATCCTCTCTCCTCAACCCCCATCCTCAACCCCCCATCCTCAACCCTCCATCCTCAACCTCAACCCCCCTCCTCAACCCATAGTCCTCATCCTCAACCCCCCATCCTCAACCCCTTCCTCAACCTCCCTCCTCAACCCCTCCATCCTCAACCCCCTCCTCAAGCCCCCCTATCCTCATCCTCCCTCCTCAACCCCCCCATCCTCAACCCCCCCATCCTCAACCCCCACCCTCATCCTCAACCCCCCCTCCTCAACCGCCCTCAACCCCCCTCCTCAACATCAACCCCTCTCAACCCCAACCCCCCTCCTCAACCACTCCTCCTCATCCTCAACCTCCCTCCTCATCCTCAACCCCCTCCTCAACCTCCCTTCTCATCCTCTCATCTCAACCCCCCCATCCTCAACCCCCCCATCCTCAACCCCCCCATCCTCACCCTCTCTCCTCAACCCCCCATACTCAACCCCCCATCCTCATCCTCTCTCCTCAACCCCCCATCCTCAACCCCCTATCCTCAACCTTAACCCCCCTCCTCATCCTCAACCTCCCTCCTCAACCCCCCATCCTCAACCCCTTCCTCAACCTTCCTCCTCAACCCCTTCATCCTCAACCCCCTCCTCAAGCCCCCATCCTCATCCTCCCTCCTCAACCACCCCATCCTCATCCTCAACCCCCTCCTCAACCTTCCTCCTCAACCCCCCCATCCTCAACCTCAACCCCCTCCTCAACCTTCCTCCTCAACCCCCTCATCCTCAACCCCCCCATCCTCATCCTCAACCCCCCATCCTCAACCGCCCTCAACCCCCATCCTCAACATCAACCCCCCTCAACCCCAACCCCAACCCACCTCCTCAACCCCCTCCTCAACCCCCCATCCTCATCCTCTCTCCTCAACCCCCCATTCTCAACACCCCTCCTCAACCCCTCCTCCTCATCTTCAACCTCCCTCTTCATCCTCAACCCCCTCCTCATCCTCAACCCCCTCCTCAACCTCCCTCCTCATCCTCAACCACCTCCTCATCCTCCCTCCTCAACCCCCCATCCTCATCCTCTCTCCTCAACCCCCCATCCTCAACCCCCCATCCTCAACCTCAACCCCCCTCCTCATCCTCAACCCCCTCCTCAACCCCCCATCCTCATCCTCTCTCCTCAACCCCCCATTCTCAACACCCCTCCTCAACCCCTCCTCCTCATCTTCAACCTCCCTCTTCATCCTCAACCCCCTCCTCATCCTCAACCCCCTCCTCAACCTCCCTCCTCATCCTCAACCACCTCCTCATCCTCCCTCCTCAACCCCCCATCCTCATCCTCTCTCCTCAACCCCCCATCCTCAACCCCGCATCCTCAACCTCAACCCCCCTCCTCATCCTCAACCTCCCTCCTCAACCCCCCATCCTCAACCCCTTCTTCAACCTTCCTCCTCAACCCCTTCATCCTCAACCCCCTCCTCAAGCCCCCATCCTCATCCTCCCTCCTCAACCACCCCATCCTCATCCTCAACCCCCTCCTCAACCTTCCTCATCAACCCCCCCATCCTTAACCTCAACCCCCTCCTCAACCTTCCTCCTCAACCCCCTCATCCTCAACCCCCCCATCCTCATCCTCAACCCCCCATCCTCAACCGCCCTCAACCCCCATCCTCAACATCAACCCCCCTCAACCCCAACCCCAACCCACCTCCTCAACCTCAACCCCCTCCTCAACCCCCCATCCTCATCCTCTCTCCTCAACCCCCCATTCTCAACACCCCTCCTCAACCCCTCCTCCTCATCTTCAACCTCCCTCTTCATCCTCAACCCCCTCCTCATCCTCAACCCCCTCCTCAACCTCCCTCCTCATCCTCAACCACCTCCTCATCCTCCCTCCTCAACCCCCCATCCTCATCCTCTCTCCTCAACCCCCCATCCTCAACCCCCCATCCTCAACCTCAACCCCCCTCCTCATCCTCAACCCCCTCCTCAACCCCCCATCCTCATCCTCTCTCCTCAACCCCCCATTCTCAACACCCCTCCTCAACCCCTCCTCCTCATCTTCAACCTCCCTCTTCATCCTCAACCCCCTCCTCATCCTCAACCCCCTCCTCAACCTCCCTCCTCATCCTCAACCACCTCCTCATCCTCCCTCCTCAACCCCCCATCCTCATCCTCTCTCCTCAACCCCCCATCCTCAACCCCCCATCCTCAACCTCAACCCCCCTCCTCATCCTCAACCTCCCTCCTCAACCCCCCATCCTCAACCCCTTCTTCAACCTTCCTCCTCAACCCCTTCATCCTCAACCCCCTCCTCAAGCCCCCATCCTCATCCTCCCTCCTCAACCACCCCATCCTCATCCTCAACCCCCTCCTCAACCTTCCTCCTCAACCCCCCCATCCTCAACCTCAACCCCCTCCTCAACCTTCCTCCTCAACCCCCTCATCCTCAACCCCCCCATCCTCATCCTCAACCCCCCATCCTCAACTGCCCTCAACCCCCATCCTCAACATCAACCCCCCTCAACCCCAACCCCAACCCACCTCCTCAACCTCAACCCCCTCCTCAACCCCCCATCCTCATCCTCTCTCCTCAACCCCCCATTCTCAACACCCCTCCTCAACCCCTCCTCCTCATGTTCAACCTCCCTCTTCATCCTCAACCCCCTCCTCATCCTCAACCCCCTCCTCAACCTCCCTCCTCATCCTCAACCACCTCCTCATCCTCCCTCCTCAACCCCCTCATCCTCAACCCCCCTCCTCAACCCCCCATCCTCATCCTCTCTCCTCAACCCCCATCCTCAATCCCCCTTCTCAACCCCTCATCCTCAACCTCCCTCCTCAACCCCCCCCATCATCAACCCCTTCCTCAACCTCCCTCCTCAACCCCCCCATCCTCAACCCCCTCCTCAAGCCCCCCATCCTCATCCTCCCTCCTCAACCCCCCATCCTCATCCTCCCTCCTCAACCTTCCTCCTCAACCCCCCATCCTCATCCTAAACCCCCCATCCTCAACCTCCCTCCTCAACCTCAACCCCCCTCCTCAACCTCAACCCACCTCCTCAACCCCCCTCAACCTCCCCCCTCAATCCCCCTCAATCCCCCTCAATCCCAACCCCCCTCCTCAACCTAAACCCCCCTCAACCCCCCTCCTCCACCTAAACCCCCTAAATACCTCCCTCCTCTCCCCTCACTTACCTGCTTGTGCTCCGGCCTCCGCTTCTTGACCCGGCCCGCATGTGACGTCACATGCGCGCCGCGTCATTAGCATATACCGGGTGCCGGCACCCGTTATATGCTAATGACGCGGCGCATGTGACGTCACATGCGCGCCGTGCTAAGATCATCCTCATCCTCTCTCCTCAACCCCCCATCCTCAACCCCCCATCCTCAACCTCAACCCCCCTCCTCATCCTCAACCTCCCTCCTCAACCCCCCATCCTCAACCCCTTCTTCAACCTTCCTCCTCAACCCCTTCATCCTCAACCCCCTCCTCAAGCCCCCATCCTCATCCTCCCTCCTCAACCACCCCATCCTCATCCTCAACCCCCTCCTCAACCTTCCTCCTCAACCCCCCCATCCTCAACCTCAACCCCCTCCTCAACCCCCTCATCCTCAACCCCCCCATCCTCATCCTCAACCCCCCATCCTCAACTGCCCTCAACCCCCATCCTCAACATCAACCCCCCTCAACCCCAACCCCAACCCACCTCCTCATCCTCAACCCCCTCCTCAACCCCCCATCCTCATCCTCTCTCCTCAACCCCCCATTCTCAACACCCCTCCTCAACCCCTCCTCCTCATCTTCAACCTCCCTCTTCATCCTCAACCCCCTCCTCATCCTCAACCCCCTCCTCAACCTCCCTCCTCATCCTCAACCACCTCCTCATCCTCCCTCCTCAACCCCCTCATCCTCAACCCCCCTCCTCAACCCCCCATCCTCATCCTCTCTCCTCAACCCCCATCCTCAATCCCCCTTCTCAACCCCTCATCCTCAACCTCCCTCCTCAACCCCCCCATCATCAACCCCTTCCTCAACCTCCCTCCTCAACCCCCCCATCCTCAACCCCCTCCTCAAGCCCCCCATCCTCATCCTCCCTCCTCAACCCCCCATCCTCATCCTCCCTCCTCAACCTTCCTCCTCAACCCCCCATCCTCATCCTAAACCCCCCATCCTCAACCTCCCTCCTCAACCTCAACCCCCCTCCTCAACCTCAACCCACCTCCTCAACCCCCCTCAACCTCCCCCCTCAATCCCCCTCAATCCCCCTCAATCCCAACCCCCCTCCTCAACCTAAACCCCCTCAACCCCCCTCCTCCACCTAAACCCCCTAAATACCTCCCTCCTCTCCCCTCACTTACCTGCTTGTGCTCCGGCCTCCGCTTCTTGACCCGGCCCGCATGTGACGTCACATGCGCGCCGCGTCATTAGCATATACCGGGTGCCGGCACCCGTTATATGCTAATGACGCGGCGCGCATGTGACGTCACATGCGCGCCGGCGCCGGGTCAAGGGCTGAAAAACTTGGCTTATACTCGAGTATATACAGTAACTTTGACTTGTACTTCTCAACAACATTGTCCCATACTTATTTGGAGAGTTCCTTGGTCTTCATGGCAGTGTTTGGTTAGTGGTGCCTCTTGCTTAGGTGTTGCAGCCTCTGGGGCCTTTCAAAAAAGGTGTGTATATGTAATGACCGATCATGTGACCCTTAGATTGCACACAGGTGGACATCATTTCACTAATTATGTGGCTTCTGAAGGTAATTGGTTGCACCAGAGCTTTTTATGGGCTTCATAACAAAGGGGGTGAATACATACGCACATGCCAATTTTCTGTTTTCTATTTCTAAAAAATAGTTTTATGTATATATTTTTCTCATTTCACTTCACCAACTTAGACTATTGTTTTCTGATCCATCAAATACAATTCTGATTAACAAAACATTGAACTTAAGGCTGTAATGTAAGAAAATAGGTAAAAAGTCAAGGGGGTGAATATTTTTGTAAGGCACTGTATAGTCAGTGAAAAATAGTCATAATCTGAGGGACTTGATACTCCTTTGTTGTATACTCCTAAGTGGTCAAACAATACCAAAAGGATAATTGGGGGAAAGCGTATCAGCTAACAAAAGATAACTTGATTTGTACAACTTACAGAGAAATCCATTTTAAAATTACTCAAAAATGGTACATAGTTCCAGAGCTTCTGTCTAAAATAGATCCAAGCAAATATAGTGAGCTGTGTTGGAGAGGGTGCTCGGAAATAGGCACCCAAAGCCACATGTGGTGGAAATGTGCTAAGATCAAAGGGCTTTGGGAAAGGTGTGTCACCAAGTTGGTGGGTATGGGTGGGTATGGGATGCAAGGAAGTTACCTTAAACCCAGAAGCTTTTCTATTACATATTTTTCCAAGGGAATGGTCTAGAGAAACAATAGGGATAGTGGTGCAGGTTCTCATGGTAATTAAATGGTGGATTGTACGGAGATGGAGAAGTTGGGAATTGCCAAAATGGAATGAGATTTGTAGTACTATGGAAAAGAATAAACAGTATGAAATGGAATATTTAATTTTTGATTCCAAGTTAAGATTATCAGTGGTTAAGAAATGGGCCAGATGGTACGAAGAAATGTTTGCTGGGCCTTTTTGTTAATAGATATATATTTTTTTGTTTTTGTTGCCTTTAGCGATGTTACTTTAATTATATAATAGGTTTCTGGTATTAGCTCCTTCTGTAAATAATGAGAATATTGCCAAGGGGTATGTAGGTGGGTGACTGTGTATGATTTAGATGTAAGTATTGTTTTACTGTATGTATTTTGTTTTGGTTGTCTTCTAAAAACAATAAAAATTGAAATATGAAAAAAAAAAAAAAAATACCAAAAGGATAAAGCTATAAAGTGCTAACTGCTACTATCCATTAAACCATATATACTATGGATAAAGTGCTTCACAAAATAGAATCCTATCAAAAAATCCTTGATACATTCTATTATCTTGAAAGTGATATGCTTACTAATAAAACGCCTTTTAATAAAGCATTGATTTCAGTTTATCTAGTCCATTTAAGGTGCTAGAGTGCTAGTGAAAACTCATTAAGTATTGTAAAATACTCCATTTGGAGTCCAATAATGCTCTTTAATGTCACCTCATGTAAAGTGTTGTTGTTTAGTCATTCAGTCGTGTCTCACTCTTTATGACGTTAGGGACCGCAGATTGCCAGGCACTGCCCCTCTGAGTTCCATGTAGCTCAGGTTTATTGCTTCAATGGTCTCACCTATCCACCTCCATCTCTGCCTCCTCCTTCTTCAACTGCCTTCAATCTTTCCCAACATCAGAGTCTTCTCTAAGGAATCCTGTCTTCTCATGTTATGGCCAAAATATTTAAGCTTCAGCCTCATAATCAATCCTTCCAGTGAACAGTTTTTCTTAAATTTTTGTAGTACTGTTTTATTGTATCTTCTTGCAGTCCAAGAGACTCTAAGCAGTCTTCTCCGACACCACAATTCAAACGCATCAATTCTCTGGCGCTGAGCCTTCTTTATGTTTCAGCTCACACATCTGTATGTTACTACTGGGAATACCATACTTTTTACTATGGGTACCTTTGTTGGTAATGAAATAACTTTACTTTTTTGCCAGCTTGTCCAAGCTTACCACAGCTTTCTTCCCCAGAAGCAAACAGCTTTTAATTTCACAGTCACTATCTGAAGAAATCTTGAATCCCAGGAAAATAAAATCTGTCACTGAGATTGCTGTTTGCCATGATCTTTGTTTTTTGTTAACTTTAACCCTCATCAATAGTTCCTTTAGTTCCTCCTCCCTTTTAAGTTAAATAAATAAGGTGACAATATACAACCTTGTCGTAACACCTTTTCCGATATTGAACCATTCTGTTGCCCCATGTTCGGCTCTGACCCTGGCTTCTTTGACCACGTAGATGGTCCAGATTCTTCAGGAGGTGGATGAGATAATCTGGTAATGCATCTATATATATATATATATATATATATATATATATATTTATATATATATATATATATACATCCATGCATATAGATATATGTCTCTATATATATATATATATATATATATATATATATATATATACCGTATATACTCGAGTATAAGCCGAAGCACCTATTTTACCACAAAATACTGTGAAAACTTGGTGACTCGAGTATAACCTGAAGGTGGGAAATGTGCTGCCCCCTGTGTCCCTCTTGTGTCCTCTGTGTCCATCTCTTGTGTGAACTCTGTGCCCCTTTCTTGTGTCCCCCCTCTCCCTCCCCTGTGTCTCGCCCCCCTCTCCCTCCCCTGTGTCTTGCCCCCTCTCCCTCCCCTGTGTCTTTTCCCCTCCTCTCCCTCCCCTGTGTCTCTTCCCCCTCTCCCTCCCCTTAGTCTCTTCCCCCTCCCACCGTCCCCTGTGTCTCTCCCTCCCTCTCCCCTGTGTCTCTTCCCCCTCCTTCCCTCCCCTGTGTCTCTCCCCCCTCTTCCCCCCTGTGTCTCTTTCACCCCTCTCCCTCATGCCTCTCTTTCTTTCCCCCTCCCTTATCATCCTCCTAAGTCCCCTCCTAATCCTCCCTCCTCAACCCCCCTCCTCAACCCCCATCTAATTCTCAACCCCCATCCTCAACCCCCTCCTCAATCCCCATCCTCATCCTCCCTCCTCAACCCCCCTCCTCAATCCCCATCCTCATCCTTCCTCCTCAACCCCCCTCCTCATCCACAACCCCCCCTCCTCATCCTCCCTCCTCATCCCTCAACCCCCTTCTTATTCCTCAACCCCCCTCCTCAACCCCCCTTCTCATCCTCAACCCCCCTCTTCAACCTCAACCCCTCCTCCTCAACCCCTTTCCTCACTTTACCCCTCTCTAATTACCTCCCCATCTCCCTTTCCCCTCATTTACCTTCCATCAGCTGCTCCTCAACCCCGCATGTGACGTCACACAGCCAGAAGTAGCGCGGAGGAGCAGCTGATGAGAGGTAAGTGAGGGGAAAGGGAGAGGGGGAGGTAATTAGAGAGGGGTAAAGTGATCAGGAGGGAGGATGAGGAGGGGGTTGAGGATGAGGAGGGGGGTTGAGGATGAGGAGGGGGGTTGAGGATGAGGAGGGGGGTTGAGGATGTGGGTTGAGGATGTGGAGGGGGGTTGAGGATGTGGGTTGAGGATGAGGAGGGGGGTTGAGGGGATGAGGAGGGGGTTCAGGAGGGGGTTTGAGGAGGGAGGATGAGAAGGGTATATATACGGTATATATATATATATATATATATATATATATATATATATATATATATAGATAGATATATATTTATACACAGTGGACCCTCAGTTTGTTTTGGCAATCACAACAACGAGTTCCAAGTTTTTTTGCTCATTCCAAAAATGGCGAGTTCCGAGGACTATGAGAACTGAGGGTCCACTGTCAAGTCAAAGGGCAATTTCTCCATTCTAATTCTAAGCGATCGCTCTGCTGCTTTTGACACAGTTTACCACCCTCTTCTCATCCAAAATCTCAGCTCCCTTGGCATCCGTGACACCTCTTATCTAAAAAATCAAACATTTAATGTCTCCTTCTTTGGCTCCTCTTCTTCTCCTTGACTGCTGACTCTTGGCATTCCCCAAGCTCAGTCCTATCCTTCTTCCTTTTTTTGCATCTATAAATCCTCCCTTGATTCTCCAATACAATCTTTTCGATTTCAGTGCAGATGACACTCAACTCTACTCAGCACTAGAACTATTGCTCTCTCCTCTAACTCAAGTTGCGTACTGCCTCTCTAGCAGATCCTCCTGGATGTCTGCCCATCAACTGAAACTCACCATGTCAAATATAGAGCTCTTAATCTTCCCACCCTCCTCCACAGCTTCTATTCCTTACTGTTAACAATGCCACCATCACGCCCATCTCCCAGGCCCGTTGTCTTGGGGTTTTACTGGATCCTGCCCTCTCTTTCACACCTCACATACAATCAATCACTAAATCTTGTCATTTTCGCCTAAAAAACACCTCCAAAATACATCACTATCTCACACAAGACACAACCAAAATTCAAATTAACTCTCTCATTGTATCTTGAATAGACTACTGCAACTCTCTCCTTGCTGACCTCTCCATCACACATCTGTCCCCACTCCAATCCATATTGAATCAATCCACTAGACTCATCTACCAAACTGAACACTCAGTATCTGCAGCTACTCTCTCTCTATCACTCCATTGGCTTCCCATAATCTCCAGAATAACATTTTAAGTCATGACCCTAACCTTTAAAGTTCTCAACAATAATGCACCCTCTTATATCTCTGTTCTCATCTCTAAGTACTCTCCCAACTGCCTTTTTCGCTCTGCTAACGATATTCTTCTTTCTACCTCTCTTTTCACCTCATTTCACTCCCCCCTTCTGGACTTTTCACGTGCTGCTCCTATTCTTTGGAACTCCTTGCCTCGCTCGGCTAGACAATCCTCCTACCTCAAGTCCTTCAAAACCTCACTAAAACTCATCTGTTTAAAGAAGCTTATCACCTTCAGCGTTAATATGCACACTGCTTCTTTCACCCTCCTGTATCACACCCAAACCCCATCAGGCCGTCAAGTTTGCGAGTTTTCAATCTTGTTGGTTCTTTAGGGAAAGTTCTGTGTAGTATGTATGATTTTAAGCTCAAAATCAGGGCCCTCCATTCTTCTGAAATTTTTTTAAAAAGTTTTTTTAATTTTTACTTAACCATTGTACAGCGCTACAGAATCAGGTGCACCCCTGAAATTGTGGTAGGTTCCCTCTCCCCATGCCACCACATAAAAAACCCACTCTCCTGGCTCCAATCATGCATGCCGCAATCAACCCACCCACCTCTCCCTCTTTCACAATACTCACTACCATCCTTAGGCCGAGATGACATAGCTTTGGCAACACCCCAAGCAACCAGGGGAGAGGGTCCCAACTACAAATATATATACAGTATCTCACAAAAGTGAGTACACCCCTCACATTTTTGTAAATATTTTATTATATCTTTTCATGTGACAACACTGAAGAAAAGACCCTCTGCTACAATGTAAAGTAGTAAGTGTACAGCCTGTATAACAGTCTTAATGTGCTGTCCACTCAAAATAACTCAACACACAGCCATTAATGTCTAAACCGTTGGCAACAAAAGTAAGTACACCCCTAAGTTGAAATGTCCAAATTGGGCCCAAAGTGTCAATATTTTGTGTGGCCACCATTATTTTTAGGCACTGCCTTAACCCTCATTGGCATGGAGTTCAACAGAGCTTCACAGATTGCCACTGGAGTCCTCTTCCGCTCCTCCATGATGACATCACAGAGCTGGTGGATGTTAGAGACATCGCACTCCTCCACCTTCCATTTGAGGATGCTCCACAGATGCTCAATAGGGTTTAGGTCTGGAAACATGCTTGGCCAGTCTATCAACTTTACCTTCAGCTTCTTTATCAAGGCAGTGGTCATCTTGAAGGTGTGTTTGGGGTCGTTATCATGTTGTAATACTGCCCTGCTTCAAGTCTCCAAAGGGGCGGGGTTGTGCTCTGCTTCAGTATGTCAAGTACATGTTGGCATTCATGGTTCCCTCAATGGACTGTAGCTCCCCAGTGTCGGCAGCACTCATGCAGGCCAAGACCATGACACTCCCACCACCATGATTGACTGTAAGCAAGACACACTTGTCTTTGTGCGCCTCACCTGGCTGTCACCGCACACGCTTGACACCATCTGAACCAAATAAGTTTATCTTGGTCTCATTGAACCACAGGACATGGTTCCAGTAATCCATGTCCTAAGTCTGCTTGTCTTCAGCAAATTGTTTGCAGGCTTTCTTGTGCATCATCTTTAGAAGAGGCTTTCTTCTGGGACGGCCATGCAGACCAATTTGATGCAGTGTGCGGCGTATGGTCTGAGCACTGACAGTCTGACCCCCCCACCCCTTCAACCTCTGCAGCAATGCTGGTGGCACTCATACGTCTATTTCCCAAAGAAGCAGAGCATGATCTCCTCCCTTCAGAGACTCGGCCGCAGGGCAGTATTCCAACTGATAACGTCCCCAAACACACCTCCAAGATGACCACTGCCTTGCTGAAGGTAAAGGTGATAGACTGGTGAAGGGGGGGGGGGGGGGAGTGCAAGATCTCTAATATCCACCAGCTCCGTGATGTCATCATGGAGGAGTGAAAGAGGACTCCAGTGGCAACCTGTGAAGCTCTGGTGAACTCCATGCCCATGAGGGTTAAGGCGGTGCTGGAAAATAATGGTGGCCACACAAAATATTGACACTTTGGTCCCAATTTGGGCATTTTCCACTTAGGGGTGTACTCACTTTTGTTGCCAACGGTTTAGACATTAATGGCTGTGTGTTGAGTTATTTTGAGGGGACAGCAAATTTACTCTGTTATACAGGCTGTACACTCACAGAGGGTTATTTCTTCAGTGCTGTCACATGAGAAGATATAATAAAATATTTACAAAAATGTGAGGGTATGTGTGTGTGTGTTTGTTGTACTTTCCTTTTACTTTAATGATTGAACCAGTTTGTGTTTATTATTCTTACGAAGCTTAGCTCTTGGCGCACATTGCGCATATTTGTGCATGAGGGTAAGTAAACAACAGAGCTGAAACCCTCCCTGTCCTGAAGACATTTGGTATAAATAGAACCATCATGCTACACTCCTGTCGTCCATTATTACATTTTCTACAGAATTATTTAAAAAATATATATATATACATACATATGTGAGGCTCAGGATGCAACTGAAGGCTAGGAAGGTAACTGAAGGTTTGCTAATTTGTGGTACATAGTTGGCCTGACTGAGAGGGCCAAAATGTAATGAAAAGTGAAACTTTGGTGCCAGGCTTCGGGTGTGAGAGTCTTGATTTATTTAAAGTGAAAGATGTAACAAGTTGCATTTTAGGAACAGGTGGCTAGATTCTCCAGTATGACAGAAATACTGCACAACTAAGCACCTGATAATACTAGGCAAATCTTTAATACCATGCATATTGCTTCAGACAAGTGGGACAAACTTATATGAGAGAAGCAATGCTTATATTTTGCCTTAGTGAAAACTTTGTAGGAAGCATTATGACATTATATTCGGCCCCTAGGGCCTATATTTCCTATCAGGGTCTCAAGGCTCAATTATTTAAGAGAGATCGGGGAACAAAACATGGATGTCCTTTATCGCCTCTACTTTTTGCTCAAAATCCCTTTTTATGTCACTATATGCAATTTACTTACCATGCGTGATTTATTTTTTTTACTACCTAAAGTAACACTCAGATTCAACAATAGAGGCAGAAAATGAATCAAGCATGAGATCTGACGCTGAAAACACCATAACCTCGCAATTTTTTGAGTCGAATTTAAAGCTTGATTCCTTATATCCGACACAAAGAAGGGGCTAATAGTGCACCTAAAAGCACCCCCCAGAGATGAGGGGATTGCGTTTCCCCAAAACTCTCCTGCTTTCAGCTTACAGAACACTGTATTGTGAGATTTTGGGGTTATTCTCAGTGCCCAGCTCTGACTCTCACATTGGGAGGATCTCTCAGGCGAACTCAGGAAAATCACAGAAGCAACACCATTGGATTAGTGTTCAAACAGAGACTGTGACTTTATTATCCTTACACAGATATTTTAAAACAGCACAAAAGACCCACCTCCCCAATCCTTTCTCAACCCTCTGAGATATAACTGATCTGGTATGTTTTTGTTTTCAATAGATTAGGTTTTTTCACAATAACAAACACAGGGTTCTGAACACAACATGGCAGAAAGTGTACTGTATCTCTGTTAGTTACCAGTAAAATACCATTATTACAGTGCAGTAATCACGTCTGCTACTGGCTTACTCCAGCTAGTTATAGGGCAATGCATTATCAGAGCAACCTGTAAATCAGGCCAGTGTTATAGTTGACATATAATAGACTGGATACAAGTGTCTCCTTCATATACGGGACAGTTAGTCCACCATTTTGTATCAGTACAGTGATAACAGTAACCACACACAAACCAAATAACCATGACAAACAGTTAAATGCCCACAATGTCCAAGAATTTCTGACAATCATCCTGCCTGATAAGGTTACATACCCACATGATGTCATAGTCCTGGTAAAGTCCAGTGGTTAAGAAAATAGATTTTTGCCTGGAATGCCTATTTTTAATGGGTTCAGGTGGTTCCAATCTATCCCCCAAAAATCAGACATGACACCTACCCTTATGAGCCTGGGGATCCAGGAAGGACCTTCATGGTCCGTAAAATTAGTTCTCTATGCCCCTATGCATTAAAGGTTAAACCTCGACCACCCCCCTAACCTAATACATAGACGCAAAAATGTAACCCTTGTCACCTCTGTGGCATCTAAACATTAACTCCATACCATGGGGGTTCTTAATCAATCTGAGCATTCTGATTGCTCAAATTACATTTCCCAAGCAAAAGAGCAGGGTTTCATCTGAAAATTATTCTGATTGACTTAAATAGGATAGACACCTATTTCATTTAATCAGAATGCGTCAGGTTTTTTTTTTGGGGGGGGGGGGGGGGCCTTTCCTGGCAGCGGAAGATAAGGACAATGGGTTATTATCAAAACAGAAGAGAACTTGGATTTTACAATCAATATCGATAGTCCATTTAGTCCAGGGCAGAAGAATGAGGACCAGGCTTTGTGATCGTCATTGGAGGATCATTAGGTAGGTAAGTATTATTCATATTTTTCTTTTACAGGTTTATTTTTTTTATTTTATTATAATGTCTTATTTAATTGTAATTTTATTTTTTATTTTATTGGGATTTTCTTTTATTGTTTTTTTTTATTTTACTGTAATTAATTGTATTATTTTCAGTAATGTCATTTTTATATTATGTAATTTAGGGGAGGGTTTATTTTTTGTAAATAGTTTTTATTTTTTTCTGGGGTACCATGGGGGTCTATATAGACCCTGATTGTATAGGGTTAATTTAGATTATCATGGTAGTTAGGGGTATATTTAATTTGCCATGGGGGGTCCTTTAACCCCCCCATGGCAGTTAGGGGTTAATAGGTAATACCATGAGGGTCCTTCAGTGGTTGTAGGCCTGATTGGTAGTAGGGTTTCAAACTCCCTGCTGATCACTTATATTTTTAGTGCCTTCCCTGCCATAGAAAGGGGTTTATGTACATGTATGCCGGGGGCGGGAGAGCGTTTTCAGAACTGCTGCGCAGACTGCGGAGCTGGTACCTGTTGGGACCATAGCAGCATCAGGGCTGCGGACAAACAGCGCTGATGCATGGTCCCCACATTATGATGGGGTTTAGTATGGCTGGGATTTCGATAGCTATGTAAATTGCCACATCTACATATGTGTTTTTGAATAGGGCACTTACATTTTACTTTAGATGGAGCTTCATGTCAACAGGGATCTAGAATAGGACTGTATATTTGCAGATTCCATTCATAAAAATGTCATGCAACCAAAAACTATTTATAGATCACTATTGTCACAGCTGTCATCTGAACTTCAAGCTGTGATGCAGGCTGTCATGTTTCATTGCATAAAGAGAAACAAGTGGGTTGTCCCAGGAAAGCTGACTTGAGAAACAGAGAGGGAGAGGGGAAAGGAGACACGAGGGGGAAGGGAGAGGGGGAAAGGAGACACGAGGGGGTGCAAAGGGAATGGGGGAAAGGAGACATGGGGGAAAGGAGGAACAGGAGAGGGAGATAGGGGGGAAAGGAGACACAGGGGAGGGAAATGGGGAGAAAGGTGACACAGTGAAGGGAAAGTGAAAGGGGGAAAGAAGACACAAGGTGGCAAACAGCATTGCCAACCTTAAAATGTCCTTTTTAAAATTGCATTCCCGTCTAGGCAATTTCCTAGTATATACATATACAAGAGTTAGGTAGCCATGAATGCATGAGTGTGTAGTAATCTACATGAATAATCAGATTAAAATAATTATAATCAGTTAAAAAGGTATTGCTTTATACTATCTGATTATTCAGCTGAAATACTGCACCTTCACAGTTACTCCACCTTAGGGGATGCATTCAGGAGGTTTTTTTGAGGGATACAGATAATACATCCTTGTATATCATTGATCATATGGAATTGTAATGCACTTTGTCCGCCATTCCACTAGAGGGCAGCCAACTATTGTGTAGTGTGGGTCCAGATGAAGGTCTTTGCTTGCTTATTGGAGGTATTTATATGGAGGTTTCGGACATTAGCCCTGGGGAAACGTTCTGCTTGACACCATTGCAAATAATTTAATTTTGCTGAAAGAGGGTGCACCACCATTCAAGACTTTATATTGTATATATTCCCATTGCACTAGACAAAGCTGTCCATTGTCACACATTATTTCTGTAATTGTTATTGACCCCCTGGCACTGGCAAATATAGGTTTCTGTGATTATGTCTGCTATTCTTTTCAAGAAAATAAGTTTATTTGAAATCTTAAATTCTTGAACACCATAGAATGGATTGTGCTCTTTTCAAATACACTTTAAACTCTAACGCTTACCAATAATGATTTCTGGTTACTTCTATTTTTATAAACTACAATGCAGTTTCATTAATATAAGAACAGATACAACAATTATTTTTATAAAAAGTGGTGTTTATTCTCCAGACCAAAACTCAGGAATAAACTGGATAAGAACAAGGGGGACAAGGAAATGATACCAAAGCATCAATAACAGGAACAGGTATATGCACGGATTCCAAAGACGTCTTCACTTTAATTCACCCTTCATTGTAAAGCAATGCAGTAACATAATGGCTGCCCTCTCCTGGAGATCCTATTGGCATCTGATGACCTCTCCCTCTATCACTGTCTGTCTGAATGATACTACAGTTCTCGGTTTAGAAATGTATGGTTTCCAGTTTTATTAGAAAGTGATACATTAAAAATAGACATTTAGCACCGCTTTCTCTACTCTTCATGGTCCAGTTCAATGGGCCTGGCTTTTCTGCCCATTTTTATCATATATATTTATTTATATTTTCCATATTTATATTATTGTACAAAAAAGTTTGAGGAACACTACTTAGATATTTCACACTTAGTTACACAAAATAGGGACAGTAATATCATTGTTTTATCTGTGTACATATAATACAGCCATTCAACACATTTCCAAATTAACCTACATCCCCCCAACAGATTATAAATTTTGACTTTGGCAAATTCACGCATCTATTCAATATTTCTTTACTATACATTGTCCTATTAATGCAATCAAAAGAAAAAAAAAAAGTGTTAAAGAGGAAGAGCAAAGTGTTAAGAGAAGCCAAAGAGTGATATCAAATAAAAAAAAAACATACATTATTCTTTAATATGTATTTACTTTCAAACAAAAAATATTAACTTACAGTATCCATTATTTTATGATAGGGGAGAAAGATAATACTGAATTTTACAAGGAGTTACTCTATAAAACCTGAAAAAAAAATTCAGCTATTATTGAGTTCAATACAATTTTCCAACCAGTCAGTAATGCAAACCTAATATATTTGAAGTTATCCAAAATAAATCTGTTGAAGGGACTGTTTTTCCTCTGTGAAATAATCAAAACATCATACAAATATAGAATATGATTGGCACAAATTGTTACCTCCATCTCGCCTCTACAACATAAAAGAGATTTCATCCAATTCTGACCAAAAAGGCATCCAGGGCCTACGATTGGCTGAGAAGCTAATACTGGATGTAACTGGTTTCCTTGCAGAGTTTGTTACTTGCTTAGTTTAGAGTAACCAATGGTGGAAACCACCACCACAAATGATAGGAGATAACTCCCATATCATCGCAGGTGCACATGCAACCCAAATATATATTCTCATATAATATCCTGTGCAGAACATATGAACTGCACTGCAGCCAAAAATTGTTCTGCACATTGTAAGGTAAATAAATGTTTACAGCCTTCTCAGAACAATTGGTACATAAAAGCATCAACCCAACGGACATAAAACAACAGCTTCCTTCTATGGATCTACCGATTAAATAGTAAGTTATTAAATTAGAAATATGTGGATTTCTCTTTCTGAAATGTGTAAGTATATTATATGTGGACTGATAAAAAATATATTTTTTCTTGATATTAAGAAATATAAATGAAATATACATATAACATCAGTAGCAAAGAGTCCTCAGAAACAAATACATTTCACTATATTGAATAAAATATTTAACCACCATTATATTAAGAGCAATAATACAAGCTTGGAATTTCAAATGACCTTCATCTCTATTGGTTATTCAAATTGTCTTCCACTTCGACTGTCAAGAATGACAGACCTCCTCTGTGGCTGGTAGAAACAACTAGTGGATGTCTCTAGTCTTTGACCATTTTTGGGGATAGTCAGTTTATTCCTGAGTATGACTCCATCAGGAGTCTTCTGGTTCTCAAAAGATGATTCTTGGGAGGTGGTCTGAACAGGGCTTTTTATGGGTGACAACAGAATTCTTGAGTCTGCTGTCAAAGGGTGATCCATAATTGGAAATGGTGGGCTAAATAAAATGAGGCTTTGAGGTCTTCCAGGTCTCCTGAACGAAGGTCTTGAGAGCCCA
Organism: Discoglossus pictus; assembly: GCA_027410445.1. Lineage (NCBI taxonomy): Eukaryota > Metazoa > Chordata > Amphibia > Anura > Alytidae > Discoglossus > Discoglossus pictus. The sequence continues at coordinate 18,551,837 of CM050164.1, forward strand.
GAAGGACGTTCAATTTTAGATGACAAGGGTGTGTCTTCGCTAACTTCCCCATCTGAGATGCGCTTTCTGCGAAGCACCGGAACATCTTGAGAAACAGTCCGACTACTCTCAGTAGGAGAATTGAAACTGGAATGATGGGAAGAGTCTAATGAAACTGGATCACTATTTTCCTTCTCCTCAAGGCATTTTTTCTCAGGTTTTGGACTCTTTGGAATGTCTGACTGCCCTTTACTTGAAGATATAGTCTGTTTTGAGGCATTGTGACAATCAGCCAAACTGACCTTCTCTTTTTTCTCAATCGGAATAATGTCAGACTTGATAGATACTGTCTGCAAAGGTTGTGGAATTTCAGTATACTGTACTTTAGGGGGTATTACAGGTACAGCCTTGGCTTGGCACATTTTAATCATAAATGAGGCCCTAATAGCGGATACACTCACAGGAGCAGAGTTGCGGCGCCCGTAGGATGTATGAGACATATGATCCAATTCTGTATCTTTGTTTTGTAAGTTTAATTGTGATCTCCATGAGTTATCTTTCCACTGGTTGATATATTTAGGTGAGTCAAGTGGAGATAGCCTGGTGACTTCATGTGTCTTTTGTATTTGCTCACCTTGTATAGACAGTGGAGTGGCCACATTCTCAAATGTAAAGAAATCACCAGTTGGTACAGTAGTATCCAAGATCAAGGATGAAGGTCGTGTTTTTGGTTTCTCTGCCCCATGTTCACTGTTGTTATTACTGCTATGAATGGAATATTCTTGACTAGAACCAGCAGGCTGCATATTTTCCTCATGAAGCTTAGATTGACCATCAACTGAACATAACGGCAATGCAGGCAACTGCAAATTACAATTTAGAGACCCACTGGTTTTCATCTTAACAATATCTGGCATATGTTCCTTTGTTTGTGTTTTATCAGTTTCATCATTCCTACAATAAATGTCATTTTGTGTTCCAGTTGCTGGCAGTTCTAGAAGATTCAGCTTTTTTCGTCCATGCAATAACTTTTCAGGGTCTTTCTGGAAGGTCTCTTTCATCAAGTTATCAGTTTCTGATCTTAAATAAATAAGGCCATCAGGTTTGTTCCTGTTTAAAAGTCTGAGTGTCCATTGGCTTGTCCGAGTATCTTTACTGTCCAGAGACAGGCTGCGAGTAAATTCTGGCCTTTTATAAAGCTGACCTGTGGTTCCCCTTCTCTTTGGCTGTATTATATTGATTTCTTTCTCAAAGACATTCTTTAATTTTGGTGAGTGCAAAGGACTTGTCACCCACTGATGATCTTCCCAAGAGTCTTCCAACTCAAATGTGTGCACAAGTTCGTCATCATTCTCTAAGGACTCACTAGATTTTCTCTCTAATATCTGTGTTTGCCTATCTTCTTCTCTCCTCACTGGAACATTTTCTGAAATCACTTGCATATCATTCACTTCCAACCTTTTTGTTTCACCTTGAGTAAACTTTATCTTTTGTTTCACTGGAATAGGTTTTAAGAAACCTAAAGCATACTCTTGTTTATCAGACTTTTGGCAATTTTTCACATCAGAAACCTGTATATCTTGTGGCTGGGATTCTTGAGGTAGTGAAAAGTAATTTCCGTCAGGTATTTCTTGAGGTGCCAGAGAAGTGTTTCCCAGAATATTTTCCAAGTTTGTCTGTGTTTGGTGTTTGCAGCTCTCATTTTCCTCTAGCATACATGGATTGTGTGGGACAGAAGTAGTGACATCGACCTCATTGTTTACTTCAGGTAGAACCGGGCTTTCCTGGAAGCCATCAGAAGAAATGATTGGATGTACATTCTCCGGCAATACAAGAGTTTGAGTAGAGGGTGACGGAATTAGGTTAATCTCTGGAGGACTTTCAGGTAGCTCCTCTTCTGACTCAATTATCTTCAGTTCCTGCTGTATATCTGGCCACAATGGATCCAGCATGTTAAGGGAAACATCATCGTCCTATAATAATAAAAAAGAATACAAAATAGTTTGTATTATGGAATATTTTTCTTGGGCACTTGAAAAATAACCTCTCTGGTTTTCATAACTCACCTCAGTATACAAACTAACTCACCACTTACTACACAAATCTGAGTAGCCAACAATACCATTCAAATCATCTCAATACTTCATAATTAGTGTCATATAAAGGTAAAGTGAATACATAAGATAAAAAGTAAAATAATTACTCTTCAGTGAACATTACGCATCTGTTGTTCTTGTAATTCTACAATAATACTAAAGGATTGAGAAGCATCAGATTTGACGTAAAATAACAGAAGGGTACTAAATAGATATAAATGAGAGTTGTGAGTTGAACAGGATAAATGTTGGTTGTAAAGGATAGAGGCTATATTTGTCTGTTCAGAGAATACTAAGGAAAGGTAAGGTGGATTTACTCTAAAAAGCACTAGACTTATCAAAAAAATGTGCACAACATTTAAGAACCGTGAACACTTAAAATATTAATATAAATATGTTTGAGCATTGAACAGTTTTTTTTTGTTTCTAAAAATCCAAACCAGTTTTTTCCGTATTTCTCACTAGTCTCCTTAATATCAGTCCAATCGCTACAAAGGGCAGATGCCAAGGGACTTGTGTCTTGTGTCTGCCTAGCAAGTCATTAACCAGGGGAGCCAGTAAGAGACAGGGGACCAGTATAGTCTCCCCTATTCTTATAGGTTGTTATATGTCACTAGTTATAGGGTGTGTGAATGGGTGGAGGTAATTATGGACAGGGAACTAGAAATGTAAAGCTTGAAACAAATTGTGGAAATTAAATAGAGTTTGTAAATTAAATTAACATGCTTGGGCACGGAGTCCTATAACTGGGAAACCCAGCACGATTTGCATACCCTATCATTGTGGAATGGGTCAGCTGACTCAGTTGATGAGGTCTCCACTTGTTGTGTTACGGAGTCCTTATTAGGTCCGTCTGCTTCTGAACCTTCTGTCTTTTCTGTTACACTGACAGAAACATCTTTCTCTTTTATGGGAACAGCTTTCACTTCTAATTGTTCTGTTGGCAACAGCATCGTTTCCATTAAGATCTCATTAAGTGTCATGAGTTTGTCGTCATCGGAACCTACATAACAAAATGAGATTGTCAATAACATTTACATGTTTATTCATATAGTGGTAAGAGCAATACGTTTGCGATGTTTCAAATAATCAATTTAGTAGTTATTGTACTTACAATCATCTAAGTAACAAAGAACCTTCCCTTTAAACCTATTGAAAATAACTTTAGTATTGATGCCCTTCTGAGGTATGGTCAACATGTTGAAAAATGTATTTAACTTCTTGTACATCTCGTTTTAGGAGATTTTTTAAAGGAGTTTGTATAATGTATAATTTTGTAGACATTTGGGACTTTGACCTTATCACCTTATCAAAAAAGTCCCAGTTAGGTCATGATCTATACAAATATTCATCATGAATTGACACTTTATAGCAAGGTCCATCAAGTTTTTCAATGGGGAGGTTGCTGGACCAGTTAATGGTGTATGATATCCAAACTGAAGAAGATGCAGAAGTAAGTCACACTCAATATCAGTGCAAAAACTAAGCCAATTAGATCATCAGATGTGCACATAAACCTACTCTCATTGTTAATAATTATAATGCGTAATTTTATAATAATATAAACGGTTGCATTACCGGTAAAGCTGTCGGTATCTACATCTTTGTGTAAAGGTATGTCCAGTCCCTCCAGTTTTGCATCTTGAGCAGAATTAGAACCCACTTTTAGTCCAGTATCCGAAACTGTAGATTTTGTAAGGTTATCTGGTTCCAGCAAGGGTAATTCCTCCAGACTCGAGAGAAGATGTCGTTCTTTGGTAGTTGCTCTGCAGGGAGTACTGTTGCTACTTATAACAGCAGATACCCGCAGAGGTACAGATACTGCAAATGGCTCTGAGATGTTTAAGGCCTTTCTCTGGTGTCTTGGTGATGCTTCCAAAGGAAAGAGGCTGCCTGGGAAACTAGACTTGGCTGGTCCATCACTGGAAGCATAAAACATCTTTCGTATCTTTGGAGAGGTCTGCTCATTATCCAACTCTTCACCCACCCGAAACACCTTCATCTGTTCTGGGGGTGACTTTACCTGCGGACTTTTGGGGTTACTTTTATCTGGGGTGGATCCAGAACCCCCTGTAGCCCCAAACATTTCACCTGTTTCCCATTCATTATCATGTTTACTCAGGTCAAAGGTGCTCCCAGTCCCTGTGGTGCGTGACTTCAACACTGGTATGAAGAAGCCTCCTGTGGCAACAGACCTCTTAAATCGACTCATTTTTTCATCCTCACCTACTTGAATATAAATACAAAGTGTAAAAAGTCTTATAAGATGACATGTAGATCTATTGTAAATTAAAATATATACAGTAACCCAATGTAGCACCACAAATGTATTTGGATTATTATAATAATATAAATTATATATATACTTATATATAATGATCCTTAAAAATAAATAAGAGGCATTTAAATATTTATGTAAAAATTCTGCAGAAAATATACAGTAGTAATAATGCAAACTGGCACAGATTATAGCTCGGAGTTTTTAATATAAACATAAAATATTAATATCACAGCATAACATTTTAAATTAAACATCAGTTATATTTGTCCTCTTAAATAAACATTTAAAAAATCCACAATTTATTTTTCTCAAGGAGCTTACGTTTCAAAATAAGTAAGGAAACGCAGCTGTTAAAATCTGTATCTAAATGGTGTGCAGAAAACTTCAGGAGAAATAAAGCAAACTATCACAGATTTGAGTTCCCAGCTAAGATTTTTTTTTTAACCAGTTAGATCACAGCTTGAGTTTTAAACATAAATAGTAATGACACAAAATATTAATTGTCAAAAAGAACTGCCCGTCTTTAGTTTACTGCAGTTTCTATGTAGAATTTCTGCACGCTCTCATTGAAAGAGTATCCACTTCGAATAAAAAATAATCTAAAAATACATTTAAAATATAAATAAAATTCCACTAACTCACTGTGGATAATCCACTATCATCTGTGATAGTGGGCCAAGTGCTTAAGAGTATGGTCAAGTGGCAAATCACATAATGTTGCTTCCAACAATATTACGCAGACCATATTCTGAATATTATGACGTTTCGGTCCGCCATTATACTCACCTTCTGCAGGCAGAGAGCAGAGAGAATCCATACTCTTAGCTGGACGTATAGTAGCCTTCTCTGTGAATACAAAAGCATAACTACATTAATACAGACATAGAAAATAAAAAACTGTATTATTACAATTCTTGAGTAAAATATCATCAAAATTGTTATTTTTGTTGTTGTTTGTTTTGCAGAAAATTTGGCTGCTTTACCTTAATTCCATATCTTAATACTAACAAACTGCTGTGTTCTTATTATTTACATCTAAAGCGCCAACATATTCATGAGCACAAGATGCACAGAGAACAGACATATGAGACTAAACAAAAAATAAAAGGGTACAAAAGGAGTTGATGTCCCAAAAGCTTATAAGCCAGAGGACATTGAGCCTGTGAGACAAAAAGTGAGAAGGTGTTACTTATTTTAATAAGAGGCTAGTACATTGTATATGGCGGAGTATTCTGATATGATGTAGAATTTGTGGGTATGGTGTATGTAGGTGGTAGGCTCGGACGATGGCGTGGGTTTTAGAAGGCTTTTCAAGATGTGAAAGCTAGGAGAGTGTCTGATTGAATGAGGAGGGGAATTCAAGATAGTAGGAGCAGCACAAGTCCACTGGAGGGATAACAAGTGAGGAGGAAACTAGTAAGCATTTATCATAGCGAAGGGGCAGTTGGGAGAGTATTTGGAGCCAGGCAAGTGTTGTAAGAAAGTGCAATGTTATTCAGGGCTTTATAAGCTAAGGTCAGTATTTTAAATTGAATTCTGCAAGTGGACAGATGTGTCATATACCATCAGGATAAATCTTGAGTTTGAAGAGTGGGAGATTTGCTGTAGGTACAGAAGACTGTACTAGAGCTTTATATGCAGTTGTGGAGGCAATTCTACAAGTGACTATTGTAACTAAGAAGAAAAAAAAAGCACACACATTCCAAGAAATGTTGTCATAAGGGGATAGGTTTGGTACATGAGATATATAGTAAATCTCTAAAACAACTTTTATTAGAACAAAAAAGATAGTGTTTTTAAATTAATTCTAGTCATGGTTAAAACTTATTTTTTAATAGTTTTAATCCTGCTGCACAACGTGGTTAGATACAGTGCCTTTTACCTATTTTGTTACATTACAGATTTAAGTTCGATGTTTTGTTAATCTGAATTTTATGTGATGGATCAGAACACAATAGTCTAAGTTGGTGAAGTGAAATGAGAAAAATATATACATAAAACTATTTTTTAGAAATAGGAAACAGAAAATTGGCATGTGCGTATGTATTTACCCCCTTTGTTATGAAGCCCCAAAAAAGCTCTGGTGCAACCAATTACCTTTAGGAGTAACATAATTAGTGAAATGATGTCCACCTGAGTGCAATCTAAGTGTCACATGATCTGTCATTACATATACAAACCTTTATTGAAAGGCCCCAGAGGCTGCAATACCTAAGCAAGAGGCACCACTAACCAAACACTGCCATGAAGACCAAGGACCTCTCCAAACAAGTAAGGGACAATGTTGTTGAGAAGTACAAGTCAGGGTTAGGTTATAAAAAAATATCAAAATCTTTGATGATCCCCAGGAGCACCATCAAATCTATCCTAACCAAATGGAAAGAACATGGCACAACAGTAAACCTGCCAAGAGACGGCCCCCCACCAAAACTCACGGACCGGGAAAGGAGTGCATTAATCAGAGAGACAGCACAGAGACCTAAGATAACCCTGGAGGAGCTGCAGAGTTCCACAGCAAAGACTGGAGTATCTGTACATAGGACGACAATAAGCCGTACGCTCCACAGAGTTGGGCTTTATGGCAGAGTGGCCAGAAGAAAGCCATTACTTTCAGCAGAAAACAAAATGGCATGTTTTGAATTAGCGAAAAGGCATGTGGGAGACTCCCAAAATGTATGGAGGAAGGTTCTCTGGTCTGATGAACTTTTGGCCATTAAAGAAAACGCTATGTCTGGCGCAAACCCAACATATCACATCACCCAAAGAACACCATCCCCATGAAACATGGTGGTGGCAGCATCATGCTGTGGGGATGTTTCTTCATCAGCCGGGACTGGGAAACTGGTCAGAGTTGAGGGCAAGATGGATGGTGCTAAATACAGGGATATTCTTGAGCAAAACCTGTACCACTCTGTGCGGGATTTGAGGCTAGGACGGAGGTTCACCTTCCAGCAGGACAATGACCCCAAACACACTGCTAAAGCAACACTTGAGTGGTTTAAGGGGAAACATGTAAATGTGTTGGAATGGCCGAGTCACAGCCCAGACCAATCCAATAGAAAATCTCTGGTCAGACTTAAAGATTGCTGTTCACAAGCGCAAACCATCCAACTTGAAGGAGCTGGAGCAGTTGTGTAAGGAGGAATGGGCAAAAATCCCAGTGGTAAGATGTGGCAAGCTCATAGAGACTTATCCAAAGCAACTTGGAGCTGTGATTACTGCAAAAGGTGGCTCTACAAAGTATTGACTTTAGGGGGGTGAATAAGTTATGCATATTGACTTTTTCTGTTATTTCATCCTATTTGTTGTTTGCTTCACAATAAAAAAAAACATCTTCAAAGTTGTGGGCATGTTCTGTAAATTAAATGATGCAAATCCTCAAACAATCCATGTTAATTCCAGGTTGTGATGCAACAAAACATAAAAAATGCAAAGGGGGGGGGGGGGACTTTTGCAAGGCACTGTACACCAACCGGCATGTTGTAATTAGAGCAAAATGTTTCTACAAGTTAGTAAATCTCTATATCTCACCATTCATTTCCTTCTGTCCTCTCACAAACACACTACCATTGCGACTCAGTTTAGACTTGGACTCTGATCCAGAACGACCCAGGTTAAATATTGACTTCCATTTCTTAGACTTGGTTGAGAGTTTCCTCCTGAAAGATCAAATATAAAAACGTCAACAACACTAATTACAGTATAACAATTAAAAAACAAATGAACACTCTTCTAATATATCTAATGGTGGTCAGGCCCTTAGTAAAGGCAATAGAGTTTTTCAAATGTTGCTTTGAATGCTGAAACAGTTCTTAAAAGGCTGCTGTAAGTCCAGAATTCATATATTTTAGGTTTGAAAAAAACAATATTAATACATTTTCAATGTATTGTAATTAAAAGGTATAAAACTAAAAATAGCTTGGTTTCCCCTAATTTGTAGACTGTAGCTTCTTCAATCATTTACAAACTGCTTAGTTTTGATGGGATGTAATTACGTTGCCTCTGCTGCACTATAGCTACAGGGAAGTGGTAGTACATTCTGCCACAAAGCTAAGTAACGATTAAAAAGTAATCACGTATTCAGAAGATCATGCAGGACATCACAAGATCAACCCCCAGTCTTTGGTAGTTTCTTTCTAGCTCTTTAAGACTCTCCCCAAGTCTTCAAATATTCACACATTCTCTGAAAACCCACCAGTTCTGAGAAGCTAACCACCTTCCACTTAATCTAAACTATCCACAGCTTTATACGAGGTTACCTGTTCTGGTTTGCAGACCTCTCCCTCATCATTAATCCATCGAGCATTCCTCTTATGTCATGTTTCTATCCCACCTCTTAGATTGTAAGCCCTCCCAAGGGCCGGGTCCTCGTCTCCTCATTTAACACTGTGTATGTACAAATGGGCTGTCTTGTGTAATCAGGCTTGTAATATATGTAAATGACTATCCATTGTTTACTGTACTCCAAGAGCTATGCAATCTATTATTATTATTTATGCATCTGGAGATGCTCATGTGGTTTATCATGTCCACTGTGACAGAAAATTAGTAGAGTGGGAGAACATTTTTATTTAATTTATGCTTAAACTTTACACTTTATTATATAACCATTGCACAAATGTTAATATTTTTTGTAATCATACTTAAAGGTATATCTACGTTTCCCTGTGTTGTTCTCTCTCTAATCTAACACCTGCTGCTTATATCAGACATGCACATTACATGGAGTCATTCTATACACACACAGACTTTTTTTAGATAAAAAATGTAACGTGTGTGTGTGTGAGTGTCTGAGTGTGAGTGTCTGTGAGTGTGTCTGTGAGTGAGAGTAAGTCTGTGTGAGTGAATGTGTCTGTGTGAGTGAGTGAGTGAGTCTGTGTGAGTGAGTGTGTCTGTGAGAGTGTGTCTGTGTGTCTGAATGTATGCATGTGCGTGTCTGAGTGTGAGTGTGTGCGTGTCTGAGTGTGAGTGAGTGTGTATGCATGAGTAAGTCTGTGAGTGAGAGTGAGTCTGTGCGAGTGTGTGGGTATCTGAGTCAGTGGCTGTGTGAGAGTGTGTCACGGGGCAATTCACTGGGTCTGGGGGAGGTCACCGGGCAATTCACTGGGGCTGGAGGGAAATTAACTGGGGTTGGGAGGTTACATGGGACAATTCACTGGGGCTGGGGGAGGTCATGGGGCAATTCACTGGGGCTGGGGCAGTTGATGGGGCAATTCACTGGCGCTGGGGGAGGTCACAGGGCAATTCTCAATTGTCTGATTGTGAATGTCTGTGTGAGTGAGAGTGTATCTGTATCTGAGTCTGCGTGTCTGAGAGTGTGTCTGAGTGTGAGTGTGTGTGAGAGTGTTTCACTGGGGCTGGGGCAGGTGATGGGGCAATTCTCTGGGGCTGGGGGAGGTCATGGGGCAATTCACTAGGGCTGGGGGAGATCACAGGGGCAAATCACTAGGGCTGGGGGAAGTATCACATGGGATGTAGATAAAACAATCAGTGAATGAAGGGACACAGACCTTGTTCTGGGTATTACAGAAATCTAAAGGAAAGATGCAGCACAATTCAGAGACTAAAAAGATACAATGTATTATGCTAATTTTCCCAGGGATTTTCAGGGGTTGTCAACATTGATAGAAAACAGTTTGCAAATGCAAGAAATTCAGCAAACTTCAATGTAATGGTTTAACTGTTTAATTTTTTAACTATTTTTTTTCATACACTACTAATTCTCCTCTATCAGATGCATTAATAATCCAGCTCACTTGCAAATACCTTTAAGGCTCACATCACTCCAATCTTGCCTCGCAAAACAGATTCAACCCAGGTCAGGAGTTTAGTAAATCTAGGCCACCCCCCGTGTACCTTTGTTTTTTTTTTCTAGTATTGTTATTTTGCCATAAATGCAATGCAACTATGATTATTCCCTGGCTCTTTATGAACCATGTCTGTTCAAACTCTTGAAGGACATCACTAAGGAGCTCAAGGACATTCCTGTTATCACAGCTTGATACATTCTCCCCTGCTCAGACATTATAGACTATTATATGAGCAGTAATGCAGATACCACCATTCATGTGAAGAGGACAGGAAACAGCATGTAATGGACTAACCTTAGTCAAATATTATTTTACTAATAGAAAGGATTTCAAAGCTTTTCTTAGAAAGTTTTAAGCGACAATTACTAAAGGATCTTGTAACACTCACATTCATGCATTTAAAAGTAGGGTGACATCCAGTATAAATAAATGAATTACATTTATTCTACCTAAAGCCAGTAGGGTGGCATGTTTTTAATTATTTTTTGTTATTTATTTATTTAAAACCTTTATTGGATCTTGCGTGTTTCATACACGCCAGGCAGGTCCGGAGTGAGAACTGCTGTACACCCCTCCCACTGGTCTGTCACAGGCTCTGTCCTCTTAAGGTGGATTACTACAGTTACCACCATATATATCAACAATGATATTTACAAGCAGAAAGAGTGTTATACAGACATGGGGGTAGGAGATCAGAATGGGTGACCTGTCGGGGGTGGGGGGTAGGAAATCAGAATGGGCGACCTGTCGGGGTGGGGGATAGGAGATCAGAATGGGGGACCTGTAGGGGGTGGGGGGTAGGATATCAGAATGGGGGACCTGTCGGGGTGGGGGATAGGAGATCAGAATGGGGGACCTGTCGGGGGTGGGGGGTAAGATATCAGAATGGGGGACCTGGGGGGTTTTAAATTCGGGAATGTAGCAGGACAAGTTAACCCTTAACTGTATTTTTTAGTAGTTTCCAGCAGACATTTCTCTGCACAGATGACTTTGTGAAGGGTTAACTCTCTGTCTGCTTGTGTTCATGGCAAGGAGCAGGTGCTGTGAGTGTGTCTGGGGGATGTCAGAGTCTCCATGTAAAAAAGAGATTTCATTTATAAATTTCTCTGTGAAAAAAGAACATTTTTAATAAATTAAAAAAGTATTTCAACATGTTTTTGACAGATCTTGGACCTATCCTCTTAAAGTAGCCCAGCACAAGGCAGCAGCAGTAGCGATGAGCATCAGCTAGATGGCGCTGCCGATATTCCGGTGCCATATCATAGAGTCAAGGCTTAGGTAAACTGTTAGGGTTGGGGTGAGGGTTAGGGTTAATTCAAGAATTACGCTAACATTATAAGCTTAGAACTTCTCTCACATATCAGCAGCGCCACAAAATACCGGCAGCGCCATCTAGTGGTTGGAGGCCGCTCTACAGCAGCGGACCTGTCCCGACACCATAACAGGATAGATCTGAGATCTTTTCTTTGATGTGGTCCAAACTGTGTTGAATTAAGATGTCCTTTAAGTACAAATACAAAAAATCATGAATTTCTGAGGAACGTTGCTAAGATACCTTTCCTTGCTGTAGTTCAACATACACAACATTAGGTGGCGACCTTCAACCACCGACATGTTTCATTTTTCCTTTTTTTTACGCACAGTTAGGTGTCTGAATAATTCACTTTCAAAATCAGATTAATTTTGGCTTCCTGCAATGTGTGAGAAATTGAATATTTATTTCATATTTAAAGAATAAAAATGAAAGGTGTGCAATTCAAGTTATGGGCCAGATTACATACAACCAACAGGCCTGAAATTATAGACCAGTGATATTCTTATCTCATAGGGAATAATGTCCCTAAATATGTTGAGTTAATTTAAGAAATCGCATTAGTTTAGAAATAAACTGCAAAAACTATCAAATATTTAGTGACATTTCTTCACAAACTAGTGTGACAAATCTAGGCCTTGAGGCCACGTGATACACAACCTGTGATGAAATGTAATAATAACAACAAAGCATTAAATTTGGGGCGCGCCGCCTATAGCAATTCCACATTGATCTAAACTAATACAATCATTTCAAGAACAAGGAACAGTAACAAAAACATTTTGAAGTTTTGGTAAGATTGGCCTCTCCATAGAGTAACACGGGACACGGCCTTTCATTGAGTGGTCTGATATTTTAAAAAATATTGTGGTTTTACTATAAAGCTGCACACTTTTTCACGGCTAACTGTACTTTAAATACCCAGCAACAATAAAATATACAGTAGAAAGATAATTTCAGTATATCTGAGACATAATACACTATAATCCTCTGGTTCTTGTATATAATGTCAAAAGGAACTATTTGTTTGATTATTTTAGGCAGTAAAAACAGAGTTTATAAGTGTTTCTGAATAAAATAAAATAAATACACAGGTATATTATATAAAATTCAGAAAACAGCCATATCCTTTTAACTAAAGGCTTTACTTGAAATCCCAGAGCATCAGGAGTTTTAGTCCTGCTGTATATAATTTGCAAAGTCCAAGGTATTATAGGCTGGATTATGGCCAAGTGACTGAATTGCATGTATAAAATACCAGCTACCCGATCATTTACTCTCTCCCTACATCCCCTTGTTGATAGTTGATCCCCTACTCTTTCCTTGGACCCCACTCGTACGTCAACCAATTTGCTGATCACCCTTTTTCCATTTTCTATACAGATTATCCACTATTCTATAATCGGTCCTTACACATGTTTCACCAACTCCCTTCATTCCTTCCTTAAATATCACCCCTTATAGATCATTCAAATACCAGCAAGGGTCATGAGAAGATAGAGGAAGCCATGAAAATGGATGGAGTGAGAGGTGAAGATGAGGGCGCAGTGATAGCTAAGGAACTGATTATGTGTTAGTATAAACGCCAGCTCCAAGTCAGTCCTTGTATTATATTTATCTTCTTGGGATTTTCATGTACCTGCGGCTTGTATTTCTGCACTAAATGCATGGTTGTCGGGGGCTCATTGCAGCCTAACTCCTGCGGGCCTCGCGATAAGCGCCTTCGGCGCTCATTGTAGGCTTACTCCCTGCGGCGCTCATCGCCAGTAGTCGGAATTGCGAGTTTGCCTGCTCATCGCAGTGTAATTTATCATTGGTGTGTCGGGACACATTTGCATATTTGACAACTATATGGGGCTGGATACCGCATATAGTATTAAAATACCACACAACTGCTTCTCTCTACACACATTGAAAAATCTGGGGGGATTTGTCCCCCTCGTCCCCCCAGTTCCTACACCCATATAAAATCTGCCAATGCCCATACTTAGGTGCTTGCCCTCCTCTGATTAACTGCTATTCACTGTCTCCTTGCTTTTCCCAGATGCTTATTCACAAACGGAGGAGATCAGAGCCACAATGTACACAATCCTGCTGATCTACACACAATCTACCCAAAAATGTACATAATATAATTTATAGTTTGTAAAATTTTGCATGAATATCCCTATATCCCCATTTTATGCATACTTGGTATGCGTTCCCTTCCCAAAATACAGATTTTGTAAATAATGAGTATACAAAGCGCGGCTCGTGCAGGAAATAGGTGGGAGCAGATACTTCCTGTGACAGACACCATTGTTTTGTGGAGTGGAGAGGAACACGAAAACTTTTTTTTTTAGAGGTTAAGAGAATTCTCACAGCTGATAAACAATCATTATATTACGTTCTACTGATCAATAACTACTCTTGATTTTCACTGATGCCATCAACTCATATATAATAATAATAATAATAATAATAATAAAGTCTAATCTTTAATTCAATTCAACATTTAATATTACACAGGGCTTTGGAAATACGGTAATTCCTTTGGATAACTGAATGAGTATCAGATGAAGTTTAATGTAAACACTGAGCACTTCCTGCTGTGTACCTCAGGAATAGTATACTGGAGTGTTAACCTTAGATGTCTACTTTAGCACGGATCATTAGAACTCACTTGTTTTCAGGTAGATCAATGACTGTGTGGAACATGGTTCCGGTGACTGGAACGATCTCTGGCAAGCTGTTCTCCCTCCGCTCCTTGCGTGCAGGGTGAGTGGCTGCTAGGCTCCTGGCCTGTGCTTCCTCCAAGCTTACCAGCTTCATAGGCAAGGAACCAGTTGGCAAGGTCATGCTCTTCATCATAACTCTGCACTCTAAGAAGAGAAAACATTAAGTTCAATTCACCTCTGTATGTATGCACAATATACCATTGATGTTGTTGTTTAGTCGTTCAGTCGTGTAAGACACGCCCTATGGATTCATTATGTCGTGCTTATCTGTAAGGTAATCTTGGAAAAGATACTGGAATGGGTTGACTTAATTGCTATTTACAAATTTCTCCCAACAACTATGGACTTTGTGGACATCCGGTCTGTTTTCAAAGGGCATTTTCCTTTGACCCACTTTTTACTACAGACCAAATCAAGACTCTACTCTCCTCCACTCTCCTTCTTATTATAAACTCAGTCAAGGAACATTTCTTATTATAGACCAACTCTCTTCTGATTATGGACCCATTCAAGGCTCGTTTCTCATTACAGATGCACTCAATGTTCTCTTTTTACAATAGATGCACTCAATGTTCTCTTCTTATTATAGTCAAGGCTCTCCTTCCTATATACTAATCCAAGGCTCTCTTTCTACTATAGATTCATTTATGGACCTCTTCTCACTACAGTCAAAGCTCGGCACTATGGAATATGTTGGCGCGTTACAAATAAAGTCTAATCACATATTATAATTGTCGAACTACTAGACGTCGTCACGCTTTGCGTGGTGCGTACAACTTGCAAGCCTCATGAAGCGAGGTGAACTTGGAGCACTTAGGCGATGAACGCCAAAGGTGATCATCTCCTGCGAGCCGTTAACTCGCAGCGCTCATTGAATGCGAGCCTCGCATAGCGAGTCGAGACGTGAAGGCACTAAAACTCACAGCACAGAACTTGGGCGATAAGTGACAAAGGTGCTCATCTCCTGCGAGCCTCGCATAGCGAGGCGAGCTGTCAACTCGCAGCACTCATTGAATGCGAGGCGAGACGTTAAGGCACTAAAACTCACAGCACAGCACTTGGGCATTGAGCGCCAAAGGTGCTCATCGCCTGCGAGCCTCGTGAAGCGAGGTGAGCCGTTAAGGCACTACAACTCCTGGCACTTGGCCGATGAAACACGCAGGACTTAGCCTACAAACACTTAGGAAACGCGGTATCCCCTTACAGACTTATTAAATTGCCAATCACCAAATTGAATAGGGCTCTATATAAGCACATAGAAACTTTTTTTTAAAATACATTTTTAGTTAGTGAAGACCTTGCTTTCGCATAGAAGTTCACTAACTAAACACTTCTGTAAAAATATATATCCTATGTGCTTATATAGAGCCCTATTTAGTTGCCCCATTAGCAATTTAATAAGGCTGTTAGGCTGCAAGCAGTTGACAACGTGTGACTTAGAAGCAAAAACATTACGAGACGCGGGACTTCGAAAAAAAAACATTACGAGACGCGGGACTTTGAAAAAAAAAAAAAACAAGATGCGGGACTTAGAAAAAAAAAAATACATTACGAGACGCGGGACTTAGAAAAAAAAAATGAGGTAGGAAAATATAAAGTTAACGGCCGAACTGCAAAAAACAAAATACACGAAAAACACACACAAAAAAAAAACCAACAAAAACATCACACAGCACGGGGGAACAGCCATGACGTCTGGAAGTGAAGTGGAACGCAAATTTAAGTCGATTTTCAAGAGTTTTGGCACTCGGAAAACGGAAAAAAAATGTTGACCAAAAAAAATGAAAACAAGGCTACATGACCCTGGACCGCGCAATACACCGCCAAGCGTATACCACTTTCACACAGGAACATATGAGGTACAAAATACGCTACTACAAAGGACGCCAAATACTTGCGAACCGCGTAGCACAGAGAAATGACGCAACATTACAATCCGAACTTGCACATCACAACATTACGTATCTACAGTAGCGCTTTACACAAATAAACGGTCTGCCCTCGAGCACACAGCCTACTACTAATGCACAGTTGGGACATTCATTAAAATATCTCCACAGACCAGCAACAGTCCCACTGGACATTATATACTGCGGGAAAATGAAAAAAGATTGTTAGCTCTTCAGCAGATTGATTGATGGATATATTAATTACAATTAGGTAAAGTTTATTAATTCATTAAGTAACTAATTAATTGATTATTATTTACAAAAATATAGATATATGTATCTGTCTTTGGGATGAGGCTGCTCAGAGGAGCAAACGTACACCAGAGGAGAGGTTTGCAATGAGAGCCGAAGGTCCTCACAGTAGAAAAACCTTCACATTGTGTGGCAAACAGCATTGCCATGGATTAAAATTTTATTGACCATCATTTTTTGACGGGCAAGTCGCTAGTCATATATATAGTTGTTGTAATTGCAAGTGTGTCTGTAACGCTCTCAAAGTTACGGGCTTGCGCATACAAAGGCGCTAATCGCAAGGCCCGTAAAGTAGAGGGGGGAGTGGCTCGCAATGAGCGCCTAATGCCCGCAAGGTAGAGGGGGAGAGACTCCAAACAGCTTCCGAGTTACGGGCTTGAAAAAAAAATGGTGGCGGTTAAACCCACAAGCCCAGCGGGTTTAACGGTTGACTTTTTTTTTCAAGCCCGTTACTCAGAAGCCGTTTGGAGGCCGCAAAAAGACATAACTTGAATAGCAAGGCAAGCGCTGCAGTTGGAGCAGGGGGAGAGGCAGGGAGCCCGTAAGTGAGGTTACAAGCTAATTTGCTAGTCAATTAGGTTGCAGGCTCCGAACAGCTTCCGAGTTACGGGCTTGAAAAAAATGGCGACCGTTAATGCTGTAACTTTTTTCATGGCCATAACTCGGAAGCCCTTTGTTGGCTTAGGGAAATTGATTGATCAATTTCTCCAAGCCTGCAAATGTTTTCACACCCGTAAATGGCAAAGGGAACACAGGGAAGGGAGAGGAGGGAGAAAGACACAGGGGAGGGAGAGGGGGAAAAGAGACACAGGGGAGAGAGAATGGGGAAAGAGACACATGGGGAGGGAGAGTGGGGGAGACACAGGGGTGAGAAATTTGGGAGTGGGGGGAAAAGAGACACGGGAAAGAGTGGGGGGAAAGAGACATAGGGGTGGGGGGTGGAAGAGACACAGGGGAGGAAAAGCAGGGCAAAGATACACAAGGGAGGGAGTGGGGGGGAAGAGACACAGGGGTGGGAGGGGGGAGAGACACGGGAAAGGCAGAGGGATGGAAGAGACACAGGGGAGGGAGAGGGGGGGAAAGAGATACAGGGGAGGGAGGGGGGGAAAGAGATACAGGGGAGGGAGGGGGGGGGAAGAGACACAGGGGAGGGAGGGGGGGTAGAGACACAGGGGAGGGAGGGGGAGAAGAGACACAGGGGTGAGAAATGTGGGAGTGGGGGGGAAAAGAGACACAGGAGTGAGTGGGGAAAAGAGACATAGGGGTGAGGGGGGAAAGAGACACAGGGGAGGGAGAGCAGGGCAAATATATACAGGGGTGAGGGGGGAGACACAGGGGAGCGAGAGGGGGAAGAGACACAGGGGAAGGAGAGGGGGAAAGAGATACAGGGGTGAGAAATGGGGGAGAGGGGGAAAAGAGACACGGGAGGGAGTGGGGGTGAAAGAGACACAGGGGGGAAAAGAACACAGGGGAGGGAGAGAGGGGGAAAGAGACACAGGGAAGGTAGAGGGGGGGGAAAGACAAACAACAGATATATAAACATAAACAGGTACATAATCAGACAGAAAATAAAGCGTATAACACTATATCATGCCGTCATATTTAATGAGCAAGTTACATATATAGTTGTCAGTGTGCGTCACATTACAATGTTGGTCAAGCTGTTGCTGCCCATAGAGCAGCAACTGCAAGTCTCGCAAGGCGAGGCGTGTCGCGTTGCAGACAACACAGGACTTAGGCTACAATTAGATGCCGAAAGCAAAATTACGATTTTAACGGCCAAACCATGAAACTGAACAGACATGAAAAAAATATATATATACACCTCACATTAACTTACACACACCACAGTGGGAGAGCCAGGGAGCCTGTGAGAGGTTGCAAGTTAATTTGATGCATATTTGTTGTTTTTTAACGATCGAAAATCGCCTCAGCGAGAAAAAAAATGGCTGCCGAAAAAAACGCTAAATGATGAAAACAAGGCCCAAAGACGTAAAACTAGCCCAAGGACGTAAAAAATAGCCATAAGCAGTAACACTTAATCCAAGCCACTAACACTTAACACAAGGCAGTAACACAACCCAAGACAGTAACACTCAAGCGCCAGGCCTATAAGCTACACAGGGGGAGAGGCTATCAATAAGCGCCGAAGGTACAGTATTTCAGCCTTAACATTTTATTCCCATCATTTTTGACGGGCAAGTAACTAGTAATATAATAAAGCTTGCGTCCCAATCCCAGCTTAATGCACTTAGAATTACATTGCAGTAAGAAGTTAGGAAAACATCTACAAGTCCAAAACAGGTCAGAGAGTTGAAAAATGTATGAAACAAATATGGGCATGAATTCCCAGGAAATGTGCTTTTGCTTGTGTATGACTTGATAAGTATTACAGCAACACTTAATAATTCTTGCATAAATAAAGATAGACCCTTGAAATGAGACCATTATGAGCCAAAGAACAAGTGCTTTGGAAAACATCTCACTTTTTATGTCTGTGGTTGTTTTTAAAGGCATAAATTCAAGGCCACTCCGGTCAGTGTTAAGGGCAATAAAAATCATTGTGAAGTAGAAACAGAACCAAAATCATAATTTCCTAGTATGTTGTAAAATTTTCCATTATGAGAGATGATCAGTCTCATTACCAAAATACACAAAGTTGCACTGAGACTGAGAAAGAAGAAATCTACACCAATAAGGAAACTTAATATAAATGTATTAATGGGTAAGAATTAAAATGCACTGACTACATAAAGTCCAAATTAGTCCTGGAAGAGTCTACTAGATTAACAGGTCACCAGAAGACGGAAAATAATGTAGACAAAGTGTTTTCCTTTTTGAAATTGCTGTTACGTTTATTGAACTTTAAGCATTCTTAATTAGTGGCTTTAGACTGCTGGTACATCCCTGTATACATAATGAGCTGCTTTGTGCGCTGACGCTTACGAGAACCAACTGTACAGGCAGAATAAGAAAGTGTTTCCTATATTACTTTTGAACGATGATTTATTTTGCGCCCATCATTTTAACATAAAGAGATATGCACAGTAGTTAAAGCAACTGCCTTTGATATGGAAGGTCATTGATTTAAAACACACCAGTTACTTTTTTTATTTTATTATTATTTTATTTTTTTATTTAGGTTACATGATAAAAAGTTATAAAGATATAAAAAAAAGATATAAAGGGTATATTGTTGGTAAAAAGGCAAATTCGGGTTATAAATAGGCTATAGGTTATAGATAGGCTTACTAAAAAAAAAACAAAGGTTAAACATAAAAAAGAAACCACTTGGCAGCTCGGTCGCCCATTTATAATTATAACGGTTTGTCCTCTACCCTTGAGAGCTTATCCAAATTGCCTGGACAATCACCAACAGGAACTTATTGGTCTGACATCAGAAAGGACTCAAGTATTTTGGAATTCAATCTTAAGAACAAGTACATTTCTTCAGTCTACAGGCCGAATACTAGCTCCTTCTATGACTACCAATAAGCAAGACACTATTACCTCACCGTATTTTACGCCATGGGGGGTTTATCGCAAGCATCAAATATGTGTGCGACAAAAGAAAGTAACTATTCTCATTTTCATTTTGATATGTGTATGAAATTTAAGATAGTAATTGAATATTAAAATCCAATAATATGCGGCCTCCTCTTCCTCTCTCACCTTTTTTTGTACCATTGAAATTACTTCAGTCTTATGAAAAAACTGATAAATATTTCAACTAAATTATCCATCAATAATCTGAACCTATTTAAAAGTAAAGATAATACATTATCTACAAATGTCAGCATAGTTGGAACTATGGTATTCCAAGTAGTAACATACGAGAGCTGGACCATAAAGAGCGCGGGAGAATTGATGCCTTTGAATTGTGGTGTTGGAGAAAACTGCTTAGAGTCCTTTGGGCTGCCAGAAGATCCAATCAATGAACACCTCAGGAAATGTAGCCAAACTGTACACTGGAAGGTTTGATCAGAAGCCTAAAGCCCAAATACTTTGGCAATAACATAAGAAAACACAGTATCCCTAGAGAAGGATCTGATGCTGGGAAAGATTGAAGAAACATGAAGATAAGGATGGCAGAGGCGGAGATGGATAGATGAGGACATGAGCTTGAGGGAGCTCAAAGGGACAGTGGCTGACAGATCTGCCTGCTGTGCGGCGGTCCATAGGGCCACGGAGAGTCGGGCACAACTGAATTACTAAACAACAACAACAATCTGAAGAACAAAACAATAGAAACATGGCCATTTCTTAAACAACCCATCTTAAAGATTATGCTATGAAAAGGATCTATCAAGTTCTAGGTGACTAAGAGGAGGTCCTCACCATCTCTTGGCCTAGGGGAAGGTCGTGGAGAGCAGGTGGTTTTCTTGTTGAAGATCTGTTCCACGTGGTTTAAGATGAACTCAAGAACAACCTGCTGGACCCGGACCTCCAGGAACGCTGCATCCCCATTGCATCCCGCATCTTCGATCTCCTTCGACCTGGAAGAGAAAATGAGCCAGGTTAAGTGCCAGCTAATGTCACCTCGACATCCGTGTCAAGAAAATGTTAAAATATCTGATTAAAATAACATATGTTAAGACCAGAGTGCTATAGTTGGTCATGGATGTGTTGACAACTTGCCATTTTCAGACGTTTATACAAGAGATCAACAAAGAGCCGGTATATAAGACAATTTGTGTACCTGGAAATATATAACATTATGTACGATTTATATTAACATTATTACAAGTCTATGTTACAGAACAAGCAAGTGATGTGAGCTGAGGAAAAACCGGGGAAAATACCAACCAATAATGGGAATTCTGCATCGCTACCTTGTCGTGGTGAAGGGGCTTTTGTACCTCAATGAAGCTGTGAGCTAAATTATGAAGAGTCATAGCAGAGAGGTCAGACAAAACACAATCCACTGGAGAAGGAACTAGCAAACCACTCCAGTATCTTCGGTGAGAAAATAATATGGATAAGCAAAAGCAGAAACACGGACGGTTGTACCCGGAGTGCTGTGTTTATATGGTCACTGAGAGTCGGACACGACTGAAGAACTGAACAACAACAATGGGAATTCACAGCTGACGCAAAAGATGGATAGGCATGGCAATCTGGTGGCTAATGTAATAGTTCAGAATGATAATCATTTATCAGATTTATTAGTCTCTTCACATTGTTATCTAGCCAACGAAGCCATATACTGGAGTGTGAGGAGCCACATTTTGCTCCACAGACAAGTACTGAGCGGGTTCCTCCTACTGGTGTATCTACTCCCTCCATTGCATTCATAAAAACGCACATTATGGGTCTCCTTCAAATTTGATTTGGCCAATTGAATAGGGCTCTATATAAGCACAGTGCATATTTTTTTTACAGAAGTGCTTATATAGAGCCCTATTCAATTGGCCAAATCAAATTTGAATGAGACCCATAATGTGCGTTTTTATGAATGTAATGGAGCGGGTTAGTGAAGACC
Organism: Discoglossus pictus; assembly: GCA_027410445.1. Classification (NCBI taxonomy): domain Eukaryota; kingdom Metazoa; phylum Chordata; class Amphibia; order Anura; family Alytidae; genus Discoglossus; species Discoglossus pictus. The sequence continues at coordinate 18,573,715 of CM050164.1, forward strand.
TTGCTTTTGGATAGACGTTCACTAACTAAAAACTTCTGTAAAAAAAATATGCTCTGTGCTTATATAGAGCCCTATTCAATTGGCCAAATCACAGTTGAATGAGGCCCTTTGTATCCACAGCTGCATCCCCGCAATCTCCTCCTTAATTCATTTTATGAGCAAACTCTGGCCATTGTTTGGTTATTGACAAATTTCCTAAAAATATCTAATAAACCCTCACAATAGGGTGATTTATTTCTTAATCCCACAGCTGTAAATTGGATAATCTCATATTATATATATCATTATTACGGTTTGAAGCTAAATGACTGGGACAGCTAATTTTGTGATTGTGATCACTGCTCACGTCACTCCAGCTCGGAGCTGCCATGACGTCAGAGGAGCCTGAGCTGCAGGATCGTGTGGGTGGCACCCCCTGCCCCTTGTAGGAACCATCCTCAGCATCCCCCATACCTTGTGAGAAGCCATCCCAGCACCATCCAGGTGCCATCCTGTGACCATCCAGGTGGCATCCCCTGCCCATTGTAGGAACCATCCCCAGCATCCCCCATCCCAGCACCATCCAGGTGCCATCCTGTGACCATCCCCTGCCCCTTGTAGGAACCATTCCCAGGATCCCCCAGACCTTGTGAGAAGCCACCCCAGCACCATCTAGGTGCCACCCTGTGACCATCCAGGTGGCATCCCCTGCCCATTGTAGGAACCATCCCCAGCATCCCCCATCCCAGCACCATCCAGGTGCCATCCTGTGACCATCCCCTGCCCCTTGTAGGAACCATTCCCAGGATCCCCCAGACCTTGTGAGAAGCCACCCCAGCACCATCCAGGTGCCATCCTGTGACCATCCAGGTGGCATCCCCTGCCCATTGTAGGAACCATCCCCAGCATCCCCCATCCCAGCACCATCCAGGTGCCATCCTGTGACCATCCCCTGCCCCTTGTAGGAACCATTCCCAGGATCCCCCAGACCTTGTGAGAAGCCACCCCAGCACCATCCAGGTGCCATCCTGTGACCATCCAGGTGGCATCCCCTGCTCCTTGTAGGAACCATTCCCAGGATCCCCAGACCTTGTGAGAAGCCATCCCAGCACCATCCAGTGACCACCAAGGTGGCATCCCCTGCTCCTTGTAGGAACCATCCCCAGCATCCCCCATCCCAGTACCATCCAGGTGCCATCCTGTGACCATCCAGGTGGCATCCCCTGCCCCTTGTAGGAACCATTCCCAGGATCCCCAGACCTTGTGAGAAGCCATCCCAGCACCACCCAGGTGCCATCCTGTGACAAGTAGCCATAAGCCTCTAATAGGATTTATTAAAGGGATTTGGAAGATTCCTGGATATTACTATGCATATATTGTCCCTTGTATCTATTTACTTTTATGTACTTTATATTATTAAGAAGTGCTTATAAGCTCCGTATTTACTGCCTAAAATCAAACAAATAGTCCCTGTATTGGTCTGCCCTCTGCAGCGTATGCAGACACAGACTCTGTAGGGCTGGATGTGCAGTATAGTGTCCTAGCCTATCAGGGTCCACGCCTCAGCTGCATGTTGCAGAATGTTGCTGAGATGGTTACTGATTGGTTAGTATGGGACACAGCCCAGCAAGTACTACAGAGTCTGTGTCTGCATAAGCTGCAGAGGACAGACCCATACAGGGACTATAAACAGATCTTATAAGCAGTTCATAATAAGATAAAGTATATAAAAGTACATATATACTCGGATATTATTTACGTAGTAGCTGCTTGTAAGAGACACTTTACAAGATTTAGTGGCCGAGTCCTTTTAATCACAAGATGAGTCACCACCAGGATAATCTAATAAATGTATCATCATCTGTAGTTATCAATATAGTAAATGTTAAATATAGGACTGCAGTGGCACGTTAATATTTTATGATTTATAGGAGAGGGTGAAACTGGAAAAAAAACATGGCAGCCTCCCATCATAAAAGGTTTCATATACAGAATATTGTGGGGAACAGTAACAGAGCTACTTCTGGTGCAGTAGGTGCAAAGCACTTGGGCCCACAACATGGTAGGGGCCCTCAGTAAATGAGGGATATTCATGTATTAGTTTATTAGATGAAGATGGCGCATGGGGAGAGGGGGAAGGAAGACACATTGGAGAGGGTGTAGGAAGACACAGGGGAGAGGGGGAGGAAGACACAGGGGAGAGGGGGAGGAAGACACAGGGGAGAGGGGGAGGAAGACACAGGGGAGAGGGGGAGGAAGGCACAGGGAAGAGGGGAGGAGGAGGGAGGAAGACACAGGGGAGAGGGGAAGGAGGCACATGTGAGAGGGGGAGGAAGACACAGGGGAGAGGGGGAGGAAGACACAGGGGAAAGGGGGAGGAAGACACAGGGGAAAGGGGGAGGAAGGCACAGGGAAGAGGGGAGGAAGACACAGGGGAGAGGGGTAGTAAGACACAGGGGAGAGGGGTAGTAAGACACAGACGAGAGGGGGAGGAAGACACAGGGGAGAGGGGGAGGAAGACACAGGGGAGAGGGGGAGGAAGACACAGGGGAGAGGGGGAGGAAGACACAGGGGAGAGGGGGAGGAAGACACAGGGGAGAGGGAGAGGAAGGCACAGGGAAGAGGGGAGGAGGGAGGAAGACACAGGGGAGGGGGGAAGGAGGCACATGTGAGAGAGGGAGGAAGACACAGGGGAAAGGGGAGGAAGACACGGGGGAGAGGGGGAGGAAGACACGGGGGAGAGGGGGAGGAAGACGCGGGGGAGAGGGGGAGGAAGACGCGGGGGAGAGGTGGAGGAAGACGCGGGGGAGAGGGGGAGGAAGACACAGAGGAGAGGGGGAGGAAGACACAGGGGAGAGGGGGAGGAAGACACGGGGGAGAGGGGGAGGAAGACACGGGGGAGAGGGGGAGGAAAACACAGGGGAGGGCGGGAGGAATGCACAGGGGAGAGGGGGAGGAAGACCCAGGGGAGAGGGGGAGGAGGGAGGAAGACACAGGGTAGAGGGGGAGGAAGGCACAGGGAAGAGGGGGAAGAAGATACAGGGGAGAGGGGGAAGAAGATACAGGGGAGAGGGGGAAGAAGATACAGGGGAGAGGGGGAAGAAGATACAGGGGAGAGGGGAAGGAAGACACAGGGGAGAGGGGAAGGAAGACACAGGGGAGAGGGGAAGGAAGACACAGGGGAGAGGGGAAGGAAGACACAGGGGAGAGGGGAAGGAAGACACAGGGGAGAGGGGGAGGAGGGAGGAAGACACAGGGGAGAGGGGAAGGAGGCACAGGGGAGAGGGGAAGGAGGGAGGAAGACACAGGGGAGAGGGGGGGGATGAAAACGGGAAAGGGGAGGAAGACACGGGGAGAGGGGGAGGAAGACACAGGGGAGAGGGGGAGGAAGACACAGGGGAGAGGGGGAGGAAGACACAGGGGAGAGGGGGAGGAAGACACAGGGGAGAGGGGGAGGAAGACACAGGGGAGAGGGGGAGGAAGACACAAAGGGGGGAGAGGGGGAAGGAAGACATAGGGGAGAGAGAGGGAAGACACGGGGGGGAGGGGGAAAGGAGAGGAAAGACACAGGGCAGAGGGGGCAAGACACAGGGAAGAGGAGAGGGGGAAGGAAGACACAGGGGAGGGGGTGGGAAGACACGGGGGGAGACACAGGGGAGAGGGGAAGACACAGGAGAGGGGCGAAGGAGAGGAAAGACACAGGGACGAGGAGAGACACAGGGGAGGGAAGAGACACAGGGGAGGGGAGAGGGAGAAAGAGACACAGGGAGGGGAGAGGGAGAAAGACATAGGGGAGAGGGAGAAAGAGACATGGGATGGAAGAGGGAGAAAGAGACACATTGGAGAGGGAGAAAGAGACAGGGGAGGGAAGGGCGGAGAGATACAGAGGAGGGGAGGGAAGGGGGTTACAGACACAGGGAGGGAAGGGGGAGATACAGGGATGGAAGGGGGGGAGACACAGGGAGGGAAAGACATGGGGAGGGAAGGGGGAGAGACACGGGGAGGGAAGGGGGAGAGACACGGGGAGGGAAGGGGGGGAGACACATTGAAGAGAAGGGGGAAGAGACACAAGGAAGAGAGAGAGAGAGGGAGGGAGAGAAAAATAAAAAATGATACCGCCATTGTTGACAGGCAATTTAATAGTCTACACATATTTTCGACTTTTTAATTGACCCCAAGGGGTGGATACCCTTCTGAATCGCTACCTTGATCTTGGTGAAGGGGCTTTTGTACTTCAATGAAGCTGTGAGGGTCACCCAAGATAGGCAGGTCATAGCAGAGAGGTAGGACATATCACGGTCCACTCGAGAAGGAACTAGAAACCCACTCCAGTATCTTTGCCATGAAAACCTTATATATGGGCACTACAAGAAACCAGATGTGCCTAGTAGGATGCGGTCCATAGCATCACGGAGAGTCAGACACGACTGAACAACTAAGCAAAAGGGGTGAATAGAAACATTGAAAGGGGGAAACCCAAATAATGAATTCACAAGCTCCACCACTGGGGGGGGACTGTATCTTTTGAAATGCTACCAGATTGGATCCATCAGTATACAGTCATGTGATGATGTTTGCCTCCTACCTGAGAAGGTTTGGTGCCCACACCAGTGCCAGGTTCCTGATGTGCATGTTGGTCATGGTGCTGAAGGACGCAATGTGCGTCAGGTGCTTGCTCAGGTATTCCAGGGTCCTGCAAGATTGGGGAAAGGACACATTAATACATCAGTCTCAACACATTCAGTATGGCCTCATAAAGTAACCAAAGTGTTGTCTAGCACACTGGTACTGGCCAGGAGATGGTTGGCAAACTTGTAAATGCCAGTCCTGCTTATAGATATCACACACTGTCACTGTCCAGCATTGCACACACAGCTAAAAAGCATATGAAGCATTAGGTCTATTTTCTTTAGTGCAGGCGCCTGCACAAAAGAGACTAAGTATGCTTAAAGGGACATTGTCTGAATTTCACTAGGAATACAAAATATAGCTATATATCAAATAACTTTTATGTACTTTATTTTATAAAAAAATGCTAAAAAGCTCCCTTTTCTGCCTATTTTCATACAAATAGTCCCTGTATGGGTCTGCCCATTACAATGTATACAGACACAGACTCTGTAGTACTGGCTGTTCAGGGCAGTGCAGTGTCCTAGCCAATCAGTGACCATCTCTCAGAAATATTCTGCATATGCTGATGAAAGATGGTCATGTATTGGCTAATTTGAAACACTGCATGTCAGAGTCTGTGTCTTCATGAGCTGCATGAGCTATGAGTATGACGTTAGGGAAAAAACAGAGCTTATAAGGACTTCTTAATTAAATAAAGTACATGTCAGTATATAGATACACAGGGACATTATATACCTAGCAACACCCAGGAACCTTCCATATCTCCTTAATGTGTATGTACCTGCACATGAGCCATTGGACTCAGTGCCTCAGGGGCTTATCAGTAATTAATGGCATTGATGTTTCATTAACAAAAGTTATGTATCCTGGTTTGAGGGTAGATCAAAAAAAGCTGATGCTTAACCTGGCACATTTCAATGTTACTTTAATTATACCATATTTGCAACCTCCACTGTGTCACTTTAAGGAGTTTAAGCATGCCTAGAATAAGGATAAGACTTACAGGGACATTGAATCCTAATGCTTCTTTGTGGCATATGAAAAATGGTATTTAGTAATATGCCACTGTGCAGCCAATGAGCAGTAATGAGATGGACAGGTCATACTTGTTCTCCAATGAAATTTAAAGACATACATCCTGTGTATGTCCTGCAAATTTCAATGAGGTCTAAAAAGGTTTTACTTAAATCAATTCTTTCACCTAAACAGGAAGTAGATTTAATTTTAAAAACAGCATTAAAAAGTAGTTATACATTCTACTAGCAGATTTTCTCTACCGTAAATCATTTCTAAAATATTAAGGATTCTAATGTGCGGCTCAGTATGCTAATGCACAGCTCAGTCTCAGTATGCTAATGTGCGTCTCAGTATGCTAATGTGTGTCCCAGTATGCTAATGTACGGCTCAGTCTCAGTATGCTTATGTGTGTGTCTCAGTATGCTAATGTGCAACTCAGTCTCAGTATGCTAATGTATAGCTCAGTCTCAGTATGCTAATGTGCGTCTCAGTATGCTAATGTATAGCTCAGTCTCAGTATGCTAATGTGCGTCTCAGTATGCTAATGTGTGTCCCAGTATGCTAATGTACAGCTCAGTCTCACTATGCAAATGTGCTGCTCAGTATGCTAATGTGTGTCTCAGTATGCTAATGTACAGCTTAGTCTCAGTATGCTAATGTGCATCCCAGTATGCTAATGGGCGTCTCAGTATGCTAATGTACAGCTTAGTCTCAGTATGCTAATGTGCGGCTCAGTATGCTAATGTGTGTCTCAGTATGCTAATGTGTGTCCCAGTATGCTAATGTATAGCTCAGTCTCAGTATGCTAATGTGCATCTCAGTCTTAGTATGCTAATGTTCGACCTAGTATGGTAATGTATAGCTCAGTCTCGGTATGCTAATGTGCGTCTCAGTATGCTAATTTGTTTCCCAGTATGCTAATGTGCATCCCAGTATGCTAATGTGCGTCTCAGTATGCTAATGTACAGCTCAATCTCAGTATGCTATGGTGCGTCTCAGCATGCTAATGTGTGTCCCAGTATGCTAATGTACAGCTCAGTCTCAGTATGCTAATGTGCGTCTCAGTATGGTAATGTACAGCTCAGTCTCAGTATGCTAATGTGTGTCCCAGTATGCTAATGTACAGCTCAGTCTCAGTATGCTAATGTGCGTCTCAGTATGCTAATGTGTGTCCCAGTATGCTAATGTACAGCTCAGTCTCAGTATGCAAATGTGCGTCTCAGTATGCTAATGTGTGTCTCAGTATGCTAATGTACAGCTTAGTCTCAGTATGCTAATGTGCGGCTCAGTATGCTAATGTACAGCTTAGTCTCAGTATGCTAATGTGTGTCTCCGTATGCTAATGTACAGCTTAGTCTCAGTATGCTGATGTGTGGCTCAGTATGCTAATGTGTGTTAAGTATGCTAATGTACAGCTTAGTCTCAGTATGCTAATGTGCGGCTCAGTATGCTAATGTGTGTCTCAGTATGCTAATGTGTGTCCCAGTATGCTAATGTGTGTCCCAGTATGATAATGTGTGTCCCAGTATGATAATGTATAGCTCAGTCTCAGTATGCTAATGTTCGTCCCAGTATGCTAATGTATAGCTCAGTCTTGGGATGCTAATGTGCGTCTCAGTATGCTAATTTATGTCCAAGTATGCTAATGTGCGTCTCAGTATGTTAATGTACAGCTCAGTCTCAGTATGCTAATGTGCATCCCAGTATGCTAATGGGCGTCTCAGTATGCTAATGTACAGCTCAGTCTCAGTATGCTAATGTGCATCCCAGTATGCTAATGGGAGTCTCAGTATGCTAATGTACAGCTCAGTCTCTGAATGCTAATGTGCGTCTCAGTATGTTAATGTGTGGCTCAGTATGCTAATGTGAGGCTCAGTATGCTAATGTACAGCTCAGTCTCAGTATGCTAATGTGCGGCTCAGTATGCTAATTTACAACTATGTCTTAGTATGCTAATGTGTATCTCAGTATGCTAATGTACAGCTCAGTTTCAGTATGCTAATGTGCGGCTCCGTATGCTAATGTGGGTATCAGTATGCTAATTTGTATCCCAGTATGCTAATGTACAGCTCAGTCTCAGTATGCCAATGTACAGCTCAGTCTCAGTATGCTAATGTGTGTCCCAGTATGCTAATGTGCATCTCAGTATGCTAATGTACAGCTCAGTCTCAGTATGCTAATGTGCGTATCAGTATGCTAATTTGTATCCCAGTATGCTAATGTACAGCTCAGTCTCAGTATGCCAATGTACAGCTCAGTCTCAGTATGCTAATGTGCGTCTCAGTATGCTTATGTGTGGCTCAGTATGCTAATGTGAGGCTCAGTATGCTAATGTGAGGCTCAGTATGCTAATGTGAGGCTCAGTCTCAGTATGCTAATGTTCGTCTCAGTATGCTAATGTGCGTCTCAGTATGCTGATGTGTGTCCCAGTATGCTAATGTACAGCTCAGTCTCAGCATGCTAATGTGCGGCTCAGTATGCTAATGTACAGCTCAGTCTCAGTATGCTAATGTGTGTCTCAGTATGCTAATCTGCGGCTCAGTATGCTAATATGTGTCTCACTATGCTAATATACAGCTCAGTCTCAGTATGCTAAAGTGCGTCCCTTTAATTAAGCCAAGATTTCCGGTAGATAGAATAAGCAGGCTAGAGGACTCCTATCTGTCATCATATCTATGTTTTGGATACAATCCCTTTAGTTATCACCCTGTGAGCTAACCCCATACTTGTCCGGCCAGTTTCGGGCCACTGGACCCCATCCAGCTCTCCTAGACAGTTTATTGCCTATTATCTTTACTTTAGACAGCCATATGGCATTTGTCAGTGTCCGCACGACTCGTGTTGTGGAGTAAACCCAGATTATGTTTAGGGAACTCAAATTAGATTTAAAAAACTGCTCTATTACACAATCGGCCGCATTAAAGGGATATGGAAGGGTCCTGGGTGTTACTAGGTATATAATATCCCTGAGTATCTATTTACTTTCATGTACTTTATTTGAAATGCTTAAAAAGCTCTGTTTTACTGCCTAAACCAAACAAAAAGTCCCTGTATGGGTCTGCCCTCTGCAGCATATGCAGACACAGACTCTGTAGGGCTGGATGTGCAGTATTAGCTACTTGCAAATGCCTTGAACTTATGAGTTTGGCTTCTATTCTAGTGACTTAAAAAAAATTTTTAGTGCCAATAAGTAATATTTTCCCGAATATGTAGCAATATTAAGAGTGATTTGAAGTGTGTATAAAATGTATAAATTGGACAATTGAAGCGGGCCCTTTATATCTAGTAAGATCCAGGAACTTTCCATATGCTTTAAGCAGAATAGCACAGGAGATAGATAGATAGATAGATAGATAGATAGATAGATAGATAGATAGATAGATAGATAGACAGACAGACAGACAGACAGACAGACAGACAGACAGATAGATAGATAGATAGATAGATAGATAGATAGATAGATAGATAGATAGATAGATAGATAGATAGACAGACAGACAGACAGATAGATAGATAGATAGATAGATAGATAGATAGATAGATAGATAGATAGATAGATAGATAGATAAAGATATAGATAGATAGATAGATAGATAGATAGATAGATAGATAGATAGATAGATAAAGATATAGATAGATAGATAGATAAAGATATAGATAGATAGATAGATAGATAGATAGATAGATAGATAGATAGATAGATAGATAGATAGATAGATAGATAGATAAAGATATAGATAGATAGATAGATAGATAGATAGATAGATAGATAGATAGATAGATAGATAGATAGATAGATAGATAGATGGATGGATAGATAGATATAGATAAAGATATAGATAGATAGATAGATAGATAGAGAGTGATATAGATAGATAGATAGATAGATAGATAGATAGATAGATATAGATAAAGATATAGATAGATAGATAGATAGATAGATAGATAGATAGATAGATAGATAGATATAGATAAAGATACAGATAGATAGAGAGATAGATAGAGAGTGATATAGATAGATAGATAGATAGATAGATAGATAGATAGATAGATAGATAGATAGATAGATATAGATAAAGATATAGATAGATAGATAGATAGATAGATAGATAGATAGATAGATAGATAGATAGATAGATAGATAGAGATACAGATAGATAGATAAATAGATAGATACAGACAGACAGATAGATAGATAGATAAAGATATAGATAGATAAAGATATAGATAGATAGATAGATACAGACAGACATAGATAGATAAAGAGATACAGATAGATAGATAAATAGATAGATAGGTAAAGATATAGATATATAAAGATATAGATAGATAGATAGATAGATAAAGATATAGATAGATAGATAGATAGATAGATAGATAGATAAAGATATAGATAGACAGACAGACTACATTCTGACTCCTCTTTCAGAGGCCCCTTTGATCTAGATATCAGAGAACCCCTGCAAATTACTGTGGAACCGGTGCTTTGCACCTGCTGCACCGGCTGTAGCTCCGCCACTGATTCTGCTGTCATCATAAATATTTTTCAGTGCATTACAATGTAAAATAAATATAATTCTGGGGAAATGTTCTCATATTCATCACAATGAGTAACTGTGCCGGAGTCCGTAGCTGTCCCAGCCTGATCTATAGTGCGTGTTACCTGCCTGTACAGGGCCTGCAATCTAGTGATGTGTTGTATATGTCATCTGTACATTCCAGATCCTGCTGTGCTGGGGTCTGGGGGCATAAATAAATGAGGCTTAACACGAGCAGGTCTGCAGAGACCAGTCTGGAAAAATGCTTAGCGTGCAACGCTCTGCAGAAATCTCAGTGTTATACACTAGAGCATGAATAGCACAGAGGCTCTGGGTGATACAGGGCGTGTAAAAGGGAAAATATAATCGAAAAACACCTTTAAATGTATAAGTAAATATATTAGATGAATATACAGTATATATATATATATATATATATATATATATATATATATATATATATATATATTATGCCACTGTATACAGTCCTAGACAATACTACTGATGTCTTCTAATATTTCTGCCTGTTAGCAAATACTTCTTGTTTAGTATATCTTGAGATTGATTCATTGTCTCAGAAGCATTTGAAAACATGTCTCATTGGCTAGTACATATAGTACCAACAGAAACATTTTGTGTAGGAGCTGCTTAGAGTCAGACCTTTGCAGGGACTATTTGGAAGGTTTCAGTAAGTAAAAACAGAGCTTTTAAACACTTATTAAAAAATTATGTTTAGATGCAAACACACAGGTAGTTTATTTTAATATTAAAACAGGGGAACTTCCCTATCCCTTTAAGGCACGTAGCGCCTACAGGTCACATCTTTGTGTATCTGGCCCCGAGCAGGCGAGTCACAACAAGGTTATAAAAGTCTATCTTTATTATAGTTCTTGGTAAAACCTGCTAAGACAACAAAGTACATTCTTCTCTTACCTAGTTCTTGACGGTTATTTTTAAGATGTTTGTGTGGGAGTCGCTTTATTTTGGTACCAGCAAGTACTGATCCTGCTGCCTGCCCTCCCACGTGGGAAGAGTGAGATACAATAAGATTATTCACAACTAAAAAGTCACTTCTTCTACGTGGGACTAAGAAATGGCCCATATTTATGTTGTATAACAGGGCGCTAAGATATGTAAAAATCCAGCATCTCACAAAAGTGAGCACACCCCTGAGTGGGCCCAATTAGTCATTTCCCTCCCCGGTGTCATGTTTCTGCGTCCCATTAATAAAATAGATTGTAAGCTCTGTGGTTCTCACCTGTAGTGGGACGGTGGCAGCTCCTGTATGACATTCTGGATTTGGGATAATTGTTCTCCCTCTACCGAACATGACACGGCATCCTGGGAAATACAGAGAAGAGCCCATCAGGGGGGGCAACAACAACAAATAAAAGAAAATCATTACATCTATAGGATGCAGCTTTTATCAGCTGAATGGAAAAATAATGTTTTTTAATCAGTTCAGTTAGTATCCCCATAGGATAAAATACATAGTAAATCAAGCGAGATGCACTTGAGATGCTTAGTAAATTCCTGACGTAGTTTTATAAATATTTGGGAGTTTTACCATTAATCTAAATTATAATTTGTTGTTGCCTTTTTATTCAATCCAAAACTAAAAACTCTTTATTTATACATTATTTTATTAGTATCTATATTCCATGTAGTGTTAATACTGTTATATCATTGTATAGCATCAGATGCTTAGTAAATGTAAGTGAAAAAGGGTGTTTATCCCCATAGGAAATAGAACATAGTAAATAAAGAGATAATGTGAGATGCACTTGAGACCCTTAGTAAATTCCCCTTTAGTTATTGTTAATAATGTTATATTATCGCATAGTAAATCAGGAGATGACACCAGATGCTTAGTAAGCCCCCCCTCTGAGTTAAAAATGGCTGTTTTTCCCCATGAGATACTAACTACATTTCCTGATAATTTTATTTTAGCATCAATCTATATTATAATGTGTTGGTATTTACTTATAAAATGTATTTTATTCCCTATAATCTATTCATTGTTAATATGGTTATATTAATTTTATTTTATTTTTTCTTATATTATACATATATTTTATTATTATTATTATGTTGATTTTCTGCTATTTTTTGTATCTGTCGTAAAATAACAAAAAATCTTTAAAACATAAAAAAGAACTTGCTATAAGAACAAACAGAGATTCTGATTTCAAGCTCAACAACTTGTATTCTCATTTAAGGGGATTTGCTAAGCATCTCAAGGACATCATCTCCTGATTTACTAAGCCCTATTATGGCCCCTTCTGGATCGCTATTTGTTGTGGTGAAGGGGCTTGTGATTCCCTGACATATTTTGTGCCCCAAATAGCACTCGGCTGCAGGGTAATTAACCATAACAATCCCTAATATACTCACATAGCCAATTAACAACAATTAACATTCATTTTTTTATATTCTGATAAACCAATTTAAAATTTCACATTTTAGTTTCTGAACATTGAAAGTACATGTGTTACTTTTAAAGTTTTAGGATCATTAAAAGCTGACTTAGAATTGCCATCACATATATAGTTGTCACACGCAAAGTGAGGCAAGCCGTCGACTGCAAAGGTGCTCATTGCAGGGGTGGACACGCGGGACTTAGCTGGCGCTCATTCAGAGACACGCAGGACTTAGCTGGCGCTCATTCCGAGACACGCAGGACTTAGCTGGCGCTCATTCCGAGACACGCGGGACTTCGCTGCAATGAGGCCTCATCGCACAGCCCCGGGACTTTGCGAATTACAGCCATTATGATGGACTGTGGGGCTCGCAAAAATACAACTTTAACGGCCTAACCAAAAGATGGCAAAAACACACAAATATGCTTCAAATAAATGTACACACAGCACAGGGAGGCGGATCCAGGGAGCCTGTGAGTGAGGTTGCAAGTTAATTTAAGGCATATTTTATCTTTTTTAACGATGGAAAATCGGCACGCGTGACTGTGAAAATAAAACCAACGACAGTCGGCGCACGCCACGCAAAGTGTCAGCAGAGACACAGAGGAGAAACACAAGGGACAGGGGGAGATGGTGGAAAAAGACACATGGCATTCCCAAGCGCAAAACTTGCAGGTTGTCGAGACCTGCAATGCGCGGTGAAGCGACAAAGGTGCTCATCGCGAAGACCGTAAAGTAGATGGGAGGAGAGGCTCGCGATGAGCGCCTTTGGCTCGCGATGAGCGCCGAAGATGCTCAGAGGGGGCAGAACATAGCATTGGGTTGCAAACAGCATTGCCAGGCTTCACATTTTTGAAGGGCAATTTCCTAGGATTTTATATAATACATTTAAAAGAACAGATTTTAGAGATTTCAGACTTTTTTTATATATAAATAAGTCATGCAATGTTTAAGAAAATTATTTTATAATCCTCCTGCAACCTGTATTTGCAATATTGGTGTCTAACAGTGCGGGTCAAAAGCCACAAAAGCATGTCCAGTTGGATAAATAATAATAGTCATAGAGACATTTAAATTGTAAGTCTTATTATAATTGTAATCTATATTAACTCGACATAGTCCTCATAGTTATCTCCCCCAATATCTGAGATAATTACAGGTATCTGGGTGACATCCTGTGTGTAAGTTTTCTCTGATTCGGAGTCATATCATATCATTTTATTGAGAAATTCTGTATATTTATAATTAATTTGAAATTTCTTGTGTGAGCTCCACCCCCGAAGAACCTATGTAGGCAGAGCGGCGTCCTAGCCAATGAGCCGTGTGGCATTGTGTCCTAGCCAATCAGCTATTGGTATCACGGCTGGAGGGAGGTTAATTTATGCTTAAAACTTTCACCCTCAATGTAACTCATCATTTTTTTATTAAGGATCACAAATATATGTATTTCTATGGATATATTTTTTGCAAAAAGTGGGATACCATGCAGTGCTGGGACGTTACATGGACCCCCATGGGCCCTTTAAGGATATCTTTAGTGTCATAATTATATGATGCTATTTTGAAGAACATGACTTGATAATGTGCAAAAGGGTTTACCCCAGTTTAAAAACATTACTTTTTAACAATTGTATTTATCTTGCCTTTGTGATGGCAGACTAGAAGAAATCATAGATTTAGATAAGATCTAAATTCTATTATTTTAAAAATGTCCTCTGTAAATTTACAATAGAGCTCAAGCTTCATAGGATAACTGCCCCTCAAGCTACAGACACTCTAGGAATCCAAGATGGAATGACACAATCAGACTCCTCTAAACATAAGATTTTGCCTCAAAATTCGCTTATATGCCCTTCTTGAATGCTTGCCTCTATCCATAAAGATGATGAATGGATGGATAGATGAATGGTTGGATGAATGGATAGATAGATAGCTAGATAGATAGATAGATAGACAGAGAGACAGACAGACACATCGATAGATAGATAGATAGATAGATAGATAGATAGATAGATAGATAGATAGATAGATAGATAGACAGACAAATAGACACATAGATAGATAGATAGATAGATAGATAGATAGATAGATAGATAGATAGACAAATAGACACATAGATAGATAGATAGATAGATAGATAGATAGATAGATAGATAGATAGATAGATAGATAGATAGATAGATAGACAGACTGATAGAGGGATAGATAGACAGACTGATAGATACATAGATAGATAGATAGATAGATAGATAGATAGATAGATAGATAGATAGATAGATAGATAGACAAATAGACACATCGATAGATAGATAGATAGATAGACAGATAGATAGACAGACAGACAAATAGACACATTGATAGATAGATAGATAGATAGATAGATAGATAGATAGATAGATAGATAGATAGACACATCGATAGATAGATAGACACATCGATAGATAGACACATCGATAGATAGATAGATAGATAGATAGATAGATAGATAGATAGATAGATAGATAGATAGATAGATACAGAGACAGACACATCGATAGATAGATAGATAGATAGATAGATAGATAGATAGATAGATAGATAGATAGATAGATAGATAGATAGATAGATAGACAAATAGACACATCGATAGATAGATAGATAGATAGATAGATAGATAGATAGATAGATAGATAGATAGATAGATAGACAGACTGATAGAGGGATAGATAGACAGACTGATAGATAGATAGATAGATAGATAGATAGATAGATAGATAGATAGATAGATAGATAGATAGATAGACAGACTGATAGAGGGATAGATAGACAGACTGATAGATAGATAGATAGATAGATAGATAGATAGATAGATAGATAGATAGATAGACAAATAGACACATAGATATATAGATAGATAGATAGATAGATAGATAGATAGACACATCGATAGATAGACACATCAATAGATAGATAGATAGATATAGATAGATAGACAGACACATCGATAGATAGATAGATAGATAGATAGATAGATAGATAGATATAGATAGATAGACAGACACATCGATAGATAGATAGATAGATAGATAGATAGATAGATAGATAGATAGACACATCGATAGATAGACAGACAGAGACAGACAGACAGACAGACAGACACATCGACAGATAGATACACAGACAGACAGACAGACAGAAGAGTGAGGTAGCTGCGAGTGCCAGTAATCTAGATGAATAATCACTAGAAGTATTGCAGTATATAGTAATACCTTTTTTATTAGACAACAGTTAAAATGACAAGTTTTCGGTATGAAGTCAGAAGAAGCATACATATATATATATATCACTAGTATGTGAAGTTTCTCCTAAGCTACAGTAGTCCTTCACTGTTTTAGGTCCTGCTCGCAGTCGGTATTTGCATCGCGTGGCGCGGCGTTTCAAGCCGTTATTCCATAAATCACAAACACATGTAGACTGCAGAGACCTTGTGTGTGTTTGGTCTTGTTAATTGGTTTCACTGAGGCGTGTTATTACTAACACGGGAACTCAACAATATGACCTGATTTATTCCCATGTAATTACTACAACGGCAACTTGCAACAACTCAATTCGTCAAATATTTTTGGCTTTGAGTTGCGTGTGGTTTGACATGGCGATAAACCGCACATCTCATTTTACCAACACATGCAAAGCTCCAACACAACACAGCATTAATATATCACCCTAATAAATGTGTTAACAGGGCCCGGGGTTGGAGATACATTACTCACAATAGTAATACTCATCTGGGTATTTGTTTGCGGAGGCTAACCCCTTGTGCGTGGTGGGCAATGCTCTTATACACATGGATGGCTGTATAGCCCTCCCGATGGGCAGTACCACTTCATAGCCCACCGTGACATCATAACGATTCTCCAATGTGAAATCTAAGAGTTTTTAAACTGGTTTAATATAACAATGGTGACAATTTACAGACATTACAGGGGTAATGATGGGGCAAGATGTGCTGCGGAGCACAACTTTTTTTCTTTTATTTAAATAAGTATGCTTTAAACATTATAAAAGTTGTTTTTTTGCATGAGAAATATTAAAGTAAAACCTGTTTAAATGAACAGGAAATGCAGAGAGCGAGAAAAGTAGTTGTCAGCCTTTTTGGTCAGAGGAACTGGTGGTTATCTTCCAATGTTCACAGAGACTGGTTTGTAACCTTCCAGTGCTCATGGGGACTGGTTGGTTACCTTACTATGCTCATAGGGACGTCTTGGTAACCTTCCAGTGCTCATGGGGACTGGCTGTGCTGGTTAGTTATCTTTCAATGTTCATGGGGACTGGCTGGTAAACTTCCCGTGCTTATGAGGACTGGTTGGTTGCCATCCAATGCTCATGTGGACTGGTTGGTTACCATCATGTTCTCATGGGGACTGGTTGATTACCATCCAATTCTCATGGGGACTAATTGGTTACCTTTCAATGCTCATTGTTACTGGTTGGTTACCTTACTATGCTCATAGGGACTGCTTGGTAACCTTCCAGTGCTCATGGGGACTAACTGTGCTGGTTAGTTATTTTCCAATGTTCATGGGGAATGGCTGGTAAACTTCCAGTGCTCATAGGGACTGGCTGGTAAACTTCCTGTGCTTATGAGGACTGGTTGGTTGCCATCCAATGCTCATGTGGACTGGTTGGTTACCATCATGTTCTCATGGGGACTGGTTGATTACCATCCAATTCTCATGGGGACTAATTGGTTACCTTTCAATGCTCATTGTTACTGGTTGGTTACCTTACTATGCTCATAGGGACTGCTTGGTAACCTTCCAGTGCTCATGGGGACTGGCTGTGCTGGTTAGTTATTTTCCAATGTTCATGGGGAATGGCTGGTAAACTTTCAGTGCTCATAGGGATTGGCTGGTAAACTTCCAGTGCTTATGAGGACTGGTTGGTTGCCCCCCAATGCTCATGGGGACTGGTTGGTTACCATCATGTTCTCATGGGGACCGTTTGATTACCATCCAATTCTCATGGGGACTAGTTGATTACCTTTCAATGCTCATTGTTACTGGTTGGTTACCTTACTATGCTCATAGAGACTGCTTGGTAACCTTCCAGTGCTCATGGGGACTGGTTGTGCTGGTTGGTTATCTTTCAATGTTCATGGGGAATGGCTGGTAAACTTCCAGTGCTCATAGGGACTGGCTGGTAAACTTCCAGTGCTTATGAGGACTGGTTGGTTGCCATCCAATGCTCATGTGGACTGGTTGGTTACCATCATGTTCTCATGGGGACTGGATGCTTACCTTCCAATGCTCATGGGGACTGGTTGGTTACCTTCCAATGCTCATGGGCACTGGTTGGTTACCATAATGTTCTCATGGGGTCTGTTTGCTTATCTTCCAATGCTCATGGGGACTGGTTGGTTATCTTCCAAAGTTTATTGCAACTGGTTGATTACCTTCCAATGCTCATGGGGACTGGTTGGTTACCTTCCAATGTTTATGGGGACTGGTTGGTTACCTTCCAAGGCTAATAGGAACTAGTTCTTTACCTTCTACTGCTCATAGGCATAATCCAAGAAAACCATAACATTTTTAACAGAGTGATACTTCATGTGCAATACTAGAAAAAATCTTTCCACATTCCTTTAAGCGTGCCATTCAGCCATCACAGTATTCAATACTTGCAGTTTGTTATCTATGCATCCCATAATGAGCTATCATGACCCACTGTGATTGGGGCATGTGATGAGAGTGTTAAAGGTGTGTTGTATGTAAAACACTAGACATGATCGCTATCAAAAATGTTTATTTTAGGAGGATGTTAACCTTTAATCATTAAGTTTACCAGAGAAAACACTTTCTTCATTTCCCAGCATGTGGAACAAGAACAGACCCGATCTCCAGCTAACGAGTATTATCAAATTATAGAGTTGTGTAATCGCCAAAGAGATCCGCAGAATGCCACGCTGCTTCCTGCTACTAACACTAAATCAATATTATTTCAGCCTGTCATCTGTACCCAACAAAATATAATGGTGAAAAAAAAGACAAACTGTGCAAAGAAAATGGCCCCAGGCAAAGCTTTACCGGAGCAGCCATGCCGACAGTGGGTGGCTACTATATTGGATTAGCTGGAAGGAACTGTCAATATGCCCATGGATTTAATATTTTAAGCACATGAAATATAAAACAAAGTAGATCCAAGTATTTGTTGAAAGAAAACTATCATAAAACTTCACAATAACTTTAAATGGAGCTGCAAAGTTTTGATAATTTAGGTGTTCTGTCTGTTAAAGGACCATTTTATTGGAAAGGGCTCACCAAAGAATAGTTAGGTAGAGCTTGATAAGGAAAAAAACTTTAATAAACCTTTACATTTAAACAATGAATTACTATTTTTAATCTTGGCCCAGGCTGTATAATCACCAAATTTGTCTGCCCTTTAAATGATGTATTGTGTCTGGAGACAGAGCCACCCAGAGGGAAGTACCACAAATGAAAACCTTTTACCTCTGTAAAACACACATTAGTAGCAGGGAGTAGTGTAACATGAGCTGCTAGCAATGTACACAAATACACTTTCTAATCACCCCCAATATCACACTGCAAGTACAGTATGCCTGTTTGGAGAGCATTTCCTTCTGGGCGACTCCCATTCCAGACACAATACATTATAGTAGAAGTGGAGAGGGGAGGAGCTCATAGAGTCTGGGGCCATGACTAAAAAGAGTAATTCATTGTTTAAAGGCACAGTAAGAGTTTAATAAAAGTATTTTTTCTTATCAGCCCCTATCTAACTTTTCTTTTGAGAGGTCTTTATACAGAAAGTGGTCCTTTAAAGGGTATTGAAGTTATATGGAAGTGTTCCTGGTTTTAAATGTTTCTTATCTAACAGTCGCTGATTAAGAGAAAAATATGTATAAGATTGAAAACTTCAATGAATTTACAAATGTATTTGCAGTAAAAAGAAATATTGATTTCCACACCTCCAGATCTGTCTATGTCAGCCATCCGTACAAGCCTATAGAAACACAGCATTCAAGTATGGATTTAAACCTGTTTGTTACTCACTGAACGGCTGTGCAGTTCAATTAGCCTGTTGTATCCAGTTAAATGTTTGGGCAATGTTACAGCCGAAACATTGTGCTTGTCAAGGAGGGAGGGAGGGAGAAAGAGGGGGAGGGTTAAAGAGGGGGCAAAGGGGAGGGAGAGAGAGAGGGAGGTGGGAGAGAGGACGGAGAGAGAAAATGCAGCAATAGTTGATAAATAGAATTGACTTCCAACAGAAGTGGTAGATAAGTAACCAAGCAGAGAAGTAACCAAGGCTGAATGCACACTACAGCCAGTGTTTGGTATAGCAGTATGATTGTATTTTATATGTAAACTCTGTTATTCTTTGAATGTGCAGAGCTGAAAGCTACCTCAGCAGGGGGTTTGTTAGCTCTGCCAAACACCATCATTCCTCCCACCATCAGCAATTCAAATGAAAAAAAAAAGACTGCATCAGTTGTTGATACATAGAATTGACTTTTAGCAGAAGTGGCAGCAGGTGCAGAGTATTAACAAAAGCTGAACCCACACTACACCCAGTGTTTGGTATAGCAGAATGATTGTATTTTATATGAGAATTCTATGTTATCCTTTGCTGCAGGGACTTATGTGGACTGAGCTGTACATACGGAGGTGGAATAACCTGCAGAGTGAATGGGAAAGTTGAAATGAGCAGCAGAAACTTGAGGTGGAATATGCTCCAGAGAGAGACTCTTATATGAAAATACATAGCACATTCTTAAATGGATATGAGCCAGACTACCAATCCCAAAATGCTTTGTTGCAAAGACAGAATCCCCATACAATATTACAATATTGCAGCTGATTCCGACTGGCCAAAACTAATTATGAAATTTATGCTAATTTAGCCTGAGCTTTTAGGGGGCGTTTACCCTCAAATTCAACTGCCAGAAAATAGAAGAGACTTCAGGCTAAGTTTATTTATCTTTATTTTGAGGGTATTTTCATGCAAAAATAAATGTTTTTCATACACTACTGATTTTCTTATTTCAGATGCATTGCTAAAACTGTCCTTGCATTGCATTAGTTGAACCATTTCTGAGATATTTAGCATTGTTTATTTGTTTTCTTTATGTTAATAATCAACTCTGTATCCGGATTTATACCTCAATGTGTGGGGGAGGGGATCTAACTGATTAATAACTCCATTGGGACCCTTGCAATTGCCACCACAGAAATAAACGATAAGACTGTGATACTAATTAGCAATTCAAAGCAGCTAGTTAGGATTCAGGAGCTGCTCTTTTTCATAACAGAGCATAAACAGTGCTGAATATCTCAAGACTGATTAATGTTAGGACAAAAATGGCTAATACTATGTAAAGTTGTTTTTACATGCTCTTTAAGAATAACTATTAATTGTTAATAACCTAATTATAGTTAAGTATTTATGAAACTTGAAAAAGCACATGCTCAGAAGCAGACAACTCACTACAATAATTACAAGCCCTGATCTACAAAAATGTAAACAACCCTTTTTAGACACACAACCTTCTAGAGTTTAACATGCCTGTCTCCTGGGTCTAGCAGAATCATCGAGAAGAATGATTTTTTTTCTAATTAAAAATGAGTTCAAAGGGATATGTAAGTGAGCTGCATTATGCATCTAATAGAGGATAATTAGTAGTGTATGAAAAAAAATGTTTGCCTGAAAATATCCCAAAATAAACATTAAATTAGCTTACCTTGAAGTTAGCAAAATGTCCCAATTTTTTGGCATTTGCATTTGATCGTGTACGCCCCTAGAAAATCCCACCTCAATTAGTATAGCATTCAAATTCAGAATCAGGCTAATACATTGTATTATTCTTCACCTCAGTGGCTTCTGGCATGTGCTCAGTACAAGAACTGCAACAGTTACTTCCTGTGCTCTCTACCAGAAAGGTCAAAATATGTATCTTGCTATATTTCCTGTATGTACCCGGCTTATGTAAGCGTCCTGCAGGTGTGAACAGATAAATTTGACTTTTGTGCAAATAACTTTGTAAGTAAACTGAACTTTTCATACACTACTAATTCTCCACTATCAGATGCAGTCATAATCCAGTTCACTTACATATACCTTTAATGATGTTTTTCCTACCTAATTATCCTGTTAGCCAAGATCAAATTTATCAACACTGTATATACACTTATTTACATATATACACAGATACATATATATACACATACACGTATATTTATTTAGATATATACAGTTGTGCTCAAAAGTTTGCATACTCTGGCAGAAATTGTGAAATTTTGGTATTTATTTTGAAAATATGACTGATCATACTAAAAAAATGTATTTTATTGAAGGATATTGATCATATGAAGCCATTTATTATCACATAGTTGTTTGGCTCCTTTTTATATCATAATGATAACAGAAATCACCCGAATGGCCCTGATCAAAAGTTTACATACCCTTGAATGGTTGGCCTTGTTACAGACACACAAGGTGACACACAGGTTAAAATTACAATTAAAGGTTAATTTCACATGCCTGTGGCTTTTTAAATCGCAATTAGTGTCTGTGTATAAATAGTCAATAAGTTTGTTATGTCTCAAATGGATGCACTGTGCAGGCTAGATACTGAGCCACAGGGAGCAGAAAAGAACTGTCACAAGACCTGAGTAACAAGGTAATGGAACTTCATAAAGATGGAAAAAGATATAAAAAGATATCACAAGCCTTGAAAATGCCAGTCAGTAATGTTCAATCACTTATTAAGAGGTGGAAAATTTGGGGATCTCTTGATACCAAGCCAAGGTCAGGTAGACCAAGAAAGATTTCACAACTGCCAGAAGAATTGTTCAGAATACAAAGAAAACCCACAGGTAACCTCAGGAGAAATACAGGCTGCTCTGGAAAAAGACGGTGTGGTTGTTTCAAGGAGTACAATACGATGATACTTGAACAAAAATGAGCTGCATGGTCGAGTTGCCAGAAAGAAGCCTTTACTGCACCAATGCTACAAAAAAGCCTGGTTACAATATGCCCGACAACACCTTGACACGCCTCACAGCTTCTGGCACACTGTAATCTGGAGTGAAAAGACCAAAATACACCTTTAGTGAAAAGAATACCATACCCACTGTGAAGCATGGTGGTGGCTCACTGATGTTTGGGGGGGGGGCTAAAGGCAAGGGGAATCTTGTAAAAATGATTGCAAGATGAATGCAGCATGTTATCAGAAAATACTGGCAGACAATTTGCATTCTTCTGCATGAAGGCTGCGCATGGGACGGTCTTGGACTTTCCAGCATGACAATGACCCTAAGCACAAGGCCAAGTTGACCGCCCAGTGGTAACAGCAGAAAAACGTGAAGGTTGTGGAGTGGCCATCACAGTCTCCTGTCCTTAATATCATTGAGCCACTCTGGGGAGATCTCAAACGTGCGGTTCATGCAAGACGACCAAAGACTTTGCATGACCTGGAGGCATTTTGCCAAGACGAATGGGCAACTATACCACCTGCAAGAATTAGGGGCCTCATAGACAACTATTACAAAAGACTGCACGCTGTCATTGATGCTAAAGGGGCAATACATAGTAGTAGGAACTAAGGGAATGCAAACTTTTGGGATATATATATATATAGCAATACTACAATATTGTGTTACAGAAAACAAAAGCCAAGTAAAATGTTTTACTTTTTTGTTGGAAAATTTCCTTTCAATATTTCAAGTTGGACTCAGCAAAACCCAAATCCCCCAGGTGACTTCCTTACAATAAAACACATTTCAGTACACATATTTTGCTGATTTTGCACAATATAACGACTTCATTGTGTGGGAGTTGAAGTATTTGGATGAATGAATCACGGCCTACAAACTGTTCCATTCTGTTGGTGACTCAGTAGAATAACGGCATGATTCACACGTGGCTGGGAGCCGTAGGTAGCATGTCTCAGACAGGCCTCTTGTATGTTAATATAAGCACTCAGACATAAACAACTTTCATGTGGTTGCGTAAAGAACACAGTGATGTTATTACCAGGAAGTTCAGAAAGCAAATGCAGCTGTATTAAGAAGTAAATAAAAAAGAAATGGCATTTCCATATGAAAACACATATTACAGGACTCTGTAGTGGTATAATATGTCCTGGCCCTTTAATTGTATAAGGTGAATTTAGCATAATTAAAAACCGACAATAACAATTATATTATTTTATAGATAATCATATTTTTTAATTTACTCCTGACTCTATAGGGATGCCAAGTTGGATTCTCCTCCTTCTCCTATCACTCAAAACATATCCCTGGGTGGCCAGCAAGCTGTGGATCTCCAGACTGCAGTTTCCAATGCACACACACCACTTCACGTGGAGCTTGCTCCTGCAAAAGAAGATCTATAACATAACCACGTAGACCAATAATAATGCTGTTGCATTAGAAAATGCAAAATGGAGATTCACAGGAGGGAGATAAGCTATTATGTTGTGGTAAAGACATTTTTAACCTTCATTCATCAATAGCAGGTACCACAATAAAAGAGAAAAAGAGTGGTTTCAATGATGTTATAAAGATTACATTAAGTAAACATTACATTTTTGTAAGTTAAGAAAACTAAAAGCAATTAACTGTCTTAATTAGGTAACATTATATTATTAATATAATTCTCATGCTGGGAGAATTTAATTAGAAACTTCAGTAACCAGCTCAAACAGTCAAATTGAATGTATGTTCAGCAACAGAACATCAGATAACAGGAAATTATATATATATATATATATATATATATATATATATATGTGATATATATATATATATATATATATGTGATATATATATATATATATATATATATATATATATATATATATATATATATATATATATATATATATATACACACACAAGTATACCACCCCCACTTAAAGGGATATGTAAGTTTCCTGGGTTTCACATGTTTCCTAATAAACAGCTAATGATTAATAGAAAAATATGTATTATATTGAGAAGTTTAATGTACTTATTTATAGGCTAGATACTGATATCCCCCCTAGGAAGCTTATATAAAGTGTACCCTGCAGGGTACAGTGTGTGACCTCTAAAGGAAATGATGGTTGTTGGGGTCACAGCTGAAATTGCCCATAAGGAGACAGGCAGCAGAAAAAAAACAGACAACTGCCAGATTGTGATACAAATGTTTCAGTCTTTACTTCCTCCTGATTGGCCAAAATATTTTTTTACATTGTATACCAGTTTAACCTGGGTTTGGAGGGTGTTAACCCTAAGTTTCAACTGACAGAAATTAAAATATATTTTGCTAACTTTAAGGTAAGTGTTTAATGCTTATTTTGGTATTTTTTCATGCAAACATTTTTTTTTCATACACTACTAATTTCCCTCTATCAGATGCACGTATAATCCAGCTCACTTATAGATCCCTTTATAGCACAGATTCACAATAGCGCTCTTTTTCTTGTAATTCGCCGATTAGCGCTATACCCTGCTATAGGGCTGTTTTTATAGGTTGAATTCCTGTTTAACGCTTCATACCATCTGCCATTTAAAGTGGACTGTTCAGTTAATGTTTGAGGATTCTTTAAATTTTATTGAAAAAAAGATTCAGTTTGTGCTTCTCAAAAATATATATAAAGCCCAAAAAAATTTTACATTTTAATTGCTTTTGTGTATTTTGTAATTATAAGAGGACTTGACCATAGATATCTACAAACTTGAACTATCAACAAAGATAAACACCCATGACAGTCTGGCTCAAATCAGTATTTGGGGGGCTATTTTTATGATTTTTTGGAGGTCGAAGGAAAATAAGCTGCTATATACAGTAGATTATGTAAATGGAACAGATAACGTACGGGTGCGCTTCTGTCTGTATGAGATCTAATGGGTAGAGAGTCTTTTCTCAATCTGTAAAACGCATCTGGTCGCTTTAAATATTACAAAAGTGGGATATAATATGATATTTGTCTACCATTGCAGGACAGATACACAGCAAATAGTTCAGTTTAATTTAACTTTCAGTTTCTAATTAGAAGATCGCAGACAACTACAAATAACAAAAGCTTGTTATAGACAACATAACAAATATATACATTTGGTTAAAAAATAATAAAATTACAGTGGTACCTTGGTTTTTAACCTCCTCTGAACATTTTCGATGTTTAACCTGTCTGGATGAGCGAAAAACCTTGGTACTCATTGTGTTACCTTGGTACTCATCGTGCTACCTTGGTACTCATTGCTAAAACCAATTCACATGACTCCTTATGGGAGTTTGCTACTCTACCTGCCGTCCGGAACGGATTAAGGTTCAGAACCAAGGTACTACTGTATTCTATTCTTCTTGCAGCTGCGTCTCTGTATGTCAGCAGCAATACATAGCACAACAGTGATACACTACATATCCCAAGCTGCTTTACAGCACAAACAGGAACCCCAGAGTTTAAATCAAATGTGTCAACTAATCTGATTGGCCAAAACAAATAATTTTTAAAATTTGACTCTAGTTTAGCCGGGGTTTGGAGAGTGTTAACCTTAATTTGCATCTGTCAGAAATTACAAGAGATTTTGCTGACTTCAATGTACGTATTTGGGGATTGTTTGCATATTCTACTAATTCTCCTCTATCAGATGCTTTCATAATCCAGCTCACTTAGATATGCCTTTAAGAACACTGTTCTTGCCCCTGTCCCACAGCAAATACAAATCTCAGCATATGCTCTGTCTATTATGTTTTGTTCATAAAAATGTAATTCTCTATATAACTAAAATGATGTACCGCTTTATATCTATGTAAATTGTCTTGGACAAAGGTGCTATATACAAATGAATAAATAAATACACAAGTCATTTGCAATGTAAGTTATTGCCTCTTAATATTAATAAAGTCTTTCATTCTGTCCTCAGCTGAACCACAGACAGCAATGAAACGGCCTCATCCATAAACTGGGAATCGGAAGACCGGGATTAGGACTGGACCAGAGGAGTAAATATACGGATTTCTATTCATGGCACGCCGCTGTCGCTGCTGCTGAGAGAAGGAAACCTTTCAAGACAGGATAACGATATTCACTGTATACTACATTCCAGATGAGATAGGGGACCTCAATATATATATATATAACCGCTAGAATTGAGCACCAACTATGCACTTTTCAGAAATGGATTATTTTATCTAATTTTCCCAATTCTATAAAATTGGATGAAAAGCTTCACCATAAATATTCACAAGCACAGATCTAATTATTACCAAGGATCTTGTAATATTCTTTGGAGAGAAAATGAATTATTGGCAAAGCTCCTAAAGTTAATTTCTGGGTAAAGTCACGGTATCTGTAACGAGTGCCGGTAATTGAGAGGAACTAATCTGCATAAATGCACAGCCTGGTATTTTATATAGTGGATTATAAGACTAACATAAGTGTATATGGTATGGAAGCCAATGAGGGAGCTCGGGTTCTGATAAATTATATGATCAGAGGGTATTAAGGATGATAAAATGAGATTATTACAATTATATAAAAAAATGTCTAGGAAAAGTGTGAGTTATAGATGTTATGAAGCTATATTTTAATGGGCCACTGTAGAGCTCATTTAATAGGGTTTGCTAGTCAATTAAAGACAAAAGTTCAAATGTAAGTTTCAAAATGTAAAATTGAATTGTTTTACTTATAATAGGCTCGTATATATCTAACCAGCCGTTTGTCATCCTACTATAGGAATTTAAAGGTACTTTGTAATGAGATTGACTGTAATGATTTTGTAAGTAGAGTTATATGAACCTGTAAGTAACAGTATATATGCCAGGCCTGGTAAATGCAGACTGAAGTGAGAAAGTTACTTTCCTCCCCATCTCCTACTACTAATTTACTAAGAATCTCAAGTGCATATCAAATTATCTCCTGATCTACTAAGCACTATTTTCTATGGCCATTTCTGGAACGCTACCTTGTCAAGTGAATGGGCTTGTGTACTTTTGTGAAGCTGTGAGCTATAGCATGTAGGATTAAGCAATGGGCAGGTCATAGAAGAGAGGTCAGACAAATCACAGTCCACTGGAGAAGGAACTGGCAACCCACTCCATTATCTTTGCCATAAAAACCTTATGGATTAGCACAACCTGCTTCAAGTTGTACATATATATACATATATAATTCACACTTTTAGTTATTCCAAAAACAATGTTAGATATTAACTATAAAATATGTACAGTTCACTTTTTCAAGGTAATTAATAACTGAAAAGATACATTCAAGCTAATCTCATGATTAATTATTAATGTAACAGAAATGTAACTTATCCACTTGAAACAAGTTTAATAACTCTTATACACTCTGTAGAAGATGTAGCGAAACGCGTGTGGGTCACATGCATGTCGCATTCACATCCTAAACAATGGATCCTTATAATACCTTTAGATTGTAAATCCTTTAGATTACAAGAGATACCTTTAGATTACAAGAGAACCAGTTCCATTGGCAGCCATACATGCCCACGTCATGACACTACCACCAACATGCTTCACTGATGAGGTGGTATGCTTTGGATCATGAGCAGTTCCTTTCCCTCAAATTAAAGCTGAAAGTCTGCAGTTAAAGCACATCTTGTTCGTTTCATTTCAAATCCATTGTGGTGGTGTATAGAGCCAAAAAGATTAGAATTATGTCGATGTCCCAATATTAATGGACCTGACTGTATATAGTGTATATTCTACTAATGAATGCATAACTAATTTGTTCAAACCTACTAACCTACTGTAAAATCATTACAGGACTCCTTCCAGCTCCTCTGTATAAATTAACTCAAAATATTGAGAGGATAAAAGCTATGAGTCTGACAGAGAGAAGTACAGAGAAGGGACGCACAGACCAGGCCAGAAGAGAGAGAGAGAGAGAGAGAGAGAGAGAGAGAGAGAGAGAGAATGCAGCGCCATTTAGACCTATATGCAATAACGGGTATTTTGAAATGTAAGGCTATTTTAAAAAATACATTATTTTACAATAAGCGTACATTGATGTTTGCAGTCAGTCTGACTCACCCACCAAGTTTGTATCTCTTTATTATGGATGATTAATGCCAAAAATTGTTAATCACATCCTTGAACAGTCTAAACTGAAAAGAATGAGCATGTGCAGTAATTAGTCTGACTAGACTAATAATTCTCTGTGGTCTGCTCGCGCTCATTCTTGGTAATTTTACATAAAAAAAGTACAGTCAGACCTTAAAAGCTATTTAGCAATAATTGTCAACAATGACTCGTAATAAAGCGATAACAGACTGTGCGTGGAGGTTGGCTGATTGACAGCTCATCAAATACACTGCATGAAAATGCATTTTTTAAATACCATTCAGTTAATAAAGTACTTTAAACTGTTCCACATTCATGTGTTTTCCTTATACGATTCCTTTAGATAATATTTCTCTGTTCATTATACCCATCATGCAATTCCATGGCACCACGGGGGTTAACCAGACCAGGTACCGAGTCTCAGACAGCAGAGTGTTATTTATGTTCAGAAAAATTCAGCCGTGGACAGACTACAAAGAATCAGAGAAATGTGAGCAGTTCCACTAATAGACACTTATCCTGAAAGTGCTGGAATTAAACAGAATATATAAAGTGCTGTAACATTAGAGATCCGTCGCTGACACTGCAGATTCACACCGTATGATTTATAATAAACTTCTCAGGGCGTGTCTGTCTGGCCAGGCTCTGTTACATCTCTTTAGTTGGCTTTGTTAATGTCAGCTTATGTACTATCACAGAGCATGTGGAAAAAGTGTTTCCCTTTTTGAAGTTGCTGCAAACATGAGTATTTGAACTTAGTGGTTTTAAACTGCTTCTATCCTTCTGCACTTGTGGAACTAATTAGAAGCAGCTCAGCAGGCGGAATAAGGAAGTATTTGTTGTTGTTGTTTAGTCGTTCAGTTGTGTCTGACTCTCTGCGACCCTATCGACCCCAGCACGCCAGGCACATTTGTCATTCACTGCACTTCTGAGCTCCATCAAGCTCATGTGCATTGCTTCAATGAGCTCATCTATTAATCTCCCCATCTGCCATTCCCTTCCTTGTGTGCCTTCAATCTTTCCCAGCATCTATATTTCTTTTTAACCTCATGATCACACCTTCCAGTGAACAGTTTGTCTTGATTTCTTGTAGTATGGATTTATTTGATCTTCTTTCTGTCCAGGTGACTCTAATCAGTTTTCTCCAACACCACAAATCAAAGGCATCAATTCTACAGCACTCGGCCTTCTTTATGGTTCAGCTCTCACATAGTCCTAACAACCATTGTTGATAATGTAAATCTTTGCTTTTTTTATAGCTTGTCCAGACTTTTCAATATTAGTTGTATTGTGGGAATCACCTGACTTTCCTACTTACATATATTATCTCACCACTAGGGGCAGACAACATTTTAAATGCTAGAGCCCTCACCTCTGTTCCTTCTCTCTCTCTCTAAATGAAAAACCTTTCTAACTTTCACTTCTCTTCTGACCCTTTTTATTCCTTATCTGTTTAATCTTTCCCTGACTTCTGCCCCTTCCATTCCCTTTAGATTGTAAGTGGCGAGTTTTCAGTCTTCTAGGATGCTTTGGGAAAAAGCACTTTCTGCAAAGATTCTAAGCTCAAAACAGGGTCCTCCATTTTTGGAATTTTGTTAATGCTGTATTTCCCCTTGTTTTTATCCCCTGTATTGCGCTACGGAATATGTTGGCGCGTTACAAATAAAAGTTAATAAAAAAATAATAATATTGTTCTCTCTCACATATTAATAGTTCTGTGTGAGAGAGGGGCATGAACATTTTTGAGATGACCTCTTGATGCAATTTAAATCAGATCCAATTAGCAAATAAAAGCCTTCTGACCTTAATCCCTCCCTCCCCTGACGAATAAAGAAACCACCATGATCTAGATCTAAGGAAATGGCATAGCAAATATAAAATCAATTCCTCTATTCATAAGCAAAAATTTATATTTTTTCTAAAAATCTTTATGTCCATGGCTCACACAGCTGCTAATATTGCTCGGTGGTTACATACTTCATAAACAAGTGCTGGTTTTCTTGAACTACAGTAGTCCTTTAAATCCGTTATCCGTTCAAGTTATCTGAACTATTAGGTTGCTGTATCCTTGAACAATGAGAAAATACATTTCTGGAAGATTACAGCAATTTAGCAATTTCCTCTAACAGACAAAAATGATACTATTTGACATTTTAATAATATAGTATTTCAAATGGGAAACGAAGAGTAAATGGTTCAAAATGATTGTGTTATATTTTCAGTATTTTGTTATCTGCCAAAAGAAAATTCCACGGACGTTGTGATTCTGTAATTATAGATAACTGTATCTATCAGTAACACTTAGATATGACTCACCACAAAGACCAGCGACGCTCATTACACCCTCTGTCCAGATTAATTACACAGATTGTACCTGCCATAATTACCGGTGCTATTAGTAATACACAAACTTACAAAGTGCAAACTTTTCCTCGCCTTCCTAGTACTTTTCCACTAAAGGCATATGGAAGGTTTCTGGATTTTACGAGGCATATAATATACCTGTGTATTGATTTACGTTGGTGTATTATTTCTAATGTTGCAGTGTAGTGTCCTAGCCTATCAGCGGCCACGTCTCAGCAGCATGTTGCAGAATGTTGCTAAGAGATTGGTTAGTATGAGTGACCGGGTTAATCAAGGCTTATGGGGGTCTGTATTGACCCCCATAAGTGACGGGGTTAATTAAGTGCTTATGGGGGTCTGCATTGACCCCCATGAGTTATAGGGTTAAATAGGAGCTCATGGGGGTCTGTATTGACCCCCATGAATTATAGGGTTAATTAAGGCTTATGGGGGTCTGTATTGACCCCCATGAGTTATGGGGTTAATTTTAGTTGCCTGGGGTTAATATTTTTTAGTGCAAGTCCTTTCAGGACCGTTAAGGTCCTTTAAGGATCTGCGAGGCAGGAAATTAAAACATTTAATTTCGGTCCCCCGCTGCAAGGGGTTAATGTGGGGGGCTGCGGGGGTCCCTATGGACCCCTGCAGCAAGGGGTCAATGTGGGGGCACTTCGGGGGTCCTGATGGAGAACCCCAGTATAGAGGGGGGTTAATTTTAGGTGCCGCGGTCGGGATTGCTAATAGTGTGCCGCGGGCCATTTAAGGAGCCGCGGCGGGGAATTTAAAAGTTTTAAATGCAGCGAGGGCCTGAACAGTGCCGATCGGGGACCCCCGCTGCAAGGGGTTAATGTGGGGGGCTGCGGGGGTCCTGATGGGGACCCCCCGCATAGAGGGGGGTTAATTTTAGGTGCCGGGAGTTAGTTGGAGTACCCCCCACGGCAGGGCTTATATGTGGGACTGCCGCAGAGGTCCCGTTCAGGACCCCCGCAGCAATTGATGAGGTGGGGGAGCCTGCAAGATCATCTCGCAGGCTGTCACTCCTCATGTACATTTTCTCTGTGTTGACATGGATAGCCCTGCTGCGTAGCTCACACGTTAATCTGTTTAAATGTTTATTATTCTCTTCATCACACTTTGTGTTAGAAATAATGAAATGACCTTATATTTCTTATCCTTTATACCCCCGTTATTGTTTGTTCTAATTTAGATTTTACTCCATCATTGTCTAATTGCTCTTGTCCTTTAGATATAAAATGTGCAAGCTTCTTATATTTGCTCTATTACCTCACGGTAGATTATTAAAACCTCCACTACTTATACCATTGTTTGGGCTGGCCTCTAATGGGTTCTGTTGCCTCGTGGGAGGTCGCTGAAACCTCCACTACTTATACTATTGTTTGGGCTGGCCTCTAATGGGTTCTGTTGCCTCGTGGGAGGTCGCTGAAACCTCCACTACTTATACCATCTACCTGTGATGATCTGGATATCACTAATGATTCTGATTTACCTCCTAGAAGTCCACTATTACTTCCACTACTTGATATCTAAATGGAGGTATTAACCGGCGTTCTAATACCGACAGCTACGAGGAAAGCCGGCTTGGCGCCTTTCTGTAAAGTCACTGGGAACGACCTACGCATGTTTCACAATACCTTTAAGGTCTGGCTCATCACCCCCCCCCCCCCCCTGTGTCTCTCCCCCCCCCCGTGTCTCTCCTCCCTTTCTTCCTACCCTGTTTCTCTTCCCCCCTCCTCCCTCCCCTGTGTCTCTTTAGTGCAGCGTGAAGTGAGGAGGTTACAGACTTGGAAACCTCCCTATGTTGTACTCAGTATAGATATATAATGCAGCTTGGAGAACTATGTGAACAGCCTGTGTGTAATACTCTGTGTCACTATATAATGCAGCATTAAAACGTATTATTTATAATATGTGCCTTTATTTAAATATAATAATATTATTAATAATAATATATATGTTTGCGTATCTATACTACATATAGATAGACATTTCAACAGACAGATATATGTTATATATATATACACATACATACACACACACACAAAAGTCGTTTGCCATCATAAATGACGGTATAATATTTCATGTCTCTTCCTCTCCTCCCTTCCCTGTGTCTCTTCCCCCCTCTCCCTACCCTGTTTCTCTTTCCCCTCCTCCTGCCTCCCTCCCCTGTGTCCCTTTCCTCCCCTCCTATCTCCCCTGTGTATCTTTCCCCTCCTCCCTCCCTCCACTGTTTCTCTTTCCCCTCCTCCCTCCCTCCACTGTTTCTCTTTCCCCTTCTCCCTCCCTCCACTGTTTCTCTTTCCCCTCCTGCCTCCCTCCCCTGTGTCTCTTTCCCCACCCTCCCCTGCGTGCAATGCCACGCATAACGCATTGCTGAATATAGAGCCCTATTCAATTGACGATTCGGAAATTAAGCCCTTAACCTATTTTGCTTTTCAATTCCGATCGAGTTACGGGCTCCGCGCTGCGAACATCCACCAGCTCCGTGACGTCATCATGGAGGAGTGGAAGAGGACTCCAGTGGCAACCTGTGAAGCTCTGGTGAACTCCATGCCCATGAGGGTTAGGGCAGTGCTGGAAAATAATGGTGGTCACACAAAATATAGACACTTTGGGCCCAACTTGGACCTTTCCACTGAGATGACAGCACATTTACACTGTTATACGGGCTGCACACTTACTATGATACATTGTAGCAGAGGGTCATTTCTTCAGTGGTGTCACATGAACAGATATAATACAAAATGTCAGGTGTGTCTCACTTTTGTGAGATACTGTATATGTGTGTGTTACTGTGTACAAAAAAAACTCTGCTGTACATTATATTATACTAGGAAATTACCTGTCAAAAATGACAGGATTACAATTGTAAGGCTGGCAATGTTTTGCTCCTCTGAGCACATTTGGCGCTCATTGTGAGCCTCTACCCCGCATGTACTTCAACTATCCTACTTTGCACTGATCACCTACGGCGCTCATTGCGAGCCCCACGGTGAGCACCATTGGCGCTCATTGCGGGGCTCTCAATGAGCCTTTGGCGCCTATTGCAAGCTTTTCCCGCTTGCGGTGCTCATGGCTTGCAATAAGCGTCTTCGGTGCTCATTGTGACCCTTTCCTCCCGCCTACTGTACCGGCCGCTCATTGCAGGTTTCGTTAAGCTGCAAGTTTAGTGATTGGGAATGCCATGTGTCTCCACCATCTCCCCCGTCCCTTCCCTGTGTGTTTGTCTTCTGTGTGTCTGCTGAATGTTTGCGTGGCGCATGCTAACTGCCGTTGGTTTTATTTTCAAAGTTCCGCGTGCCTAGCGTTGTTGGTGCAAGTGTGTTATTATTTTTGTTAAATTATTTTGTTTGTTTTTGGGGTTTTTAGAGTTACGCGCTTGGCTCGTAGTTGCGACCCTAACAGTCGCATGAAACTGCTCGCCGCCTAAGTCCCGCGTGCCTCAACTGCTTGCCTCGCGAAGGGAGCCTTCGTCGCTCATTGCAGCCGAGGTAGCGGGTGGTCGGCGGCTTGCCTCGCATCACGAGGATCGCAAAGTGTGACCAACATCGGAAGCGTTCCGGAAACTGACAACTATATATGTGATATAATCACTGTATGATGAGTTGTCTAATGGCTGCCATCCCAAGGCTGAGCTGGGCCCTCCAGGTCACAAACACTTCTTACATCAGAGACATGTCATAATAGATGATGTCACAGAGCCCCAGGGCACTATATAAGGAGCTGTATTGGGAGGTAAAGTCACTTATCCCAGGAAGACCAACAGATGAGTGGCCCATGGCGAATATAGGAAGCCTTACAGGAGCAAACTCTACCTTGTACATGAAGTCTGAGACATTGTATAGATAAAGGTAAGGATTAATAATTGGGTAATTAGGTGAATTGTAACTTTCTAATACTATGTATAAGATCGTATAATCACAAGTCTCATGTATTTACTGTATTTCTTGTATCTTTCTACAGAAATATATAATTACATATGTGAGGAGGGAGATACATCTGTGAGGTGAGTAAAGACGTTTCTTCAGTTTATTTCTTCTGGACTATAGAGACTCTATGCCGACCAGACCTCACCTTTAATTGGTATGGCAGGGATTGCCTTGGTTTTACAGCAGTTGTGTCACATTAATGTATATGGTAGTTTTGCTATATGTCTCTGTGTATATACCGTATTTTTCCGCGTCTAAGACGATACTTATTTTTTTAGCTCAAAATTAATAAGTAAATATTTTAAACACCAAACAGAACAACTTCGATATTTTATTAAATATTCAAAACTAGAACAACTATACCGATATTTTAGATAATCTTTCAGACATTTTTATGGGCTAGTGCTCAATAACTGTTACTGCAGTACTCTGTGAAGTTACAGGAATGGCTCCAGTTCAAACAGCGACAGTGCCATCTAGTGGCCACTTGCAGTTTTGCTGCTGGCTCTTTTTTGGTGTATTCCGTGTATAACACGACCCCCTATTTTAAACTTAAACATTTTTTGTAAAAAATAGTCTTATACACAGAAAAATATGGTAATCCCTTGTGAGTAATTATGTGAGGAGAGCGGCCTTAGTGAGTGCCACATAGTTTTATGTTGTTAATTTCTCCAAGAAAAATACACCAACCCCAAACAGTTACCCGCAGTCTATTAATAAGGACCTTGATATGTGGATATGAAAGCATCGTATATCACAATAACATCACAAAGCCAACTTATATAGATGTAGGGACTGAAGATCTGCAAGTTAATGTCTGATGTACAAAGACATACTGTATAGTCCTATAATTTGCATTATATTTGTTTGAAGAAATAGACATAGCTAATGGGTAAATGGGCACACACAGTCTTTAATTCATTACTAATCATATGAAATTATGCTTTATTGGGGCAGCCATTGTCTTCTTTGCACATCTTTTTCTTTGCATTCCCCACCTGTTGTAGTAGCAAGGGATGCAATAGTGGTGACTCCTGTTACAGTATAATTACATTTAGTATTTAGCTAAATTTTCTTACATTTTCCTATACTTTCTAAAATATATTGCCCATTATCAAGTCTGGTTCTTCATAAACAGGTCAGAATGGTTTCATGGAAGCTCATGTCACAAGGTTCCAAGCCCCTCGCCATGAAAAATGACTCTTCACAGCCCTCTGGTGAGATGTCTGATAAACCAATGCATGATATTGACCTGAGAGCTTATGTCCTTGTGAAGTCTCTTAACAAGGTTTATTTATCTCCTAGATGGTCTCAATCCCTTGCCTTGTCTTCCTCAACAATCAAACTCTTGTCAAGGTTGAAGGAAAGATCAGAATAGTCTGCATCCCTCTGGTGAGATGTCCGATAAACCAATGCATGATATATCCTGGGAGATTATGTCCTTGTGAAGTCTCTTAACAAGGTTTATTTATCTCCTAGATGGTCTCAATCCCTTGCCTTGTCTTCCTCAACAATCAAACTCTTGTCAAGGTTGAAGGAAAGATCAGAATAGTCTGCATCCCTCTGGTGAGATGTCCGATAAACCAATGCATGATATTGACCTGAGAGCTTATGTCCTTGTGAAGTCTCTTAACAAGGTTTATTTATCTCCTAGATGGTCTCAATCCCTTGCCTTGTCTTCCTCAACAATCAAACTCTTGTCAAGGTTGAAGGAAAGATCAGAATAGTCTGCATCCCTCTGGTGAGATGTCTGATAAACCAATGCATGATATTGACCTGAGAGCTTATGTCCTTGTGAAGTCTCTTAACAAGGTTTATTTATCTCCTAGATGGTCTCAATCCCTTGCCTTGTCTTCCTCAACAATCAAACTCTTGTCAAGGTTGAAGGAAAGATCAGAATAGTCTGCATCCCTCTGGTGAGATGTCCGATAAACCAATGCATGATATTGGCCTGGGAGATTATGTCCTTGTGAAGTCTCTTAAGAATGTTTATTTTTTTCCTAGGTCGACTGGGACAACCCACCTTGTGTTCCTCGCCAATTGAACTGCTTACAAGGTTGAAGTAAAGGTCATAATGTTTTCATGCAGTTCATGTTGCAAGGTTTCAAGCCCCTCAGCATGAAAAATGACTCTTTACATCCCTCTGGTAAGATGTCTGATAAACCAATGCATGATATTGACCTGAGATCTTATGTCCTTGTGAAGTCTCTTAAAAACTTTTCTTTTTCTCCTAGAAAGATTGACCCAGCCTCTCCCCTTGTGTTCCTCACCAATCAAACTGTTGTAAAGGTTTAAGGAAAGGTCAGAATGGTCTGCATCATTCTGGTGAGATGTTTGATAAACCAATGCGTGATATTGACCTACAAGATTACGTCCTTGTGAAATCTCCTAATATGGTTTCTTTATCTCATAGGTGGACTCAACCTCTCACCTTCTGTTCCTCACCAATCAAACAGATGTCAAGGTTGAAGAAAAGGTCAGAATGGTTTCATGGAAGCTCATATTGCAAGGGTTCAAGCCGCTCTCCATGAGAAATGACTTTTTACAGCCATCTGGTGAGATGTCTGATAAACCAATGCATGACTTTGACCCTGGGCGATTATGTCCTTGTGAAGTCTCTTAATAAGGTTTCTTTATCTCCTAGTTGGACTGGGACATCTCACTTTGTGTTTCTCACCATTCGAACAGCTCTCAGGGTCGAAGTACAGGTCAGAATGGTTTCATGGAAGCTCATGTCACAAGAGACACTCTGCATACACTCGCCCTGTCTGCCATTGTGGTTATCCGCTTGGTCATCAATTGCGAAGAGTGGGAACAGTGGCAACTCACCCGTGTAGCCGGCACCAACTTAACTGGCCTCCCGATCTACTACTGAACATCCTATGGCAAGGTAAAATATATTTTAACATATGTACTGATTCTGTATATCCCTGTCTGAACTCTGCAGAGGAAATCGACATAAGTCTATATATCTGGCAGAACGTTCTGTATCTGTGCAAGCAAATGTTTTGTGATAATTAGGAAGTTGTACCATAGTGTACTTTCACTGTGTTGTTTTTTTCAGAAAAAGACCACATTGTGACAATGAGCCCTCTCGCGACACTCTCTGCGTTCTCCGTTTAAAAGATTGAGAACAGTGGCAACTCACCCGTGTAGCCGACACCAACTTAACTGGCCTCCCAATCTGCTACTGAACACCTTCAGTATAGAGACTCATGATAAAATATAATTGTAATATATATATATATTCCTTGTGAAGTCCCCTAATTTAAGCATCATAAGCAGGTAGCAGAGAAACTGCCTCAAATGTCTGATAAACCAATGCATGATATTGACTTGTGAGATTATGTCCTTGTGAAGTCTCATAATAAGGTTTCTTTATCTTCTAGGTGGACTGGGACGTGTCACCTTGTTTCTCACCATTTTGAAGGAAAGGTCTGAATGGTTTCATGGAAGCTGTCGCAAGTTTTCAAGCCCCTTACCATGAAAAATTACTCTTCAAAGCCCTCTTGTGAGACTGCTCTGTGTGCCATTGTGGTTATCCCCTTGGACTCTCTTGTACAAGTAAATAAAGATGCCTCCTTCTTGATTAGATCAGATCTGTGTCATTCTTTACTGAGTCAAACTGACCCGTAACACGTGGCAAATACAAATCAATATTGAATATGGGAAGTCACTGTTGGACACATAGCCACGCTCTCAGGGCCTAATTCAATTGTGATTTGGCCAATTGAATAGGGCTCTATATAATAAGCACAGAGCATATATTTTTTTTACAGAAGTTTTTAGTTAGTGAAGACCTTGCTTTTGGATAGAAGTTCACAAGCTAAAAACATCTGTAAAAAAAATATGGTATGTGCTTATATAGAGCCCTATTCAATTGGCCAAATCACAATTGAATAAGGCCCTACATGAAGAGTTCACTTACACTTAATTTATTAAATAAAATATAAAAAAGTAGATCTTGAATAGTGTGTACATTGTTAGTAAGCTCAATGGCCGTCTTAATTAAATATAAGGAGCTGAGTAGGATTTAATACAGAGTTGATGTATTAAG